>JAAWXA010000035.1:6624583-6977809 GCA_038090715.1 Florisuga fusca | reverse complement strand
GCGGCTCCCCGCCGAGCCGCCCTCCGCCAGAGCGCCCTGTCTCTCCGCGGACCAGCACGGCCCCGCCGGCCGTTCGCCCAGGCCGACCCCTCCGCCAGTTGTCGGACGGAGCTAGAAGTGGCCAGGCCGGGCCGGCACAAGAACCGGACCGGCAGCTCTACCGGTTCAGGCCGCTCGGCTGGAAGCCTCGAACAGCGATGTCCAGGCAGCGGCCGCGGTTGCCCCTCACGCCATTTTGTTTTCCCGTCTGCCTCTATGGACGGGCGCGGAGCCCCCGGCCCGGAAGCCCGCTCCTCCCTCTGCCCAGGCCACCCTCGCCGCCACATCCCCTTTGTGACACCGCTGCCCCGCTCCCACCCCAAACCCGACGGTTCTGCGGCTGGCCTTAGCCCCAACGCCCCCCACCCGACCAACCGTATCTCCGAGCCCAGCCTCGGCCTCAAGACCACAGCGCTCGGGCCCCGCCGCCCGCCAGTGCTCACACACACACACCCGCAGGCCCAGGCCCCACCGTCACCCGCCAGCTCTCACCCTTGTAGAGCTGCGCCACAGCGGTGGCCGAGTTCTGGAAAAGGTGCCAGAGCTTCTGCTGCTTGTGCTCGGGCTGCGCCGCCGCCTCGTCCTGCAGCTCCGGGGCCAGCGCCTCCTCCTGCTCGGCCTCGGCCAGGCACTGCCGCTCCCACTTGCTGAACCAGTGCTCAGGCCCGTGCTCCTGGATCTCCGCCTCACCCTCTTCCTTCTTGTCCTCCATCCTCCGGCAGCCTCCGCGTTCTTCCCCGCCGCCACGCAGGCCCAGCCCCGCCGGACAGCCGTGCTCGCGTCCCCTCGGTAGTTGGGCCGTCTCTACCTCACCCCCATACTCCCAGGTCGGCCCGCCCGGCCGCCGACTGCAAACACACTGAGCACCGGCCCCGCCCCGAGCGCAGCAAAACCCCCTCGGAGGCGCCTGGGAACGTGCGGCCGCCCACCGGCGGCGCGAGAGAGGGCCCTCCCTTCCCCCGTGCGATTGGTCACCATCACCCCGGCACGGCCGGTTTGAACGGCCTCCTCGGCTCCCATTGGTCCGTCGGCACGTCCATCAGGCTGGACGCGCAGGGGGCGGGCCCGGCCGTAAGATTTGTTCTGTCGTCACAGACTCGTGCACAAACGTCGCCGGCTGTGGTGCGCAGGCGGACTCACTTTCCTCGGCGCCGCCCGGCCCCTCCCCCTGGCGTGATGCGCCGGGTCGTGAGGCGGCTCCCCCCGCCCCCTGCCGGGCCTCAGCCGTGGCTCGGGGGCTGGGAGCCCCACCACGGGGCTGCGTGGGCTTCGGTGCCCCGGGGGGCAGGACTGGGCAGGGAAGTTCTGCCGTCTTGACGCTAAATATAGAGCTAAATAGGGCTTTCTGTAAGCGGGGGGAGGCGGTGCCCCGTCTCGGTCTTCCCCTCGGGCGCTGCCGGCGGTGCCGGAGGCAGTGAGGTTACAGCCGGCGGCCGCGGGGCCACCCGAGGGGCAAGTCCTCGGCTGGAAGTGTTTTCCTCCCCCCGGCCCAAGGGCAAGGCCGGGGCCAGGCCCGGGGGAAGATGGCTGCCAGTGCTTAGGCCTGATGCGCGAGCAGCCCCGGATCCGGCGCCGGAGGGTGAGGTGTCGGCCGGGAGGTTGGTGAAGATTCAAACTCATGCCATCCCTATTCTGCCCTTTTCACCCTTGTATTTTTTACCAGTTCTTCCTGTGTATTTGCACTGTACCGGGCCAGATTCCAGCAAACAGCAGGACAGAAATCACAGCTGCCTCGCGTGTGTTTTGGAGTCCTTTTTTGCTTCACTATTGCCTCAAAATGCTGCTGTGAGCAACATCTTCCTCACTGCTCTAGCCACCCTGCTATTGCAGTCGAAGTTAATGTCTGCTGAGCCAATCCATCAGTTCGTGTAAAAACACCTTCAATTTCTGTAAACCCCCCTGATCCTGTGTTGTTGCTCTGCAGCTGTCTGCGGAGTCAGCAGTGCCCCGGCTGCCTGTGCACAGCTGAGCTTCAGCTTTCCCTGTACTATTCAACTGGTATTACATATAAACCTGTGGTGGTCAGTTGTACCCCTCACACTCCAACCCGCTGGATGTTGGAGACACTTTGCAGGATTTATGGACTGTTTCTTCCTCTGACAGTATTTTATTCACTGCATACTTGTTCCCATTTTGAACCTGGAACTTCATAGAACTTCCCAAAATGTACAGGAATCCAAGGCTAAATCATATGTAGCAGGGAAAGAGATGGCATGAGAAAATAATTAGAACTTTTGGGATAGGCTTCTCTCTAAGGTCAGCTGAAAATTAGAGCTGCAGGTTACTCTGTTTCCTAGACCACTGAGACTAACTGCTGGGGACCTCCTACTTCTGGGTTGTGCTGTGGTACTCCATGTGAGCAGAAGGATGAGAGTATCTGTACCTCCATGCACATGTTCTTAAAGTGAAGTTGTGGCATTGGCTTTTTAATATTTACTTCATAACACTAATGCACATTCACAGAGCGTTTCTTCTAAACTACCTACAACTTTGAAATGTTCTTCCCGTATAACTTGTTTCAATATTGAAAGCCCTCAAATGGGAATGTGTGATGGGATTGTCTCCAAGTATTTCCAAGTAGTGTACACAAATTGACCTCTCATCAAAAGGTGGGCAGAAATGCACCTATGAACTTCAATGGGCTTTGCAGATGCTCTCTCCAAGATCTGTGGTCAGAAGTGACTGCATGGAGGTTGATGTCTGAGGGGATGTGGCCATGCTGGATTTTGTGTACCAAACATCTGTTTTTCTGAATATTTGAAAAGAGTTGTGTAACACTGGCAACTGTGAAATAAACAGCAATACAATGTACTGTTAGTCATGATTTATCAAGCACACAGTCATGAAATTTGGCTATTACTGGTGCCCATTCGGTATAAACCGAGCAGGGAGTTATAATGCACCACAAGGCAATTCCTGGGTAAAAACATAGCACCCAGATTTCTTGGTTTCATTTAGAGAAACCCAACCACACACAGTTCTCCAAATATCTACAGCCAATAGAAATTGCTGAGATTTTAAGAAGGCCATTTTCCTTTCTACAGCATTACACCAAGTGGGGTGGGCAATGTTAAGAGTTGTATCAATTGTTTTTGTCATTTTCTGAAGTGGCCATTGGCAGTTTCTGGGATGATAGTGTAGAGAAGCTTAGCATATCTGAGAACTGTGATACTGAATTTTAAAATTAGAAAATTTAAGTCATTTTTTGATAGAATGCATCGAAGAACATTAACTTGGCCTACAGACATCTTTATGCCACATGAAGATAAAGAGGGAGTTAGGGACCTGGGAAAGGAGTCAGGCATTTTCTGAAACTAGAAGAACATTGCAGCAAAGGAGTCCTGCAGCTAAAGAAGTAGCATTAAATGGAGAATAAGGACTTTTCCTGGGTAAATTGTGAAGAAGGTGGCAAAGATGAGAAAGCTCAAAAGCCCCACTGGTGAAAATCCCTTAACACACCCAAACACTTTTCTCCCTGGTGGTTCCTGAGCAGCCTAGTAGCTGTATCCTCTAAAAAATACTTTTTCACTAAAGAATCTTTCTTTCCTGTAAATAGAGAATAAATTTCATGCTAACCCATACTGAGCTGCCATTGGTGGTCTGGAACAAACATGTCTGTGCTGGTTTTGACTCCTGGGAAGTGATCTGCTGGCTGGACTCAAACACTGGATGGGGAGATTAGTGGTGTATGCGTGGTGAACATGGCATCTGAGTAATCTTGGTGTTTTGCCTCTTAATTTCCCCCATGGGAATGCTGTAGTGATGAGAGGAGTGTGGCATCCAAACTCAGGGGAGTCTCAGGGGAGATAATTACTGGAGCATGATGAGGGTATGCTAATTGTAGAAGGCTCTGAAGACTTGTATTCCCTTATGCAGACTCTTACTGGGAGTTGAATTTAATGATAAACAAAAGAAAACATTTTAAAATATGAAACTGGGGGGAATAGAAAGATTTATTGGCTATAGTACTAAAAATATGAATAATCTATTCAAAGTGAGTACTAACATTTTAAGATATCTGAATGTATAGCTGGCTGATTATATACGCTGGAATGATTTCACAGTGGTGTGACTGGCTGTGTGGATACTTGCAGAAGAGAACTTTGATGATAGTGTAAGATATTGAAGGAGCTGAAGGGAGCAGGTATTCATTTCACCAACGGAAAACAATAGGTCTGAGGGACAGTATGTTCATTTCTCTTCACCATTTTGTCCTTTGGGATCAGACTCTAGGTATGCTGACCAATGAACCAGGTCAGTATAGATGGAAATTATTCAGCTGGAAACTGTAAGGTTTCTCAGGCAGAAGTTTTCAGCCCAGGTACACCTTCAGTAGGATGCCTGGGCAAGCCAACAGCAGGTATCTGTGAGAAGTCTGGGTTACAGAGAACAGCAGTGCTCAGCAGTGCCCTGACTGCTGTGTATCACACCATCAACACAGTTTAACCTGTCACTGATACCATCAGTTGGGCTTTTATGTGTTTGGCTCTCACCAAATGAAAAACCTGAAGCAGAGCACACTTAGTGGAAACACTTGATCAGTCAATGGTGATTATACAGTTGTCCTCCTGCTCAGTACTTCTGAGCAGCCTAATCTTTCTTCATGCCTTAAGAACTGCTCTGAAAGGAGAACTCTGCTTGTTGAGAAAATTTCTCCAAACAGCTGCTCTTTTTATTCCAGATTCAAATCTCTAGTGTATCACCCAAAATAAAAAGTTTCTATATAGCATAGGAAGGGTCACAAGGAAGGTGCTATTGCTGTGGGCTGTGAACAAATGAAGATGATCTTTGCTGTGGAAAACTAGCAATTAAAACACAAAGGAAGAAAAAGTGTGCACCATATTTTCATTATATATGATGAATGAGCAGATGGCTATTCCTTCTAACCTTATTAGCCCGTGTGTAAGATGGTTGTTCTGTTGTCAGTGGTTAGACAGACAGATTTCAAAGTTGAATTCAGTTTTGGAGCTTGTGCTACGTTTAGTAGAACTGTTGGCCCAGTATGGAAATTTTTACTCAAAATTCAATCCCAAATCCATGTACAAGGCTGTGGGACAAACAATACCAAATAATCTCCAACTGCTGCAGGTCAAAGTCTATCTGTAGAGCATCTTAATCAATTACTGCAGATACTGGCCTATAAACCACAAAGGCTACAGAGGAAATGAAAGATTGAGGGAAAATACATTTAGGGATTCATCTAAGTGGAGTTCCCTTTGCTTGCAGAGTAGATTACTTGCTCCAGTGCCTTCATGAGACAGGAAGCCAAGGCTTTAAAAAATCCTTAATAGAATATAAATGAAAGTAGAAGCTATCTATGCAATCTTGCAGTGTAATGTTGGGATATTTGACACTATGCTGCAGCTGGCAGGTGCTTCACCACCTACTGTCATTTATTAGTTGAAGAGCAGCAGGATGCAAAGATCCACTGTAGGTTGCCTGCATGCTCTCAAAGGCAGTTATGAATCACTTCTGCTTTTAGCTCGACCCCTATTTTAAAACATCACAGACTACAAAATAAAAGTAGCTTGCTGTATCACTCTTTGCAGAGTCTTTTGGAATCACAGATTCATATAATCATTCATAGAATCAGATTACAGGAGTGTTTCTTAAGTTAACCCTGTGCTTAGAGATGTTTGCTTGTTTGTTTGTAAGCAGCAAATCTCATTCCACTAGGTTTATCTTTGAGTTGTCAGCTTACCTCCACACAGCTTGTAGTGTCACATAACCCACCACTTCTGAAATCAGGAAACAGGGTTATTAAGTTTACTGCATAGCCTGGTTGGGCACAGCCATGGAAACACTCATTTTACAGTGCTGGATTTAGCTTTGAAGAGCAGGGACCCCATAATCTTTTTATACCTCATATATTGCTGCAAATCAGAATGATTATTCTCCTTCTACCTAGTAGCACACACCAGTCCTATAGCTGAGACTGTCTCAGCCTCAGTGACAGTGCTCACGGCTGGACCAGATGCACATAAACAGGAGTGCCGGATGTTCTGTTTCTGCTGTGCCTGCAGAGCTCTGCAGGAGACGTTTTTAGCAGCATTAAATGGCTGAATGAGCCATGAAGCTCCCCATTCAAACTTCTGAGGCTCTGCAAAACCCCACTGAATGTTTTGCTTGCTCAAGGATAACTTAATTTGAACTTTTTCTTTGAAAGAGCAAGTGGGCATGTTATGAACAGTTGTGCATAGGAGGAAGCAGTAATGTGAACAGAGGATAGACACCAGATCTCAGGTTCCAGATTCAATAACAATGTCCTTTCAATTCCTGACCAAATTATTTATTTCAAAAACTACAACTCTCACCATGCTCTTCTAATAAGTTGAGTAGGGAAAAAACCAGAACAAAAGCAAACAAACAAAAAAACACCTACTCCCATTTTATAAGGACTGACTGTTCAAGTTTAGAGCATTTCAAGTACTAAATATAATATTTGCAGTTCTGCAGCTCAGCTATTGAAGGATTGAATAGCTGTTTGAATACCAGTAATCTTTTAGGACCCTGGCCAGGGAAGACTTCACATAGTTTGTGTGGGAGAAGGATTGCACAGCACTCCTCAAAATGGGTCCTCTGGCTTCTCTGATTAATTCTCCACCTTTTCAAATGGGATAATACACTTGTATTCCATATGACGTATGGAATTAAAACCTGCCCTTCAGGGATCCCCATATTCTTGGTTCTTTAAAATCTTCTTGATTTTAAATCCTAAGCAAACAGAAAATGTAGTAAACTGGGAACAGTAATAGAGTCATTTGGCCTCGGTGGATAATAGATGCGGTTTCTCTTCTGGAATACCTGGTTTCCTACTTTAAGGCAAATAAGGGTGATGTCCTATTGACTCCATGAGTGCTTAATGAAGTATCTTCTTTCACCAGAAACATTGAAGAAGAACAGTTTTTTGTCATGAAGATTTATGTCACAAATATTTAATAAAATATTTAAAGTTAAATATGATTAAAATACCAAGGAATATGAGGTTTAACAGATAAGTTCTCCATCACTAAATGTAACATGATATTGCCACCTCCAGCTGCCTGGCTGGCATGTGCCCCAAGCCACATCCATGGCAGAGGTGGTAGCAGGGCTGTATGTGAGCCCCAACTTCAGCTCCCACTGTGTACCCCAGTAAATTGGTCTAAAATCACACATCAGGGCTCTGGCCATGAACTGAGCCCCTTTCTCCATGGTGAAGGCTACTCGTACAGTGGAGGAGGGTAATGTTGTGAAGAACACATCTAGAACTTTATCTCAGATCACTAAATCTCCTTGGTATGTGCCACAAAGAGTGAATGCAGGGCCCCAAAATCTTGTTCTGGACTGAAGGATTTAGAAAGACTCAATCCCAAATTTGACCCTGTTTTTCAGTAACTCTCCAAGAGATGCTACTAATATTTCCTTTTGCTGATGCTCAATTAAGTACAGGAGACTTCAAGTGGCACTGGAGCCAAGACTTAGGCTTAAAGTGCTACTTCAAGACCTGAATATATCAATTTCCTTTGAGAAGCAAGGACAGGGGAGGAGTGGTATTGCAGAGTGGAAACATACTTGGATGGGGCAGTTTTCTGGGTTGCTATGGTGAGAGTATATCCTGCTGTGCTCTGCTGTAACAGCCTCAGAAACACAATGGCTAGAGCCTATTCCAGTGCAGATTTACGAGGATGCTGGAGAAATTACTGCACAACATATTGTTCTGCCCCATTGCTACAGTCAGTTGTTGTCAACAAATATTCTGTAACTCTTCCTGTATTTTACTCCTGGGAACAGAAACAAATCCTTAAATCCAATAAACATGGAAATGGGATAAGCTTCCTTTCTTTAAAAAGACCCTTTTTACCCCCTGTATTTTCTTCACCTTTCAAACCAGATCTGAAGTTCTGGTTCTGGCCTTGCAGCTCAAGGCAGTTTGGGTATCTCTACCTACTATTACCACTCCAGCTCACACCTCTTTCATTTCCTGGGACATGAGGGCAGTGTCAACCAAAACCATCTTCAGGCAAAGTACAGGCACTCACCCAAAGTTCTTCCCCTACCCAATTTTTCCCACCATTTCTTTTATGTTAGTATTCACAGTTGTGTACAGATAAGAAACCTGAGCTAATTGAAAATAATTTTATATTGTGTTTGAAAAAAATACTGATTTTAAGTCAAATCAGTTCCCTGAGTTGGCTTGCTGGCCTCATGTGATACAGAGACAGTGAGACACATTCTGGGGATAGAGCAGACTTGTTTCAATACGAAGTCATTAAGCAGCAACAGATAAATATTGTTTTTTAACTCAATTCTTCTCTTCTGTAGGTGAAATTCTATCTGTTTAACTCCTTCACCTTTAAATTTTCTCTTTGGGAGGAAATAGGAAGAAAGAAAAGAAGGGAAGGAGGGTGATGAGAAAAAAATTACAAATTATTCCACAACTACAACTGTAGAACAAATAAGGCATGCTGAAAACTCAGGTCACATTTATTTTTATTTCCCTATGCCCCCAGGAGTTGCACAGCTTTAGCAGGCTGTGTCAGCATGCAGTCTGCCAGCTCCATGGATTATTGCTGTTGCCACCCGGTCAGTTACTTATCTTTATTCAAACACCCTTGTGGAACACAGGAGGGGGGGTGTCAGGTCTACGGGCAGGTGCTGTTGCTCCATGCCCCAGAGCCTGTGGGATCTTGGGACACTGCTCACACTGGGAATTTCTGGGCTCTGCCATAATGTGGAGGGTTGGTTTGGGTTTTGTTGCTGGCCTAGCTCCATCAGAGGTTTGATGAGACTGCATGTAACCACTCCTAGCAGGACACATTTGGTAGCTTTGTACTCACAATGACTAAAATCTGGCTAGAAGTAGCTGTGAGGTGTTTTCAGGGGCAGCAGTTTAGTCTTGTTAGATATTTTGTAAACTACGTCTAGACTTGGTGTTTTTCGATAGCCTATACATCTATAATCAGCACAGAGAAGCAACAATGCAATCAGCTTTTTGGTACATTTCCCCATTTCTCATGAATTCTTACTATTCTTACTATTTTTTGTCTCAATTTATGCTTTGCTGCTGTCACCTCTATTTTGTTGTTTGTTCTTCCCACAAATGAATTGTTCTACTCCACATGGCACATCATGTCTTCTACATGATGTTTTCTTAATTTTGAATTATCATCATGTATCTCTTAAAAAATGTGTGGTTGTATTTATTTCTGTTGCCTAAATATCACCTTGACAGGTCCTTACTTGTGAATCAGTGGGAGTAGGTTGCAAAAATACATATGGGCTGAGAAATGTCTAAATTTCCTTGTCTGGGAAGGCTTAATATCTTGACTCATGACATGTCATCACTGGCAACTCTAGGGGTATGGGGAATGAGAAGGAAGTATGCCTCAGTATACAGATACTGAGCTATGAGGAAAAAAAGATAATTAAGCTGTTCTAAATAGTAATGTGTTTCTCTAAATAGCCTAGAAGAATCACACTGAGTTAGAGTTGGGAAGGAAAGAGATGTACTATTGGGTTTCATTTTGAGGACTTAATATTGCTCATACAATTTTAGAGCTGTTTTATCTGAATTCATGACAGGTAGATTATCCTTTGGCTTTATATTAGTATACAATATTATTAATATTCAGAGATACATAGTTCATCAACTGAATTCAAATCATTACAGATGCTATTAACTGAGTTATTGCACCAATCTGGGTGTATTTCAATGGATAATAATTTAATGAAATTAGCACTTAACTTCTGGAATCCTCTTCTCTAAACAGAAATGAAAATGAAAGTGGTACTCTCCATTCCCTTCATTAAGATACTTCAGCCTTGATTAACAGGATCTGACAGTACAGATATTTAGAACTTGTTTTCCTAAATTTCTACCCTCAGTGGCATTTATGGAAGGGTATCAAATGAAAAAATAAAACAGAAACTCCACATTTACACTAGCTGTGTGTGGGAAGGGAGATTGGAGCAGTGATGTCTCCTGCTTTGGCTGCACTGCAGGGGCAGGCTGAGCAGTCATCTTCATCAGACATTTGCATGGCAGGCAAGTAACAGGTATAAGGTAAAAGGTATAAGGGAAAAGGTCTCTGCAAGCAGTTCCTCTCTTCCCTTGAAGCTTGTCTGTGTCAGGAAGATGGTATATCAAAAATATTGGGAGAGAACAACAAAGAAAAAAGGGGAAACAGATGCCAGAATGCCTGTTATTGTTCCTCTCCAGTGTCTCAGACGTGGACAGAAGGCTCAGGTTGAGATGATGGTGACTAACCCTCATGATGAACTTTCTAAATTTTTTATTAAATGTCTTTGCTGTACAAGGTATATGTCATAGTTTAAAGTAAATGACTCATTAATGTGTAGCCGTTGACAGCAGAGATTTGTGCTGCACTGCATTTGAACCAGCTTTAAACTCATATTGTATTTCTCAGATAGATTTGGGAACAATGATATAAACTAGATGCAAGCCCCACAGCTGCTGAGCTGTAGAATTCCTTCAGAAGCAGTGGAATCAGCCTGAGATGTCGCCTCTCACCTTACCCAATCCCCCCATTCTCTGAGTGTTCATGTCCCATGCACACCATTAAAAGGCATCCACAGGGGGCAGAAGCTGGGACAGTGAAATTCTGTCCACCCCTGTGGGGCTGCCATCCTTTGGATGGATCCTGCTGCATTGTTCAGGCAGTGAAGGGTTGCATGTGAGAAAAAATGCACCTGAATCTTCAAAGGAGAAGGAAAGGAAAGCTTCAAAGGAAACTGCCAAGAATCTCATTGTGAATAAAAGGAATCAAGACAAAAGGACTGAAGAAACCAATGGATTCATTACCAGCATTGCAGTGCTCTGGGTGCTTCTGATATAGTAATTCCCTAAAGTCCCACCACAAAGCCCGAAGGAGCAGGGAACAGAGGCTGATATCTGTCTCATGTAGGTATGGAGCAGCTCTTCCCTGGTGGCACCCACAAAGCAGCAGCTTGCAGGCTTTCTGAATACAAGGCTTCATGCATCTCCTATAATAACCCTCTGTTTATTAATACTGATGATCTGTCCATTTATAAATAAAAAAAGCTATTGGGAAATTATCTACTTGGGATCATTTTCAGCAAAGTAGACTGTAAGTAGGTTTTTTCCCTCTGTCTGGTCCAGAAGTGAGTGACACTTCTGGCATCCAGAAAGATGCTGTTGTACTAAGATGTTAGTCCAGGGACCCTTTTGGAACACTTGGCACTCCTCAGTATGAAACTTTGCAGCTGAAATTCTTTGTTTCATGATAAGCAGAAAATCATACAGATTTTCAGGGAAGCAAGGAAAATAATTGGAATTCTAGATCAAGACATCTATTGAAGCACTAGCCTATTTCTGGGTTTAAATCCCTTCTCATTCTTAGGCCCATCCTTGCATCTAGTTCCTCACTTTCTATGCTATGTATTGCTGTGTGCTCTTAAGGGAATGTTATGTTCCACTTGAGAGGAGGTAAAGTGAAAATCATATAAACACTCAGGGAAGAGGCCTCTGAGAGGCTTCAGAACTTAAAGGGCTATACAATTTCAAGCTCTACTAGATCTCCTTTTATGGCATATAATTGTATCAAAATAGGGCATTTTCATATTCATGGGTTGCTTCCAACAGGAACAGGGAGATGGCATCAGTCATCTGTAGTTAAAATCTGAACAAAGGAAGTTGCATATAGGCACTGGCATTAGGTAATGAGAGGGAAGATGCCAGTGATTCCTATTGATCCTCAAACTGTGACCCTGAGCAAGTCCTGGAATCTTTCTGTGCCTCAGCCTGTGATGCTGAGACATGACTAGCACGTGTACTTGCTCAGCAAGGATTGTTTATTGTGAAAGTTATTTAACAAATGCTTGCAAAAGGATCTGCAGGAATTGACTGAAAGAGGCTGTGCAGTTCCCAAGTGCTCTAGTGTTGTGTGGTTGTGTACGTTGCAGGAAGCATATGCAGGCTGCATGCTTGCTTGCTGCTTGCTGAATAGCTCATGAACAAATGACCATTTTAGTGCTGGAAGGAAAATCCTGTTGCACTGGAGCATAAGCACAGATACTCTGTGTTTCTAAACCGTTTATTCTTCTTGTATGAAAGTCAGTGGTAGAAGTTTGCTGCTGTGCACTAAGCAGGTTTCCAGAGTGGTGTCTTCTGACCTGTAATTATTAGTTAAAGAAGGACTAATATGTCAAAGTCAGTAACTTGCATCTCAAATGCAGGGAAAAAAATATACACTTCAAGCATATTTCCATCAGGATTGAGCCTTTGCCACTGGAGGTATCTTTGTCCTCGAAGAGTGGAATCCTTGCATGTATATTGTTCATGCCCATTCCTCACTTGTCCAGCTGCAAGGTCAGGTCTGTGGATGTCTCTTCTCTATCACACAGTGTTGAGCCCTTCTGAACAAACATGCATGACAGCAAGTAAACTGGTTGCTGGATCTCACCCAAAAGCCATCACCCTATATCTCTTATTTCACCCTCTGCCACCTCTGACTTCAGGTCTGATACCTTCTCTGATTTCCTGACCCCTGAAGAGTGCCATAGACAGCTGTAGCCAGTGCTTTGCCCTTCTGCCTATGTAAATAGAATAACTTTTTTTGATGTTTGCACTAGAATTCATAAACTGCAGCAATGCTCCAATAGCACCATGTTGTACTGCATGTGACAAACTCAGAGTTAGTAAAGGCCAGAAACCTAGTTATCTGTGGAAAGCCAGGCACTTAAGTTTATCTTAATGTCTTCCAAGAAGAAAGAAATCTGGGAAAGCACTTCAGATTTCTTCTTTCAGAATGCAATTCTCATTTTTTAGGCCATCTGAACAAAATCACTGTCTAGAGAGCTTCAGAAAGAGGAACAAAAGTAAACTATTAATAATCAGCTCTTAGTTTCAGGTTTTAATAAATTATGAGTTCTGGGAGAAGCATTTTTTCTTTCAAATAGCAAATGACCTGATTCATTTCATAATTTAGTTATACAGTGCTTGTCATCTCGAATCTGGATAAAATACAGCAGTCTCTGGCAGTGCTTTAAGATGACACATCCCAAAGAAAATTGGGTCCAAGGGTCTAATGAGGAAAAACCACCCCCCCTGAAAGCTGAGGTTTGAATCTCTGTATCTGTGTCTATATATGTAAATAAAATATCCTGCATAGACCTTTTGTCTGATGTGACACATGATGATCAAAGATTACTTGACCTATATAAAAATCATGCAGCACTCTGATGTCAGCCCTCGGGGCAGGGTGATGGGTTGAGGCTCACTCAGGTGCTGTTTGCTTGTAGACCTGCATCATAGGCTCTGCCTGCAGCCCTGCAGTGCTCAGGGCTCTGCTGCTCCTCTGCCAGCCTTGTGTGGATGGAAATCTGCTGGCCAGGTATCCAAAGCAGACCTGACACACCTGGATGCTGGTAGGAAGCCAGTCTTGGTGATAATGTAGCTTGCGGCCCACACAGTATCTGGCTTTGATTGAAAATGTTGAGATACGGACACCTTCTGCTCTTCAGGAGGTTATTATGAAGTCAAAGCAGACGTAGGCCTGTGTAAATTTTTAATGTTATACTTCACTAATGTTTACCAAGAAACCCCCCATGGCAGCATGGTGCAGTTCATTGGCACCACCCCAACATGCCTGATTCAACAGCAACAGAATAGCTGTGATGTGTGGCTTGCTCAGAGCATGCTTCTGAGCCCACTGGTAGAATAAACAAGAAAGAATTATTCCACCAGCTTAAAAATTGCTGATTGTTTTTCAATCTCCACAAGCAGTTTTCTGGATGGATAAAAAATATGCAAGAGCCAAGCTCTCTCTGGGTGCTAGGGCACTCAGGCTGAGTGGGGACTGAAGGACAGAAACAAAGTGAATTCCAGCTGTTGCATGCAGAATCAAGGGAAAGAAAGCAGTTCCACTGACCATGTATGTGCCTGGAAATGAGACAGGGAACATGCAATGCACTGTAAATTCTCTTTAGTTTTAATGATACAGTTGTGTCACTTGCAGTGCACTGGCTCACAGCAGCAGTGGTGGCAGGGGCTGGCAGCTGGCTCGGGAGTGGTCTGTGGGGTGTTAAGCCCAATATAAACTCTGCCGCCTTTCCCGCTATGGGCATAAAAGGTGTGATTTGCCAGGCTAAGTGTGAAATAAATGATGTGCCTGGGCAAAATCCCTAGATACCAGCACACAGTTATTATTTTAAGTGTTCTGAAACTGGAAGATCTGTGCTCAGTGATTTATACCCAAAGCAAAAACCATTTCAACCATTCAAACAACTGCTGAAGTGACTGAATCAACACTGGCGTGCAGTGTCAGGGTAGCACAAAGTCCCTCCATCTGGCTCACTGGGATCTGCTGAAGCAGGGCAGCTGGGGCTGCTTTGGCCAAATAATCTCTAGTTTGAGTGTGAACAGTCAGTGGGTACTGTCAGTCTGCCACGTCCCTAAAGTCTGGGGCAAGAGGTCCCCCTGCAAAGGAGCATTAGGAATTTGATGGTTTAGGGTGTGTTTTTGTCTACTTGTTGGATTTAAGAAGTCAAATATTTTATTAACTAGCTATACCTTCAATACCTTTTCAGGCTTCCAGATTAAGCAAAGGGATAAGATCACCATCTTCTAGTGGAAGATCTCAAAGTGTATTCCAGAGATAACATTAATTTTAGAGATGTTAACTGCAGGATGGACAGTTTACATGAGCTTCCTTTGTTTACACAGATGGTGCAGTCCTAGAAAGAAACTGTTCAGCCTCTACTACACCACCACTGCACTTTTGGAGCAGTGGTGTTACACCATTAAGCAATAGTTTCATACAATAACCCTAGTTCAATGATGGAGAACAGGTCCAGCCTTAAACCAAACTCTCCCCAGCCATTTCCTAGGAAGAGCAGATCCTCTGGGGAAAAACATTCACATAGTAAAATAAGCAGATATTACCCCTACAGCATGTCACAACACAGAGACATAGCAGCTCCCTTCCTACAGAACCACCTTCATAGCCTACAGTTCTACAACCCACAGCAAGCTTCTCTTACTTTGAGAAAATTGTTTCAATTCACTATTTTGCAGAATCTTCACAGTCCCAGGGAATATTTAACAGCACCAAACATAAGGCTTTATAACTGAGTTATTTTTCCATTTTGCTCTGAAGGCACATGGTGGGCACGTGTGTGAGCCATCAGGCTCTGTGCCCACCATTCTTCCCCAGCCTGGGGCTTCACAGCCAGGCTGCCAGGAGGGGAGGACAGCAGCTGAACCCATCCTGCACTGATCACACACAGCTCTTGTTGCCTTTTCTCCTCCCAACAGCCACAGTAGCAGAAGACTTGACAGAGGCAATACAGGAGATCGACTTTATCTTGTACTTTTGCCAGCAAGTTTTCATCTCCATAGCAGAGGTGCTTCCTGCTCGTACAGCCAGAGCTGCTGACTGCCTTTAGGAATTGATGTTTCGCCCACTGCTAAGCTGTGACACAGGAGTCTGCTTGATATATCCCAGCACAAGGAGATTTCTACCTGTTCTTTGAGGAACTTTGTTTAGCAGCTGTGGAAAAGTGATTCCCAAAAACAATGGGATAGCATGAGTGGACTCTGCACTGCTGGTTCCTGATTTCAAGAAGTTGTCTTGATCTGTGCTCTGGTGTTTAACCCCCTGAACACAGGATTAACTATAAAGTCTATGTTGCAATAGTTTACAGGGCTTTCCCTGTTGATTCAAAATGTTACTGGAGACTTTACAAAGATCTTGAGAAACCTGTGGCTCAGCCATAGGTAGGAAAGTGGTAGCCAGAATTAGCTTAAGCCTAAGTATGACAGACCTAAGGATGGGATATATTTTGCTGCCATTCATGGTGGCAGATGGATTCTCTTCACTCCACCTAGGATTTAAGAAACCTTTCAACAGCGCCTGGAGGTCTGTAGGAGGCCTGGAATTAAGAATAATGCAAAGAAAAAAAAAATGGATCATCTAGGCCTCAGAAGAAAGTTTAGATCTGCTTCTTCTCCTTGTGGTTACTAGCAGGGCTAAACTCTGGGAAGAGATGCCCTTAGACTTTATGCCAGCCAAATATATACTCTATTGTATATTGCCAGTATTCAGCTCCCAGGATCACATGGTGCAGCACATGTATGCAGTTCTGAAAAAGCACCTTCCTTTTTTAATGCCTATCCATTCAGCTTTGCAAAGTCTAAGGAAATGGTGTCTCATTAGGGCACTCAGGAGCAGGCAGCTGCAGTGGCACCAGTCAGCACTGCTGAAACACAGCTGGAAGGGCACAGCTGGCTCTTCTCCTGCCCCTGTCTGGGACACCAGCATTCAGAGTATTTTATTTTCCCCTTATGAATTTAGATGCTTATGGTTCCTTGACTCATCCCTGTTTTCATTGCTTCCAATCTTGTGGAAAAACTCCCACCTGGAATTACCTACATATATTTAGGAATGTACAATCCCCAGATGTACCCGCTGGTCCTTATCCGCACACATGTACCCAGGCCCTGACTGTTAGTTTTCAAAATTTCCCTTTTTCTCTCCCTCCTCTCACAGAAATCGTCCCTAATAGTTTCTGAAGCAGCTCTGGCCCAGGATAAACTTGCCCCAGGTCTCACCCAGCCCTGCGAGCCCGGCTGGGGAGAGGGAGAGAACACCGGGGGAGCCTGTGGGCTCGCACCTGGGCAGTACCCTGCTGCCTGCCCCTGCCTGTTCTTGCCTGCTACTCCCCTCTCCTGCCCGCTCCTGCTCTGCACTGTCCCCTGCTGCCTGCTCCTGCCTGCTCTCGCTCACTGCTGCCCTCCACTGTCCCCTCCCGCGGGCTGCTGCCTGTTCTGCCTTTTGCTGTCCTCCGCTGTCCCCTGCTGCCTGTTCTGCCTGCCCCGCCCTTTGCTGCCTTTTCCACCTGGGTGTCACAAGCAGGAACCGGAGCGGAGTCTCCAGGGCTTCCCCGGGTTACAGGGAATATTTGTGGTTAGCAGGCATCCCTTGAGTCGAACGCCGCGTGTGGAAGGAGTATTCCTCTGGTGACGCTGAAATGATTTCTTGTAACTTTCGTCTAGGATGGATTTCCAAATTTTTTAGCTCAATACCCACCTCTAGGGAAGGAGCAGGGTGGTCATGCTTCACTACAGGCTTCCACATACTGACCTTTGAGTGAGGGAGAGCGTATTACGTTAAAATCGACCCAAAATACATTCACAAATTCCAGCCTCTTGCTCCAAAATAAATTCTACCTACCGCGGCACGGGTTATTATACCATCACCCCAGGCACTTCAAAGTAAGAAAATGAATAATTAAGTATAAATGTGAATTGAGCACTAACGACACCAAACACATCAGCAAAATTTGATAGGGAACATTTTCCTCTAGTACAAACCATCAATTTAAATTCTACCTGCTGTTTTAAGTAGGAAATTTCAATGTACCCTGAAAGGTTATTAAACACCAACGGAACCCTAACTTTGGGAACCTGTTTAAAAGTGCTTCCACTAAAATAAATAAATGAATAAATAAATAAGCTTTTTCGAGTTAAAAATAATGTAAAAAGTGAATTAGACAAATAGTGCATAGAAAAATCTTGAAATCTAGATCCGTTTCTTCACCTCTGCTCCAGGTTACTTGAAGGGACATCGAGCCCCCTGCTTCCTAGCTGGTAATGAGATAAGGTCATCCCTTTTGTTTGGGACACGGGATGGGATGGGCTGCGCATTAGAGCTTGATTAGCTTAATTGATACTTGCGCTCTATTGCGGCACAAGGAAATGTCCCCTCCGGACACCGCAGTTATTGCAGTAGATCAGAGATCACCTATTCCCTTGTACTCTCAGTTGTGAACAAATCTGGGGATTCCAGCACGTGAAGCTTTAAAAATAAAATTAAATTCTTAAAAAAATTTAAAACACCAAGTACACAGAATGTGGTGAAAAGCCTCATAGAGTAATGAAGTATTGGCAGCGCTGCAGGGATCCGTACACTTGAAAGGCCTTTCTCTCCTGCGACCGTACTGCAGGTACAAATGTTTGGTTGTTATTACCATTGAGATGCAAGGATAAGGGGGAGCTGGCAGAGCCCAGGAATAGCGGCCTGTTAGGCAGATGTCTCCCACCCGTCATCTGAGCAGGGCAGCTGCCCCCCTTCCCGGCTACTTTCCCCACCGGAGGTACCCAAAAAGTCACCTTTTCGTTACAAGAGCTCCCCTTCGGACTTCAAGCTTTTATTTAGTGCTTTAGCTCTGAAAATCCCAGCGTGAATTATTTTTAGCTGCCGCCAAGATGAGCCGTGGTTTATGTTGCTCCTGAGACTGATGTCCTTGTGCCCGCACGGGCGAGCGCAACACCCCGCCACCTTCTGCTCGGACTAGCAACGCTCACTCACTTTACAGAAAGTGACATATTTTTTAGCCAGAATACTCATGTAGCAAAAAGGACTTGCATACAATACCTGGTACTCCCTCTTTGCAGGCTGACACGTTTTATTGTCAGCAATTCTTGTTAAAGCACGACTGCAAAGTTTTAAACACAGTCATCTGTCCTTCCCAGTTCCTGATGAGCACTCATATGTGTTTAAGTCCCTTAAGTGATTCTTGAAGCATGAATGTGCTAAGATACAGAGTATTTGTCATTGTGCACACTAAATGTTTGTATCAGTGCCATCGCCTGTGGCAAAAACAATTAAACTTTCTCCAGAAGTGGAAGCAGAGACGGTCCTTACAAAGCTTGGCTCTGTTTAACATCAGAGCAGATTTTGCAAATTTAGCATGATTCCAGCAGCTCTGAGGAGCTCTTTCCTGCATCACTGGTCTCAGCTTGGAAAAATGTTATGTGGAGTTAAAGCCTTTAGGATAGAAATTCAGCTAAGGGGAATCGCGGGAGCACGGCCGGGACAGCCGCGGGTCCGGAGTGAGGCTCTGCCTGGTCTTCGGCAGCTCTGCACAAGCACTACTCTGGAAGGAAGGAGCAGAGGGACCAGACTGGTCCAAGGAAGGCAAAGAGTACAGCAGACTGGCACTGGGGACCAAACTGTGTCAAAGTGGCTGTATCCCGCATACCGGGTGCTATGTGGGGACGGGGCAGAGCAGCATTGTCACACCCCAATGCTGCTGCCTAGCATTAGTTAAGAGCAGGTTTAAGGTAACAGAGTTATAGTGACATTTTGATGAAAGCCACTTCCTCATGGTCACAGGATCTCAGGCAATTCCTTTACACTGGTGACTTGTGTGTCAGGGTGGTGCCTGCACTGCAGACCATCCCGGGCAGTGGAGAACTGTCCCTGTCCCAGGGCCCCCTGCTCGGCTCCCCAGACAGCTGCACCGGGAGCAGCAGAAGCAGCTCCGGGGAGAGGTGGTTTGTCACAACAGACAAAATCCTGCTTGCTTTAAAGAAGTGTGAAAGGGCTTAACAATGGGCACTTCATCACCAGAAATATTTTTCTCCCATGTGTTTGCCTTTAGATGCTGCGCAGTCGTTGGCTCGGGATCTTAGTGTCTCCATCGCTGTGTAGCATACCTAGAGCAACATTGAAAATCCAAATGAAGCAGCTTTAGGTGTCATTTCTGTTTTTCGTTGTGCAGCTTTACAACTTTCTTTACTGCCTTTCGAGTAAAATAAGAAAGCCAAACTATGATCCCGAACGACTAACGCCATTGAAAAGTCTTCTAAAGCAGATGTTCCTAGGATAACCACTGGGTGAGTTATGCTTTCTGCGAAAAAATAGTTTCCACAGACCTTAATACTGATCCTCCACATAAGCCATCATTGTATTTACCTCTAAGAAGGAACACAATCTCTTTCAATTAAACGGGTTTTTTTCAATTACATACATTTCAATTATAAGTCATGCACTGACTGACAATACCTTTAGATTCAAACAAAGTACAAAACCCTATCACATATTAGGATTTTACATTTAATCTGAAAACATCCTCTTTGTGCAGATAATGTCATCTAGTTCCCTTGCTAAAGCTGCTTCACAGATTCATTTCAGACAAATACTGCTGACACTTTTATGGACTGAAGAATCGAGGCAGGGAAGAATGGACTGTACTGGAGACTGGGGGGGTGGAGAGGACTGTACTGGAGACTGGAGAAAGGTGGGGGTGGCAGGGCTCAGCCTGGTCCTCCCCGGTTTTGTCTTCTCGTCCTCAGGGCTACCCTGTAGTGACTACTCCTTACACACTGGCTGGCTCCCGGAACTGTGATTAGCCAGGGGAACACATGTAAAACGCAGCCTGTGTATTCAAGGAAGAAAGAAGATTGAAAAGGTATGCATGATAATGCTGAGTGCTTTGGAAATCACGGCCATTAGGTCATATTGAAATTAAATCATCGCCTCAAGGAGAGCCCTGGGGCTTCAGACCAACCCAAGCAGTATCTACCTATCAACACTAAGCCACTAAACCATTGAACAGGGCTTTGGGAGGCTGCTCGGCCAGGTTTTTCCTGCTGAAAGACTTCAGCAGTCACAGAGATGTTGGCTCTGTGCTTGGAATGCTCAAACATGCCCTCAACCTTCCATTCAAGTAATAAACTTTCATTAAATAAGTAAGTAAATATTTATTGTCCACTGAGAGCTGAGACATGAAACATGGAATTCAGTAATTTGCAATGTACATTTATCTTTTGGCATTTTAGAAAATTACAACCAGTAAAGGAGAATAGGGATCTGGAGGTCTCATGTATTTTCTAATGCACTGAGGTCAGTGCCATGTTGAACTGTTGCCTTGGCAAGGCAAGATGCCAGTTTACACAGGATTACATCACTGTCCTTGCATCATCCCATCATTGGTCTTAGAATACAATATGCAAATGCCACTAAATCAAAGCTACTCCAATTAATTTATTCGCAGCAGCTTTATCTTGCGGACTTATAGGAGGCTCTGCACCCTCAGTTTCAGGTACTGCAGATGTTGTGTTGGGTGAATGTAACATGGCAGAATATTGCTGCTGGGGGGCCTGCGGGTAGCAAGAGCACAGTGTCCCCTCCCCTTGGGTGGCTGCAGAGAAGCAAACACCCCATCTGTGAGCTTCCCCCGGGGTGAATGGAAGTGAAGGAGGAGGGGGGCCCGCAAGGAGCTGCCCAGCACACACAGAGATGGGGTGGTTCTGGGGGAGGCAGCAGGCTTTGCCTGAGTCTTTGGGGAGGGGACTGTGAGCAGACAGACAGATGGAGCCAGGTGTGGCTAGATGTATAGTCAGAGGCTCATTTGGACCATCTTTATGCAAGTGTGCTTAGCCAGTGCATCAGCTAGCAAAGGGCCCTTTCAGAGATGCTGAATGAGGTGACCTGGAGGGGGAGTCTGCTGTTGATCTCAGGAATTACCTGATGCTCCAGCACTGGCTGGGAGTAGCAGCACACAGTTTTTTTTGTTTTGAGGGGTTTTTTTGATTGTTGGGTTGGTGTATTTTGTTTGTTTGTTGGGTTTTTTGTTGGTTTGGTTTGGTTGGTTTTGGTTTTGATTTTTGTTTTGTTTTGGGGGTTTTTTTGGCTGTTGGTTTGGTTTGGGTTATTTCCCCATCTCTGTAGAAATCAGTTCTCCAAAGTCAAGGAACGACTAGTCTCTACCGGGACAGAAACAGCCAAAGAAGTTATTGTTCTGTAAGGAAAGTAAATGTTTCAATAATGTTCATCATTTAGTCAAGTAATTGCCACAAAAGCAGTACCTCCTGAACCTCTTGAGAGAGATTTTGCTTTAAGCACAGACTTGACTGACACTTAGGAGACCTGCAATTGATGTAACAGGGACCCCAAGGGGTAACATAGACCCCAAGGAATTCAGACTCAAGCAAGGATGAAAATATCATGACCAAGATCCCCATGAAACTGAGACAATTCTCTTAGACATCACTTCTTTTTTTTTGCAGTAAATCCACAGTACTCCAACTACATTAAGACTATCAGTTTTGGAAATGAGATTCACTCAGTATATCTAGCCAAAGCGCAAAAGACTTCTTTTTTGTTGGGTAAGGATATACCAGAAATCATCAGCATTGCCTTTTTAATTCTTCATGTCAGGATGTTTTTCCACTGAATCGTGCCCACTTGAGACCAGTGGGGCTCTGCACATCTCACTTCACATGTGAGGTATACAGGAAAGGTGAGGGAGGGTAAGGATGGAGTGCATTTCCCTGTTTGGTATGAAAGCTCTGTATGACGGTACAGGTTGCAGGGAAACTTTTAACTTTATACTATAGCTGTAGTTAGAAAAAAAGCTTAGGAGACATAAGTAGATTCATTTTAGAAAACTGGAGAAGTGCCTCCTTGGGAAAAGGGACGTGTTAGCAGGGTAATTTGGCTGACTAAGTGAATTTGTATGCAGATTTTGCTGCTTCAGCAAAGCAGAATAAAAGATTTTTCATCCTTTTGGCTGTTATTTTTCCAGAAAAAATATCCTGCCAGGGTAATTGTCTAGGATGCTGAGTGATTAAGATCTGTTTTGCAAACAGAAGTATAATGAGGTTTTAATATTTGGCATTTCCACAGCAATACCCTAGAATCTCCATAAGATAAAATATGCAGTTAGGAAGAACAACAGACAGCTCCTGGATTGTCAACAAGGAGTATCTGGATTCAGTGCCTCTGTGTAGTTGAAAAAAAAACAAACCTAAAAAAACAAACGAACAAAAAGAAAACCAAATTGACATGTGAGATCGTAATTATCCGTGATGGCCACACAATGCTCATAATGAGAAAACAACACTCTTTGGACTTCAACCTCTTCCTCTCTCCATCCCTCTGGCTATAGAACGAAAAATAAAATCGGAGCGGACTGGGCAGGCACGGAGCCCATCGGCAGAGGGAGCGCTCCCAGCACCATGCCAGCTCCGCGGCCCTGCCCCACCATGCCTGAAGATCCCCGTGACACAGTAAAGTGCATTCTGGGCCCACGCCAGAACCCGTGCGGGAGGATAATGGGTTATTTTTCGCTTTGACAGCAGGAAGTCTGAGACAAGGCATTTCCCACTCTTGTTCCAGCATTATATGAATGGCCTTTATAAGTGGTGTGGAGAAGTAAACACAAAGGAATGTCCCACAAAGGAATGCTTTTTAACAATGCCCCGGGTTTCTCTGTGTTCAGCTTTATGGCTGAGGGTGCTTCCTTGAAAGTCAGTGCAATTCTGCTCACATCATGGCGTAGTGAACTTCCCATCATCTCCTAGATGTGGTTGAACAGGTCTCCAGTGTCCTTGATGTCTAAGGAGAGTCTTTCCCAATTCAGACTCTGCTGTCTGACCCTTCTGACTCTTGTCACCTCCTGCAGTCCTTCTTTCCCCCCCTTATCCTTTTCTGCAAATCCCTTTTCTCCCTATATCTACCTTCCCACCTTAATCTCTTCTTCCACTGTGTTTCTAAAATAAGATCTTATGTTCAGTACCACAGTTTACAGGTTAGACTCATCTCAATCATTGTGTTAAGAGGTGGATTTTTGTAGGTGGACCTACAAAAATATTTGTGATGCCTTCGCCATTGCCCTTTCTCTCCTCTTTCTCACCCATCAGTTACTGAGCAGGAGAGATGTTGTCTCAGCATCTCAAGAAAAGGGGATCTGTTCTGAGCACAGCCCAAGCAGAGAGAAGGACAGGGTCTGTGTAGGTTAGCCCTGTACTGTCTTACTGATAGCAACCTATTCTTGAAGCAGCTTCTGAGGCTGTTTTCAGCTGGAGTCCTCTCCTGAGTCTTGCCCTGAGCAGACAAGTTGAGCCTCATCTTTCTGAACATTCTTAGAATAAGAACAAAATCCAAGACAGCAACAGTAAAATGTTCTTGGGGCTATTCTTGCCTACAGTCCTGATTATGGCTTATGGTCTAAGCTACATCCCCTTGTTCACACTTGTCACTACAAGACCATTGCTGACATTGTGTTAAAAAGGGAATTCAAAGTGATGGAATATGTGTTCCCTTTCCTACACACACTGGAACTCCACCAAACAGCCAGTGCTAGCGCCTGAGAAGTGTATCTCCAAAATTCCGGGAAAGAGCACTCATAAAAAATCCCTTTAAACTCTTTTTATAGGTCTTCCAGACTTTGAGCTGCTGTGTAAACTTTGCTAGAGTGCATTCTAGAAAGAACTTCTAAATGATTCAAATATTGCCTGAGTTTTTCACTGGTCCGCTGCAGAGAGGTGATGTTCATCTGAGCAATAATCTTTAATTAGTACCACATGGGAAATGGGATAAAGGAAAGTTAAACGCTATCCCCAAGGTGATGCAACAATCTAGAAAGAGAAGTATTTTCTTGACCGTGGTCCCAGACCTGGCCTCAAACCATGTGGCAAGTAGTTACATATCTCTTTAGGCTTGCCAAACTGATCTCATCACTGGCAGCTCACTTGCTGCTTTTTTGTCTCTAATTATGTACTGACATAATTATCCTTCATTATATAGAGTGCCCACTGTGCATACAGAGACAGGAAAATAAAGTATGTAGTGCAGCTGAGGCATGCTTTATTCTGTCAAGAGGTAAAAATTACCCCCTATTGTAGAGGCAATCAGGTAAACACAATCGGGTGTTGCCAGTTAAGAGGAGGAAGGCATGAGCTCCTGTTAAGCCCACTTGTGCCCAATTAGGGCTGGCCCCAACTGCACATGAGCAGGACCAATAAAAGGTGGGCTTTGAGAAGTGAGCAGGGGTCACTCCTGATTAACCTGAGGAAGAGGACAGTTGACTCTGGAGTGTTAGTACCAAGATAGACTAACTGATTCTAAGGGTAACTTTCAGAGTGCTGTTCTTGCACCTTGGCAAGAATACCTACTGGACCTCAAAACACTGTGGTCCAGGAAAGGATTGTCTGCAACATCTGGGGGAGAATGCGGGCAGTGTGCCCAGGAACTACCATGGAGCAGAAGATCAGCTCTTTCTTTAATGCCACCTTGGAGCTTGTCTGTACCAAGCCTGAGGAAGGCGTCTGCATCATCATCTGCCTGGCTGTGCTGATGGGTCTGCCCCTTGTCATCCTTGTTGCACTGAGAAAAAAAATGGGACCGTCACCAAACACCCCCGTGAGTAAAAGGCCCCCAGAGGACCTGTCGATGCAGGCAAAGGAGCAAAAACTCCCTTTCTTTCTGGCAAGAGGTCGGAGACCTGTTGGAGGGCCTCCGCAGCCAGGAAAGAAGTAAGAATACAACTAGCTTAGACGGCATATGGGGGGCGATAATTAATGCCCCAAAAGAAGTAAAAGCTGAGGTGAAGGCTGCTGCTACCATCCTTGCAGTGCTTTTGCCAGAAGCCAATGTTACCACTACAGCACCCCCGCCAGAAGCAAGACCCACTGTTGTCCCCACAGTGCCTCCGCTACCTACTCCTCTTCCTGAGGATGGTAAGCTTAGGAAGGCATTCTTAGGATTAAGAGACAAAGGCCTTGCTATCAAGGGCATGACAGGGAAAGCACACCATTCAATAGCTGAGTTCCTATCAGACATCAGGCCGGAGGAAGAGGAACCCGCTCCAAGCACTGAAAACAATGTGCAAAAAACCACAAAAATGCTGGCGGCCTCAGTTGCTGCCTGAAACCACCCCGACTGCTATCGCCCACCTCTGAAAAAGGAAAGGAAGCGGCCACCTCAGCCACCCCACCAGCTGCACCCACCAGCTGGAAGGATGAAATAAAAGTTCTTCTTAATCAGGCAATAAGGCCGTTGGAAAAGAGCATCAAAGACATAGAACAGCGGTCGTCTTTCCACAAATACTGGGATCCATCTGCCCTTTCTGATGAGGATGTCCCAACCCCGCTGAAAAAGCAGCAGGACAACCAAAGCATTAAAGGTGCCAATAAGCCCCGACCCGGAAAATGGACTGGTTTCGTTCGTGACGCTATCCTCAAAGGGGACTGGGAAGCCAGCACCATTTGCCTGCCCTATCCTGCTTGATAACAGTGGGGCACCTCTATATGAACAACACGAATGGAAGATCCTGCAGCAGGCCAAAAAGACGCTGAAGGAGTGAGGACTAAGGACAGAAAGTGTCCGGGCTGTCCTGGATTGGCTTTTCACCACCGACACTAATAGCCCCCACAACTGTTGCAATTTGGCCAAGTACCTGCTCACCCCCTCCCAGCAAATTGTGCGGTTCAAGGAGTGGGAGCGCCTGGCCCAGATAGAAGAAAACAGCCCTCAAGCAGCTGGGGATCCATTATTAGGGGTGACCGCCGAGATGTTCACGGGCTCGGGCCGTTATGAAGACATCAATGTCCAATAGCGCTCCACCACACCGCTGTGCATCTAGCCCGTCAAGCTTTCTATATGGTTCCAGAACCTACTCCGCTCCCCTCATTCACCTCCATCAAGCAAGGGATGACTGAGCCATTCCAGCACTTCATCGATTGACTTCACCAATCTATCATGGTCCAATCCAACCTTGGACCAGAGAAAAAGACGCTATGCTTAAACTACTGGCAGTTGAAAATGTGAATCCAAGGATGAAGTCGTTACTTTCCATCCTGCCAAGAATGGCTGATATAGTGGAAATGCTAGAAGTTGACGCCAGGGCAACCCAAATATGGCAAAATCAAGATATGGCTAATGCCTTTGCCGCTGCTATGGAACCCGCTCATAAGCTTCTTGTGGCAGTAGCGCAGAAACTAGACAGAAGGGGAAATCAACCAAGGAAATCCACCCCTGTCTGCTATCGGTGTGGAGCTAGAGGCCATACAAATAGAGCCTGCTCAGCCACAGTATGGTATGACCGATGCCAGAATGACAGTCACAACAACTCAGCATGTAGGTATGCAAAAATGGGAGGAGCAGCGCAAGAGGCCCCCAAGCCAGGACACAAGTAGCCAGGCCAGTGCTTTACACCAGCTCCCCACCCCAGTCACAAGGGGAAGCTTGGATCTCGACGTGCCCTCTGCAATAGATGTCACCCTGATGACAACCCAGGTGCAACAAATCCCCACAGGAATATATGGACCAGTCCACCACGAGAACAGCACAGTAGGAGCCTTACTGATTGGCCGTTCATCCACTGGCATTTCAGGACTTGTTGTGCTACCAGGAATAATTGATGTGGATTATACAGGGGAGATCATGATCACCTGTTTTACCTCAATGCCCCCCCTGGTAATCAAAGCTGGCACTTGGTTAGCACAACTGGTCCTTCTCCCAAAAATGAACTTGGGGAAGAATGCCCCTGTGGCACGAGGCAGTCAAGGCTTTGGATCATCTGTAAGCACTCTGGTAACCTTAGTGCAGCAGATGAAGACAAGGCCTATTATAATTGTACAACTGACCACTGGTGATGAGACCAAGACTCTTCCTATGATGATGGACACCAGGGCTGATATTACAATAATCAACCTTAACATGTGGCCTCGTCATTGGAAACTTATCTCTGCCCTCAATGCCATCCAGGGAATAGGTGGTGGCTCCACCCCCTCCAGGCCCTTAACCCCAGGCAGCTCAAGTTCCCCGAAGGACAGAAAATAACCATCTGACCCTGCATTATGCCATTACCAGGACAACTCAGAGGGTTGGTTGGCAGAAAGGTTATGAGCCAATTAGGGGCCATCCTCTCCATTCCCGAACCCACCCAACCCCCCCAACATTTTTAATGAGGGCCACTGCAGAGGTGCTGCCAACTCCCAGACTGCAATGGAAGACAAGACACCCCTGTCTGGGTGGAGCAGTGGCCCCTATCAAAAGAGCGCCTCTAAATGGCTAACCGCCTGGTGCAGGAGCAGCTGAATGCAGGACACAACCAGCTGTCTGTCAGCCCTTGGAACACTCCCATCCTTGTAGTTCCAAAAAAGACTGGAAAGTGGCAGTTGCTACAGGACTTATGCAAGGTCAACAACCAGATGTGGCCAATGGGCACCCTCCAACCTGGGCTGCCCTTACTCACTATGTTACCCAGAGGTTGGCACCTCCTGGTAATAGACCTTAAGGACTGTTTTTTCACCGTCCCCCTTCATCCTGAAGACACAGTTCGCTTTGCCTTTACCATCCCATCGATTAACAAAAGTGAACCTGCCAAGACATATGAATGGGTAGTGCTGCCCCAAGGGATAAGAAACTCTCACACGATATGCCAATTGTACATGGCTTGGGCACTCTCACCGATCCAAAAAGAAATGCTGGGTACACTAATCTGTCATTACATGGACAATATACTGCTTTGCCAGGAAGCCCCGTTCCCTGACAACATCAACCAGACACTGACCACTTGGTTAAAGGCGAAAGGATTAATTGTAGCTCCAGAGAAAATGCAATCACAATCGCCCTGGAGCTACCTAGGGTGGCAAGTCACTCATGCCATGGTGAGACCACAAAAATTGGAAGTGATCAACTAGGTCAAAACACTGTATGATGCACAAAAGCTAGTGGGAGAGCTTCAATGGGTTCGACCTATCATAGGTCTCACCGATGCTGACATCCACCCCTTCCTCTCGCTGTTGTGGGGCACGCATCCAGATGCATTAGTGAACTGGACAGATGACCATACCAACGCATTAAAACAGGTCATCCACAAACTGGCAACCGGCTTTGCTGATCATCAAGCTGCCACTCAGCCCATCGGGATATGGGTATGCAACCACCCTTCATTCCCGTTCGCACTACTACTGCAGGACTTCAATTGGCAAAGGGAAAACAGGGAACGCCACAAGGACTATGACCGAAACCACAACCGGAGCTCTCAAAAATCAGAGCCAATAGCTGTTCTGGAATGGTTATTCCTGGCCCACACGGCCCAGAAAGGCATCTGGCAGTGGACTGAAATTACGGCACTCCTAATACAAAAGAGGCGACAGCGTTGCCTAGAAGTAGATGGTCAGGAGCCAGAATGGGTCAGCATGCCTATCAAACAGCTGATTTTGATTGGTTGCTGCAACGCTCCACACCATTACAAGTCGCCTTGCTCGATTACTCCGGAGACATCTGTCATGGAGCCCCAAAAAGCAGGCACCTACAGGCCATGAGCCACTTCTGCTGGATAGAAAGACCAATCGTCTCAGAGTATCCAGTGCCCAGTATCACTGTGTTCACTGATGCCTGAAAAAAAAGTCAGAAACAGCCGCCTGTGTGTGGCAGGATAAGGGACAGTGGAAACGACATTTGATTCCGAGCACTGACGAAGACAGCCTGTAGACTATGGAGCTACTGGCTATCATTTGGGCCTTAACGCAATGGCAACGCGCCCCCCCTTAACATCGTCTCTGACTCACAATGTGCCGTAGGAGTAGCAAACCGTATCGAGGATGCTCTTGTTAAACTGGTGCAAAAGGCTGCCCAGGGGGGTTGTGGAGTCTCCTTCACTGGAGACATTCAAAACCCGCCTGGACACGTTCCTATGCGATGTACTCTAGGTGGCCCTGCTCTGGCAGGGGGGGTTGGACTAGATGATCTTTCAAGGTCCCTTCCAACCCCTAGGATTCTATGATTCTATGATTGATCCCTGGCCAGCCTACGAATGCACAGTCCAGCAAGCCAGTTTGGGAAGGCTCAGAACAGCCATTCCCTATTCCATCAAAGTGCCAGGACGCTGAAGCACATGTTCGCAATCCCGTGGGAAGATGCTAAGGGGATTGTTAAAGCATGCCCTCCGTGAGCACAATTTGGCCCTGCCCTAGGAATGGGAGTCAACCCACAAGGTTTGCAAGCTGGAGAGGCCTGGCAGATGGATGTCACCCACGTCCCTGAATTCGCATGACTCAAATATGTCCATGTAACAATTGATACTTTCTCAGGCATGCTTTGGGCGACAGCTCAGACAGGGGAGAAGGGTCTGCATGTGGTCTGTCACCTGACCAACTGCTTTGCTGTGATGGGGGTCCCCCAAGTAGTAAAAACTGACAATGCGCCTGCCTATGTAGGCGAAAAGGTCAAGCAGTTCCTTGCTACTTGGGGAGTAAAACACATTACAGGGATCCCTCACCCGTCTACAAGTCAGGTGATAGCAGAAAGAGCTAACTGCATGCTGAAGACGTACCTTCAAAAACAGAAAGACAGCAAAGATTTGGATCCACAGATGCAGCTTAGTAAAGTACTCTTCACACTGAATTTTCTTAATCTAAGCCGTGATTCCCAACAGCCTCCCGTGCTGATGCGTTACTTGTCCCAAAAAATCAACCGCGTGCATGAGGTACGAGTCAACTACAAGGATCCTTCCACGGGTCAATGGACAGAGCCCAAGCCATTGCTCTTTACTGGAAGAGGCTATAGCTGTGTCTCCACAGACTCCGGACCTCTTTGGATACCCAGCAAATGGACATGCCCTGCCACGACCGGATCCCCAAAAACATCCATATCTAACAACAGTGCTTCCTCCAACAATTAACTTGCACATTTGGACTTATTCTCTTGCTCACTGTTTGTGTTCTTTTAAAAACAAACAAACAAAAAAAGGGGGGGGGGAGCGTAGAGGCAACCAGGTAAACACAATCAGGTGTTGCCGGTTATGAGGAGGCCCTGTTAAGCCCACCTGTGCCCCACTAGGGCTGGCCCCAACTGTGCATGAGCAGAATTGGGGGACCAATAAAAGGTGAGCTTCCAGAGTCAAGCTCGGCTCACTCTAAAGCAGCTTGAGGAAGAGGACAGTTGACTCTGGAGCAGTAGTACCGAGACAGACTAACTGATTCTAAGGGTAACTTTCGGAGTGCTGTTCTTGCACCTTGGCAAGAACACCTACTGGACCCCAAAACTCTGTGGTCCAAGAAAGGATTGTCTGCAACATAACAGTGCCACTGAAGATGAACAGCACATCCCTTTAAAAAACAATTTGTGATACTGCTATACTGCTTGTGGCAGTCTGTTTCTGACAGGACATCCTGCAAAGAGGTGTTACTTCAAATGTTAATCCAGAAATGGCATGTAATATCCAGCAGAGGAGACACGTGAAGATTACCCCTGCTCTGAACACAGACATCCTTGATTATAATGAGGCACAGGACATAGGCATTTCAATGGAATGACAATGGTATTTTGTAACAAAGTGCTACTTTCTTGGGCATGTCAAAATGGATTTCATCAAACGCATTTTTTTTCTGATAAATTACTTTTATTTTTCAAAATTACTTCAACTTAAAGTCACTTTTTCTTATATTAACTAGCCACAACAATGACATTTTATTTTTAAATTAAATAATTTTCTAAATAGTAGTTTCAGAAGGCAGGTATTTAGTACTCAAACAATTTATAATTTATGTTTTGCTCACTTAAACCAGTATTTTTACAGTAGGTCAAACTTGGCAATGTTGGGAAAAATGCAAAGGTAGGTTATAAAGAGTATTGTATGAAATCAGTTTGATTGTTGGACATGTAAACACTGATTATTAAAAGAAAAACTTTTTATATGATGCAGTTGAAAACACAATCCTAACAATTCTCAAAAAATACATGTAGTAAAGTTTCTTATTTGGACAAGATGCTGTGCAAGTTATGCAAAATCTATTATGGTAATTAATGCAAACATATTGTTAATGGTACTCTCGAAATGTAAGTATAAACCAGAAATCTCTCATCCACATACTGGAAAGATCAACAGGTTTGGGTTTTTTTACCAGTAAAGCATCTTGAATCTTCATTCACATTTTCATTCATATTTGGACTTTGAAGTAGTGCTTTCCTTGGCATTAAAATACCAATATATTCTTTAATACGTGCAAACAGAAGTTTTACTTCTACAAATACAGTACTGAGACCACACCACACTTCTCATCATATAAAAATAACTCCATGTACAGTCACACAGAGAGAAAAAATGATTGTAAACTGCTGCCAGAGGAAAAACATGGTGCCTTCCTGAAGGTATTGGGAGAGGCTTTTACAACACTTCCCATGGGCTGGATTTCAAATAGTAATTTTCACATCACAGCCCAATTATAATAGATAAGACAGTAAGAAAAAGCTGTTTTTGAGAATAAAAAGTGGTTTCTTTTGGGATCAATCTGACTGTATCGATGACCTAGTAAATCCAAAGTGCTTTGTTCTGAACCCATGTTAGTATACATTGGAAAACAACTGATATCAATAAAGTAATTTTGCATTCTTACCACTGTAAAGGCAGAATATTATTCAAGGCCTCCTCTTACCTTTTCAACTATGAGAGCATAATGTGCAATGATCTCAACACAGCCAAACTCCTCATGTGTGTGGTGCCTTCCAACCTCATTAGGCAGGCATCTACATACCTCAACTACCATGGCTAAGAAGGATAGACAAAACATGATTTACTATCCTTTGAGCTGGTAATTTAGAATGAGACTTTGTTAGACTGAAAAGGAACATGCTCTCCACATAGTCTTGCTGAAACCAGCAGCTCCACTTCTTGTTTAAGATATTGCTCAGTGTCAGCAAATACAGCAAAAAATGGCCCTTACTGGTAACTGCACCCTAAGCTGAGCTGTATGGAGTTTGACTTTACTGATAGAAGCAAGAACAGCATGACCCATGTTACATGCCTGTATAAGCAGGACTGACATGAGCAGAGTTATGTGCTTGCACAAGCAGTCCTGTTATGTTTGCCTGTAATTCATTTAAACAGATATGACATCTTCATCTCTACTCAAATATAAATCCAAAGAGTAGTGTGCAAAGTGTTTGAATAGGAACTGTAATATTCACAAAAAAAGGATATGTTGTGATCACCTGCAAGGATGTTCACATTTGTATAGCCGTGTAGCAGCTATGGCGAAAGATCAGAAACAGATCAACTTGCCTGCTTTCACAAAACTCATCTTACTCTATCAAGTCACATTTTACTCACGATGTAGTAGAAGATATCAGTATTTAAAATACTCCATTGCAAACTCCTGTTCTGGAAAATATATTACTAGCACAAAAAGGTCATGTTTTTCTTTCTAGGCAATAGACATTTAGCTTCTTTTTAAATTATACTGACTGCAGCTTGTTTGCAACATGTAGATGGTGACAACTTAACAATTAACAGAATGCCTGTCCAATTCTTCACTTTCACTGACCATCAGAGGGGCTTTAGAGTGTTCTGTTTCCCCTTTGCCCTCCTCATCTTCTAAATCCTTTGACACTGCAGGGTTTTCATCAGAAGTGTCATGCACAGCGACCCGAGATGCTTCAGTTGCATTTCCCCTGACTGTAATGTGCTCCCATCCACCCTGTAGAAGATTGATAAACATAAAAGGAGAAACAAGTACAGTAACTGACACGATGCTTTATGCACACTACTAGTTTTACAGTATTTATTCATGGGGTATTTATACAGTATGTATTCATGTAATTCCAAGTAATTCTGCTGTGGACTGAATCCGAAAACAGGCTCCTTGTAAAACAAAGCACAACCCAACGTACCTCCCTGACAGTGAGGTATGTAAGTAGTAACCTTGAGAATTATTTTTATTTCAGGTAATTGGGATTAGTAGGGTCAGGTATTCATAACAGAACCATTACAGGTTTTCCATCAACTTAAAAGGGGTCAAAACCTTGAAAGAGCCTTGCTCAAAACATTGAAGGTAATACAGGGAACAGTAATGATGAACAATCACATGCAGACTAGGAAGGAATCAATTTTTTAAAAAATAGTACCTATTTTACTAATTTTTTCCATTATAATGTTTAAAGTACCTATTTAAAAGTAATACTTTTCAAATATAAGTCAATGAATTCCCAGCTTGAATTGCATAACCCATTATATTAACTTTAAAAAGGAGCCTAAAACTTAAGACTAAATGTCAGTTTCCTGCAGGTATGAGCAAGGTCTAAAACTTTCCTTTAGAAAGCTGGCCAGCTGGAGCAGGATGGCACTTTCTTTTCTAAGCATGTCCGTGGGTATTTGGATATACATCCTCTAGGCAGTACTATGTCCCCAGCACTTACCCCAATACCATAATCCCACGATTGGCCTTTAGGTTCCATTGGCTGAACACCTGTCCGATGGCAGACTGTCCCACAGCTCAAACTGTGACTTCCTTGCACTTTGTCAGCTATCACCCAGACCTCAAGAAAGCAAAGAGGCAATAAAAGAGTGCTCTTTCCATACAGGAACTGTCTGACCACTTTCAGAAATCAGTCTTGATCTTGAACAGGCCAAAAGTGCTCTAATTTAGTCAGAGAGATACCCAAAAAACGAGCTAGATAGCAGTGTTATCATAAAAATATTGCAAAATAGGAAGACTTAATAGGAAAGAGAGTAAATATATAAAATAGCCTTGTTAAAAAAAAGAAGAAGAAAAAAAAATTAATGAGGCTTTTTACAGCAAAGGGCTGCTGGCTGTATTACTGTTTCATGGGCATGATTTTTATCTTGCTATCAGCATTCCAGGACTTAGACAGTGCTGTTGTGGAATAAATAAAACTAAACAGAAAGAGTTCTGAAGAAAATTGTATTTAAATACAAAGGCATGTAAAGCATAATTTAAAATAAAGTAATGAAATATAAGGAAGCTTAATACACACCTGGTCCAAGGGTCCTACAGACATTTTACGGATATTATTTGAAACATGATCCCAAGTAGATCCTTGAGGGTAGCTTGGTGTGATACCTTGCCGGTACCAAAGATTACCTGTAAAATAAATAGTCGTGGTTACAGCTCAGGAACTGCACTTTGTATAAAGTGCTAGTAAACAACAGAACAAATCAGCTGTTTATACTTTCTGTATTCTGTGGAAATGCATAATGGTTTTGACTAATGTGTGGCAATGAAGTTCCTACTTCGGAATTTGTATTCCTAAAGGCAGTCTTTATAACTTTTCTGGAAAACCAGGAAAAACTTTGTTTTGTCAAGTTTCTTGGGGAAAAATGTTCATATAAAGAATTATGCACAAAAGAATCAAATAATATTAAGATCTCTGAAAGAGACAGGTGTTAAAGCCTTGTTTCTTTTACAAGAGGGTGCTTCATTATTTAACTTGAATTGACTTGGAACAGGAAGGTATTCTCTTTGCATGTTCTAGGGTTTCAGACAAATCTTTCTATGCAATTCTCATCTTTTAATATTCATCCATCCCCCCTGCCCCAAAACAGTAGCACTGATGCTGAATTGTTAGTATCTAGGGCACCATCAGACGTAACAAAACTCATGTCTTCAAAAGGAGTAATTAAGTGGGCTACTTACTACATATCTTTGAACATGAAATATTACTCTTCACGGAGCAGCAGTCATCTGTCTGCAGAAGCTCTAATTTAGCCTCTCCTTTTTACATCAATCTGAGGTATACTGATTTGGTTTTTGCCACACTGGTAAATAATTTTAAGAGATCCTTACCGTTTTTATCCAACACAAACACAGACGTTCGTCCTACTGAGACTTGTTTTAGTTTTTGCTTTTGAGGTGAAGGAATATGGTACCAACAATCACCTAAAAGTCAGAAATACTTGAGTAAAACATTGAAAAAACAGAATTATGTATGAGAAGTCTTGGAAATGTCTTCAGCTGAAATACAGAGCTGTGTAAGAAAGCTGTTAATGACATTGCATTCAATATATTTTTCATAGCTTGTTTTTAGAAACCAAAACTTTAAATCACACAAATGAAGAGCAAATTCACTGCTATGACTATAATGAGTATAATGAGTATTCACTGCTATGATTATAATGATTATAATGAGTATAACAGTGTGCACTGTTTTGCACAGCTATTGCTAAGGACTCTGCTAAACAGTTTTGCCATTTTCAGACAGGGCAGTGTAGTTGAGCTTACATAATGCAGAAGATGAAGATTGTACTAAAAAAGTAAAAGTACTCACCTGCAGGTTTTTTTGGAGACACTGAACCCCGATAGAAGGCAGAACCATCTCTAGCAATAGCCCAAACTTGGTAAAACGCTCCAATTGAAATGGAAATGAAGGGCTGATCTGTTCCCACATGCAGCCAGGATGTTCCCTAAGAAACCGTGAAAGATGAATTGTGAATCAATAGTTAAAAACTCCACAACAAAACATTGTTGGTTATTGTCAAATAGTGAAAATCCTAGATAGTGAAAAAGACACTAGGGAGTTATTCTTATGTAACTTTACTACTAACAGAACCAAGAACCTCAAAGACATTTGGATGATTCTCAAGGATATTTGGGGACACAACTCTGACAATAGCTACATATACTGTAAGAGGGTCTTTTCTTCTGAAATCACTGTAATTTAGGCACTTCTCTGTCCCTGAATAGCTGAAATAGAGCCTTAAAAAAATTAATAATCCTTGGTTTTGATTACACAGAACAAGTTTCACAGAAATCAACTGATCTGGAGCTTCAGAGCTCAGAGACAGTATTCTAGTTCTTGCTACTGCAGTGCCTTACAGATCTGTGTAAAAAGAAAAAAAAAAGGAAAAAATCTCCTACAAATTTTGAACTTCTTGACATATTTCTCCAAACTTCTCTAAGTATACTGTTAAATTGTTTTTCCTGTTGTAATTATGTCTTAAAATCAGTGTCTATCAAGCTTCAGTTGGTGTTTCAGCATGTATGTATTAGTAGGAAGTATTCATATGGCAGTTATTGGACTTCTTGTTCCTTTCTGCATACTTTACTGAACATTCATTCATTATTTCTGTCCCAATCCATGAAAAAAAAAAGCCAAATCTTTAAGTTAGTCCACACTCACCTGTCTTAAATAAGCTATAAGATATGCATTGATATTGATGGGCACTATATTGGGACCATACTTGAGAGAAATTCTGTCCCTCAGCAGTTTAGATACACACATTATCAATAGTTTAAACACAATTAATCAATAGTTAAAAGGAAAGGAACCAAGCTATCAGTGCAGAAAGTGGAAGCACTTCTCAAGAAGACACAGGTTCTGAGAAGAAGGTTCCTGCAAGTGACACGGCACAAGCTGAAGTAAACTCTGCAGCAGAATTGCTGCTTTAGGAATACAGGGAGCAAACTGTTACACTTTCAAATCTGGGACATAAAAGGGAAAAAGATACCATGGTGCTTTAAGGGCATGGTGTGATTGTGTGTATGTACTTGTAACATACATGAAACACATCAACAAGGCAATACAAATAAACAGGGAGCCTTACAGCTGGACTTTGCTGTGTCACTCCAAGCCTGCAGAGCACGTCGCCTTTGTCACTGATTGCCCACAGTGCTACTGCTTCTTCATCATCTGCATCTGAACTGGGAATTATGGAGATGTCCCACAGGGTCACAGGAGGCACTTCCAGCCATGGCCCATTGGTGACTATCTTACATTTTCTGAAGCAAAAAAACCCCACACTAGTCAGAAGTACATACTTGGTATAACTGGATTTGTTTCCTGGTTCATTGTTGACTTCAGTGCAAGTATCAAGTTTTGAATTTTTGACATACTACTGACTTCTCACAGCTTTTGATTTTAAAAAGTTACTTTATAAAATCAAGGCCACCCAAGAAGTCTGTAGCCTATCTGTCTGAAACTCACTGGGCAACAGCTCAACAAAGAATGTTTGACCCCCAAATTCAGTTTTCTCCTTCCACTGTCTTGGTTAAGGGAATCATTTTACAAGCATTTTTTTGATTGAGCTTGTTAGAAAGTTATGTAGCATCCTGAGGCAGGCAGAGATAAGGCAGCTGTACAGTAAAGAGTTGCAGGTAGATTATTCTGGAAATTTGTCTATTTCTTCTCTGGAAAATGCAAGGAAATTATGCTATCTATTAGGGAAATTATGTTAGGTTCTATCATGCCAACAGCAATTTCCTTGTATGAAGGAAACCCTAAAAAACTTGGGACATTCCTCCTTCCTCCAGTTTTGAAAAACTGTATTCTATTTGTTTTCAATTTTCAATTGATAGTTAAAACTACAAGAAATGTTTAGGCTTGAGGGTATTTCTCAAATTGCTTCTTTTATTTTAAGCCACCATTTTGATTGACTGGATGCTGTTTGCTTTGTGGCACATCCTGTAACAAAAACAGTTTGATGCTTAAAGACTTTACTTCAAAGGTTTTTGTACAAGGGTCAAAATACCAGCCTTGTCGTCTCAGTAACATACGGAGCAATGTGAAACTGTAACTTCTCAGCAATTTATTAGCATAGCTGTTAGATACTCCAGCACAGAAAACATAGAAAAGCTGGAAAAACAGCTAATGCACAGACTTTCCATGCTTAATAGAACAGGCAGTTTATAGTGGCAGTTTGCTGTTTTTAAGCAAACTTAAACGGTGTTGGGATTATCTATTGCCTAATGTGCAGCATGCAGACTTCACATGTTAATATTATTAATATAACTGATGTATTACCAGTTGCTTAAATGATCTAGTATGTGGTACTACTATTCTTTAATAATTTACCATAAGGAAAATCAGATATAGAATAGCTGGATGACTTTTATCTATAGATCCCACAAGTTCAAATAGGGTATCTACCTGTATTGGCTTAAAATTAAAGACTCAGTGCTAAAGATTATCAGCTCCTCTATTGGAAATGAGACTGTTTAATGCAGGTTTATTCGCTAATACTTTTGTTGATGGGGTGAGGAGAATCTTCCCCTCATAACTGAAGGAGACTTTAAGGGAACACTTGGCTTTTAAGTTAAAAACAAAGTCTTAGTTTCTCACCTCGCCCAGCGCCTCCTTCGGACGAAGTCTTTCATTGTCTTGTGACCATGGTAGGACCTACCAAAATAGATTGAAATAGGTTTCATGAGGCTGCCAGAGCAACGTCAATGTCAGTGCCAGCCTGAGAGCACTGTCTCTCTATCTGCCCACCAGCCATGCCTGCTGACTTTAAAATGCTTGGACTTACAAGCTCACCTTGCTGCCTAACCTCCCCACAACATTTCAGCATTACTATCCCCATACAAAGGGGGAAATCAGGGCACACTTGTTCCTGTTAAAACACCATTAATGTGCTGAATAGCAAAGAAGATGTAATGAGGACCTCAGTATTGCATTTGCCTGCTAGGATTTTAGGTAGAAGGTGTCTCCTTACGCTGGGAAGTCTGCGGCATACTGCCAGCCCTCCCGATCAGTTCCGCCTGAAGTGTTGAAGTCAATGTACCAATCAGATACCTATTGTCAAAAGGAGACAGTAAGAATAACAAGCACAATCAACAATTAATGTATAATAACAATAACCTTGTCTGCTATTTCACTCCACCTTTTGGAGTGCAATGACCTTCTAATACTTGTAATACAAATTTATACAGAGGTTCCCAAGTCTTTTCAACGGGAGACAAAAAGATTACAACAGAAGTCAAAGTCCCACTAAACAAAAAATCCCACTCAAGGCTCAACATTCTCTTGACTATGAAAGATTATTGCTATTGTATAGCTAGGGAAACCAAGGTTCAATCTCACAACAAATCCACAAAGAAAATCTGTGTCACTTGAGCCCAAGTCTTGTACTTGCTAAGCTTTGCCTTCTTAGTAAAAAGACTTTAAAGACGAAATTTACCCAGGACCACTGTGGAGAAGGAGGTTTGGTATTGACTTTTGTACATTCCTGCAGGCCAGATGCATCACTCCACATGTATCTGTCTGTGGGCAGACCTCTGTGGAGAAACAGTGTACAAGGAATTCAAGGTCAACAGGAAATTTCAAAGGTGAGGGAATAAAAACCTATTTGTAGTGCTTCCTACATTCATACACAAAACAATATTTTTTGTCATAAATCTCTGTATTTAGAAACGAGTGATGAACATAGTGGGAAAGAATCTTTACAATTGCTTCCAGTTACACCAAACTTCACAGCCATATAAACTTTTCTTTGTAGAGTGATATTCCTCACTACTTTTTAAAATTGGAAGGCAAATCCTGAGTTTCTCATATATTTGAATGCTTTTTCAATACTTCTGTTCAAATATAATACTCAGGGACCCAATGTATTTAGCACAAAATGTATTTAGCACAATATGTACATGAGTATATAGATCTTAATAAGAGCTTTGCTGTATGGCCTTAATGATGCCGCAGGCAGGGGCTTTGTGCATTCATCAAGCACAAAGCTGTAATGTTTTGCTACAGTTAGAATTGGTAATTACAAAACCAGAAAATTGAGAAACACTGCTCCTTTAATTTCAGGTTGACAGTAAATGTTGGAGGAGACTACAGACAGAGTAACTGTAATAACTATGCTGAAAAACTAGAACAAACCCCTTGTTTCTTTTGACAGTAGTAAAAAATTACAGTAAATAAATACAATCAAGTGAGCAAATAACCTGCTGCTATATCCAGTGACTGGGTTCCACCGTTGGTTCTCATAGATGTAAACACATTTCACATCTGACTGGGTATAAATGTTATCAGCACTACTGGCCAGTCCTGTGAGAAACAAGTAATTTGGAATATGGTAAAGCTAAACTTTAAAGACACTACATTTAAAATTCCAATAGCTACAGTAATATTGCTGATTATCCAATTTCTCACTCTTAAACTGAAAATACAAATATAAAACTGCAATACCTTCCTAATGTCTGGCACTGTGTAACTCTGCATGTTAGGCTAAAGGAAGGACAGCTGAAATACCTTCAGTAGCTAACCCAGTCAGGAAGATAAGTAAGAAATGCAAATACTGCAGTAGACCAATTGTCCATACCTTGAATGAAGCCACCTCCATATCCACCAGTATAAACCCAAGCTGTGTGATCATATCCTATGCCCCACACTATGCCTTGGTTATTGCACTCTATCAGTCGAAGATGACCTCCAACCTGACGCCAAAACCTGCCAGAAAAAAGACAACGTTTGTCTTCACCACACCATAGGCTTTCCCCTCCTACAGTGCAACAATCTCAAGGACATACAACTTGCTTGTTTGATGTCTGTGCAATCTCTAAGTTAAGGCAGTTGTCACTTGAAAGCATTTCCCTCTGAACAACTAACAGGAAGTTAGCTGGAAGGAACCTGTCTGCCTCCACTTGGAACTTTCAGTCCTTGAAGTATTTTAATATAGTTTTTTTTTTGGCTTGTGTTTTACACTCATATGGGTTTTTTAAGAACTACTTAGGATGATCTTGCTAGAATCTTTCAGCCTTAGTGGCCATCAATTGCCTCAGCTTTAGCTTCATCCTCATTAAAAAAAAAATCTATGAATTACCTTTATCTAACAAGAAAACAATTTATATATTTGCTAGGAAGGTTGGTAAAAGCAAGGGCTCCCTATTCTCCTAGTCTTTGCAGGTTAACAAAGCCAGCTGGCCATGGTACGTTTGTGGGGAAGAATGGGGAAAATAAACAGATTGCAGAATATTATTTTGCCTAACAGAACAGCAGGAGATCATCTAGGTCACAGGTCTCCCATACTACATTCAAGAAAACATCGGCTTTGTGATTTTCCAGATGATGAAGGTGTTCTACCCTGAAGAAAAATGACTACAGGATTTCTCAGGTATTATTCAGACACTTTGTGCAAGCATCTTGGAACTTTTAATTGAAGATTGGTCTTTAATCCACCAGTTCTGAGGCTGGTGTTTTTAAATTTTTTTTGCTTGAAGAGTTTGCAGCACTACATTGTCCTAGTTCCAACGGAAACTGTAAAGGAACTGCTTTTGTCTGTGAGGACTGGGAACTTCAGATTTCCTGAGAGATGAAACTGAAAGTTCAAATTACACTACAATTACAGTGATTAGATTTACTTTTAGTCTTGGCCATCTCTTAATTTAAATAATTATAGCCTTAAAGATGCAATCACAAGAAAAAAGGGATCTCAATGGCAGAGACTTTTGAAATTGCATGAATAGGTGCAGCATCTAAGAATTAAAATATGATTTGGTGAATTTCTTCAGATGTAATTCTGAATATGAAGGCAGCCATTTAACTATACTGTGACAGCCCATAACAGCCACTGACTTGATCTGAAATGCACTCTTTGCTGGATGGCATCCCAAGCAGAAAGAACAACTTCTGAAACCTCTTACATTTGATCACAAGGCATCAGCTGTGGTCCATCCTCCAGTTCGGGACTTGGCTCACTAACAAAGATGTCTCCTTTACAAGTAACTGACCAAATGGCATGGCGAGAAGGAGGGCCTTGAATCCGTCTGCTCTCACAGCAAGACATGTTCAGCAAAGACAGCTACAAAACAAGAAGCAAAGAAACAAAATCTTGCCTTTACACTGAGAACAAAAAAATCGATAGAAGCTTCAGTATTACAAAATCAAGTTTTTACCTTTGTGGGTTCTAACAAATCAGCAAAGTGATTTAGCAGCTTTTTCTCAAAGGCAGTGAAATTCAGTGTTCTAGAAATGAACACAATCACTGGAACCAACGTGGTTTGCAGTGTCTGATCATTATGAAGTGTCTCAAATTTTCCATTGCTTCAGCGTATACAAGCCTGCCTGCCCATACATAAGACTTGCTACAATGGTGAAAACACTTAATAGTTCTTCTACCAGTGCAGAACACCACAGTAAGTGACTTAAACTCTGACGTCATTTGGAGCCTAATCAGTATCTGGAGATAAAAAGGGGAGGAAAAACAGTATTGGTTCTAATGTGGGTAACTGCAGCATCAGAAAGTGTGCAAACTCCAGAGGAGACAGGAAGCATCTAAATAAATTGGAACAGACTTTTTAAATACCTAAATTGTAGAACAGGTAAGTAGCATAGATACTGTAAATGTAATGCTGAGATTTCAGAGAACTTTCAGCTTTTATGTTTTACTTCAGATATTGCCATCTTGAAGTGAAAAATTCACAGAATTACCCAGTCATGCATTTCTTGCTCTGTTGTGGCTGCCAGCCGGATTGGCCATCGCTGCTTGGTCCTTTCAGGTGTATACAGTGCAAAAGAGTGTTTGGCTTCATTCAGAACTTCCACTATAATAGTGACTTCATTCAGGAACACGTGGATATACTAAAATGAGAGAAAAAAACCCTGCAACTAAGACAACCTCGAATACCTTCCTCAGTGCCAGCATTTTTGCACTTCAAGACTATGAATGAGGAATTCCTGTAGAGCGTAGCAAAGAATTGATTCTTGGTGCAGAAGGAATGGGGCTCTATTTCCAGTCCTGCACTAGCAGATTCATGCTGCTCATATGTATTAACTATGAAAACCCTGGCCAGCCAAGGTCAGCTCTTTCTTCACAACCAAGAACACTGTGAACTTCCAAAAGAATTCCTTATTGCAGGTGGTTTAAACAATGTGGATGTTGCTGTGTACTTCTGACATAGCATCAACACAGCTACAGCTTAGGAAAGCTTGAAATTTGCTACTGCCCTGACTACATTTGAATTTGTTCCCAACACTTAGAACAATAACATACCATAATTTTCCTCTCTTAAGAAAACTGTTCTTCTTTCAAAGGTTTTCCTTTGCCTAATGCAATGCTCTCAAGGGTCTCCAGCTGAACACACCTTTTTCTCCTCATGATACATGTAATAGATGAACAGGATGCTGTCACGCATTCCATCACTGCCAGTGAACTGCTCAAGGGCAACTCGAACATCCATCCATTTATAAGGCTTCCAATTCCTCCACCATTGCAAGGTCCCAGTTTTAACCCAAACTGACTGCAATGCAAACACAGATTTACAGGAATAAGGAAACTGTATGAATCTTTTTATTTCTCCCAAATACTATTTTTGTGACCACAAGAAATCTGCTGCAGTTTAGTCCATATTGTATCAGTGGATTCTGGCAGAGTATATCAGTGTTCACAAAATTGAAGGCAAAATGAAATCTCACAAAACTGGATAGAAAATCACTGAAATAGCACGTGTACAGCAGTATTAATATTTTTTCCTCTACAAGAATACAATAGCACACAAAGAGGAACCTATTCTAGTATGCTCCTTGTGATAACAATTTCTGTCTGGCCTTAAAGACTGTTGACATAATCTGTTAAAAATTGATTAAACTCTGAGATTTGAAGTGTTTTTCATCAATTTATATAATTTGGCAATTAGCAATGAAGGGACCAAAATATGAATGAATCTGAAAAGAGACAAGGAGTCATAGCAAAGGGAGCATTATTCAGAAGTGCTGCTATGGATGTTTACATTATTGCTTTATTTATGCAAGCTGCATTAATGCCTTAATGGTTGTAGAGAGCGAAAGTTCACCTACTTGAGTCACTGTTTCAACTAAAAAGCCTCATCTTCTGGTGGAATAATTCATACAATGCTCTACTGTTGCAAATGTTTCTCTGTTTATTTGAGGTTTCAGTGTACTCAAATCATGCTGACCAATGTTTCATTTGCTCCTATACAAAACAAGCAGCTAACATTTTTAGAAAGACTGCTGCTCCATGTCTGAAAAGCTGCTAGTTTCTAACAGGGAGCTCAGGCAGTGACAATCCAGGAAGTCACAGACAGAAATAAGGACAAGAATATAAAGCTGGCAGTTAAGCTTGGATCAGTACATCAGAGATGTATTACTGATGGTCAGTATCACTAGATGTGCTTAGCAGATAAGATATAAATGCCCTCATTGCTTACCTGCTCAATAGCCTGTTCATAGTGCCTAAAATTTTCCAGTTCTCGCTTTGTCCTTTCACTGAGTTGTTGAAAAATCTGCTTTCGCCACGCTGCTGTCTGTGCTGGAGTGATAGACAGAGACAGAGATTGCACAGAGGATGACAAACCTAGAACAGAATCCAAACCAATAAACTCTGGTGAGCTTTGAATAGAGTTATGTCAAAGGTAAAACACTGCTTTGAACACTGGACTGAATCAACCCAGTCTAACATGACTTTTCTAATTATTATACTTTAGAAACAATGAATCACAGTCAAATGCCATAACTGATGCATAGAAATGGGACCACAGGATGATTACATAGAATCTTTCAAAGCTATAGTGTTTGTTGGAAGTTTTGTCACTGTACCATAAGATAATTAGGTAATAGAATGCATTAAGTTACACTGTCGTTAAATACTGGGATGCCACAGTTCATGGTTTGTTTTGAAAACAGTTATGTTCCACTTTCTTTCAAAAATCTAAATTCCAACCCCACACAGTTATCAGCAGGGCTTCTTTTCACAATGCCTCGAGGCATTTCCCTATCTTATCCTTCTCTCAGTAGGAATGAGACAGTTATTTGTGGAAGTGAGGCAGTTACTTGTGGCATCTGCATCTCTCAAGAGAAGCTTTTCACTACTCTCAGTTACTGTTCAGTTGTATTACGGGTTTTTTCTAAAACTGTATTTACATTGCAGTTCAAGAGAGATGCAGACCCAGCACAGATTATTTTACAAAATTCTTCCAGAAACTCAGAGAAAATACCACTTTTACATTTCTGTATCTGTCCTGACATGCTTTGCAACAAAATATGCATGACACTGCCCTCAGACATGAACTGTATTAACAAACTGCAGTAACAGATAATTGGTTATCAGACATTTAGCACTATGGTTTTGTTCAAAAAACCAAACCAACGTTCTTCTTAAAGAGCATACTGAACTGTGACTGGGAATTAGTGTCTGTTGTGGTGACCAGATAGTACCTGATGGAGCAGTGAACCATTTTAGTGGGCTGTGCAAATCTACAAGACAGCCTCCCCCGGACACCCAGGCCCACAGCGGGTGCTCATTGGCTCCATACTGTTCTTCAGCTCCCACTGGGAACACACCAAGGGAAGCCAGGCTGGATGTTTCTGCAAAGGTGCTGACAGGCAGGACTGGATGCTTTGGGGCCTCCTTCAAGTCAACGTTTGTCCACTGCAGTTCTGCAGAAGAATTTGGGTTTGCAGAAGATTCATGCACTTCGGCATTAGCTTTCTCATTACAAGTTGAAGTGACAGCAGCTTCTCCTTGATCAGAGTCCAGAAGATCCACACACAGATTTGTGTGTATTTGTGCTGTCTGGTCACCTGTGCTGTTACCACTGCTGGCTGCAGCTCCCATCAGGGGGGTGTTGGCAAGGTTCATGGGTACACTTGGAAGCTCTGTATCAGAGGAAGTGTCTGCATCGCTCTGAATGACTGCATTTGTTTGGTTCTGAATATCATCAGTAAAGAAACAGCCAGCACTGAAGGACAAACAGATAATTATCATTCAGAGCATTCTAAATTAGCACAGGCCTTAGCCCACAGACATACAGAAATCAACCTAGCATTTCAGCTTTAGGGAGAGAAACATCAGACTTCTTTTTTAAAGGTCAAACTCTAGTCTTCAGGGGAGAGTCTAACACAAATCTGACAGACCAGTCTACTAAATCTGAAATACAGACGATAAAAAATTGATCTGTTCAGTCAATCAGTGGTGTTGGCTGACTGCAACTCTCAGGAAAACACTGAGGCAACATCACATTTTCTGAATATGAAATAATACATTTTTTAAAGCCCATTATTAACTTTATGATTGTTGTTCTACTCAGAACACACTGACTCAAACGAGTAGCTTCTGCAGCACTCACAATTTCATTGGCATGTCTTGCAACAGCCAAGAGGCCAGGAGTCAGTGGGGAGTTACTGATTTAATCTAAGAAAGGAAATGTACAGTGACACTCAGGAGAAGGCTAATTCCTAAGCAGAGTTCAGACTCCTTCATGATATTTCAAAGGTAACATTTTCTCTTGTTAGAGACTAATTCCAGATAGTTCCAGAGAAACACACTTTACTGCAAGTGTGCCGTGAATTCCAAAGTGGGAGCTTCAGTTTCTACTCTTGAGTGCAACAGCTGCTGCTTATTGTTAATGACAAAAATGCAAATACTTTTGGCATACAAAATGGTTAGAGATAGCTTCTCCAATTCCCCTTGACTGTCCTATTTGAATGTAAAGAAATATCTCCTAGCATTGAAACTCTTTGTGTACGAAGTTTTCAAGCAGATATTTTCTAAGTACCTGAGCAGACTGGTGGAGCTCCCAGTCTGAGACCTGTCACTCTCTCGGCCAGACACAATTGCCTTCCATGTCTTCCCACTGAGCTCACTTGGTGTGACACCTTGACGAAAATAAATTGCTCTGTCATCACAGCCAATTCCCCAGACCTAGGGAAGGAAAGGGCATGGTGAAGGAAATAGCATGAGATCCAGGTAGATACCAACTACAGAAAAGGTGCAGGGGTTGAAAATTTAGCACAAAAATCAGCTGGACATGATATTTTCCTTTTGCATTCTTCCTTAATGCCGATCCTGTAGATGCAGTGTAAAATTCTGTACCATGCAGAAAAACAATTTGCACCTGAATGTGCCATACAAGAGACATGCTGGCTGTTATCTTCTGGTGTGGAATTCAGTCACACGCTCCTTCCTAGCACATCAAGCACATGGACCTCTTGTTAAGCTGTGCATACTGGCAGTGCTGACAGACCTCACCACATGTGAATACTCCCTGTGCAAAGGGGAACACAAACATCCTCACAACTGGTTTACAGCTGTCTTACCTGGTTACTTAAGCCTACAGTTACCATCATCATTTCTCCAAACATTTCAATCCAGCTTGTCCCACAAGGATTATGAGAATTCACTCCTCTTCTAAACCACACCTACAACAACAACAGCAGAAAGTCTAAATTTTGCTCCTTCTGCATTAGCAGGCAGGCAGATGGAATTTGGTGCATTACTCTTGATCTCCAATATTGTTTTGCTGCATTGCCTTAAGAAGTCACTTAACTTCCCTGGATCTTTATCAGGTAAAGATAAAAACATTCTTTTAATGGCAGACTGTATGTCCTTGTGACCAACTACAGCCAGAAGAGGCCACAAGGAGACTTTTTGTTATGACTTTCTATGACATAGTTTGCATCTTAGCCACTGAAAAAGTATTGCTATTACATGTTAACTGTAGGATATTCTTGGTGATCCTAAATAGACTTTTAAGTAGTGTTCCTGTGTTCAAACCCCAAGAGTAGGGCTGATGGAGGCAACTGTCAGAGGGATCTTTTCAGTGGTATAGCTCTTTGAATTGTCTCCCCTTAGATTAGTTTCTAACAATCAGAAAATATCTGTGGGCTGAGTACCTGGAACAATCTTCCATCTGTATTTAGCATATGGTCATATAATGGCAAGCAGCTACTTGAGAAGTTGGTAGAATCATGTAATAGACAGTGTACTTGACCATTCTGTGTCAGATCTGAAGAAAAACATGCCAGCTTGTCCACATCTATTATAGTGGTTTTATTTGGCAGATGGGGCAGACTGGACACTGTGTTACTATGGCTCAGCTGACATGTACTTATTAAACCAATTAAACAATTATTTAAACTGCTACCATAGACAGAATTCATCAATGTTTTTGAATTCAGGATGAAGGGGTTTGATTACTGTGAGCACAAGAGCACTCTAGCACACTCTTCAGGACTTTAAGTCTCCCTGTGACTCAGCAATCCTTTATGAGTTCCTTCCAACCTGAGATGTTCTGTGATTCTAAGTTAAAAGCCCAAGAAAGTACTCACACCTACAAATAACAGATATGTCACTTAATAAATACAGAACTCCTACATTAAAAAACTGACCAAGAGGGAACAGTTAACAGTAGGAAGGTAAAAAACAGAAACACACAGAGAAGTGTAGATTAAAATATTCCCCACCCTGATTTTCATGTTACCTTCAGGCTATGTGGCAACAAGGCTGCACAGCTGAGTCCCTTCAATTTCAAGACTTAATATCCCCACCCACCTACCACATCTGTCTGACTTGGATTTAGAAAATTTCTTCCAAGAGAAAATCAGAAAGTCTCTCTTAAGTTAAAAGCCACTGCACATATCACACACTGCACAGTATTCCCATAACAGTGAGGGGGACTGGAATTCCCCAAACCATGGAGATAGTGAGCCCAAGCCCCTATCTTTCCTATCAAAGTTACACACCTGTGTTTGAGAAAAGCAGATACAAAAGGGGAAGTAAAAAAACCCCAAAACCCGAACCAGAATATGACCCTTCTTACTTTTTTATCTTTTGTAACACACCACACCACATCAACACCCACAGAGACGTGCATAATCCCATTTTCAGAGCTTGGAGACTCCACAATACTCCAGGAAATTCCTGAAAGACACAAAACACAGACAATTGTGACTGACAATTTAGGTCGGTTGCTTATTCAACACTGCACAAATCAAAGGGACTTCAGCTAAATTTAAACAGCTTTACCTTGAGGGTTATTCCTATCAATTCCCTCTCTCACAATAGCTTGGCCTTCCCAAAGTGTTGCCCAAAGGAGGTCATATGGTCCGCAGCTGATCTGTACAACTTCACCAGGAGTGGTGATTAAGGACCATGTGGAACCTTCTGGATTGTGATGGCAGACATTTTCTCTGTACCATACCTAGGCAGGTTTAAAAAAAACAACAAATGAAACTTAAAAAAATATTTCTATAACAATGAAACCATTGAGACAAACTGGAAAGAACAGTCCTCCTGTAACAACGAGTTTTTTAATGCAGTGTATGCCCTTTGACCTTTAAAGGTATTTTTTGATGTTGATTATGCAGTTAAAGACTATTTCCTTATGTACTAAGGGAGGAGGCTTTTGTACAGACTAGCTTTTATCATGGAAGCAAATCTGGATTGGGTACAGTAACCTATTGCTACAACTTCTGTGTATATTTAAACATTCAAAACCACTTCATTGTATTTCAGGGCATGTTACATAAACCAAGGATGAACAAATATGTAACACAAAAATGGTACTGTTAGATGATAACCTGACCTCACTTTCACTAGGCAGAGCTTGCTACAATATGGGTAAAAAATTCCACTCTCTGTGCAGCCTTCACTGATATCCAGTCCATTTGCTAGTCTTGGTTCTACTGTCAGTGGACTTTTCTATAGAAAACAGTCAAACCAGGAAGGTCGAACAGAAAGCATCCTGTGGTAGTCAGTCATATGAGTGCTCCAAAACATGACTGCTGAGTGCTAAATCCTCATATTTAAAAAGACTTCATTCCTCTGGGGACTTTCACTTGAGAAATGAAAGCATCTTACAATGTCAGTCAAGGATGCCTGTAGAATGGGATGCTTGTCCCTTATTACTGGGAAGTATAAGGCAAAGGACATTCTACTTAAAACAATTTAGCCAAGATTGCTTGCCTCTCTAGGTAGTGCCATTATGACTGAAATCTCAGGCTATCTGTTAGAACTATTACTTTCTTCCCTGTGAGACCATAAGGCAGAAATTTTGTAAGAACAGGCATGTCAGACACATGCTATAGGGATGAAGGAAGGAAAGCAAGAATAAAATCTCTACAGCACTAAGCAATAGAGAAGAGACTTTATGGTAGGCCTAAAAACCAACTAACCAAACAAAAAATGTTTGTATTTTTAAATAGAAAATAAATGAAAAAAATTCCAGAGCTGGATTCCACTCTGCTAAGTCAGGAGGTTATATGATCAAGAGATCTTAGAAAATTATTTTCTAAATGTCAGTGAATCATTCCTGACTTCACCACAGGGACAAGGCACAGTGCTTTTTAAGAATATTTATCAGGTGTTAAGACTCCTTCTCTTTGTTACCAGTGCTCTGCATTCTGGTAACAATCCTGGCATTTTTCAGGATTACTCAGCCTGAATTTTTAAGATTCACATGTTTATAGAGGTTTACAGCTTCCATAACACAGCAAGGAAATATTAAGCCTTTCAATATACAACACTAGGTTGTAATGTAGTCCGAAAGCAGCTTTTGCACCTTCCTGCCAGCTGCACAAACAGTGTATTTCCTTATCCACATAACGCAGTGACAAACCTTCCTCATTTTAAAAGCACTTCAGACCTTTTCAGTAGTAATTTATATCAGAAAACCTAAAGAACATGCACATACCCTTCCTTGTAAAGAAACTGTCCATACTGATAAGCGGCCAGGAGGCTCATCAGTGATTTCCCATCCTCCAACGGAGATATCATTGAAAGGGTCTGGCAACTGATCTGGATCATCATGTGATACAATCTGAAGCAAAGAGAAAGGAAGTTTGGGAAGAGAAAAAGAGACACCACAAACAGGTAAGTGATTTGGCTGGTAGCCTAACTTGTTTCTTTTAGATTGATTTATGTATCATTCAATAAAGCAGCTGAGAATGGAAATTCTTCCTCTCATTCAAGGCTGTCCACACAAAGAGAGGGGGAAACACTGCAGAAGCAGCATGAAGAAGTCTCTGTTTCATCCCATAAATAAAGGGAGTTTTTACTCACAGAACAGTGCATACAGATGTTGTCTAAATTGGAAAGCTGGAACATCACAAATTGCAATTTTTGTACATTCTTAGAATGAAAAAACAATTCTTGAAGAACAGTTATTTATAGAGATAAACAGCTGGTGAATGACAGTAGACAGGTGCCACCTCAAGAGAGAGAGCATTTTGTCTAGCAACCAAAGGAAGTTTAAAAGTTGGTTTGAAATTTGCAATGGAGATGAGCATCTCCAACTGCATTATCATGAGATCTGTCACCTTATTACCACAGGTTTCTATGAAAAATCCCAGCCTCTCATTTATGCTTGCAAGAATTACAAGTCAGAAGTTAAGGAACCCAGGTTCAGCCTACACAGCAGTGATAAAATGAGTTTCCCTGCACTTGTAATTTACTTTTCAGAAAATAAGTTTATTTAATATTTTAAAGAGAAAAAAACCTTTGCCCAGACATCTCGTGATTTGTATCTTCTGTATCTGATCCACCTCCTGCGTCTGACACAAGAATTCCATTTCTTATCCTTTGTGTAGGTGCTGGGGAAGTCTATGGCATAAGTCCAGCCCTGCAAACAGAGGTATTCTTTTATGAAAATCAGAACCAAGGGACAGCTTGAAATAGTAACTCAGAGCAATTCTGCACAAGTCTCTCCTACAAATACAAGTCACTGTGCATGTCTACACAACCCTAATTAACAGATCAGCTAATTCCATGAATGATTTATGAATCATGTCCAAATTCCTCTGTAGGATATACACAGAACAAACAAGATACAGTAAAGTATCTACTTTCTTCACAGTAAAGATCTTACATAACAATGGCATCCAGTTGCCAGCACTTTGTGGCATGATCAAAAGTAAAAAGCTTCTATAGAAGCTCCTACAGACTCAAAAGCCTTCAAACAAGATCATTCCTTGTGTTGTATTATAGTTGAGCTACTTCCCAGAAAGAAGTAGCTATAAGAAGTTTAGTGCCTTTTATTTTTACAGACCATTTACACTTTTATAATAGTGCCTTTTATTTTACAGACTAAGGATTCCCAGAACAGATCTCTTTTTGGTATTGTTCACCTACCCCTTTCTCTGTTGGTTCCCCTCCAATATTTTCATCCACATACCAGTCAGACTCCCACTCCCAGTGTGGTGAAGGCAGTGTGAAATTATCAAGCTGCTGATGTTTTAGCCCGCTCACATCACTCCACTGCCAGCGGTCACTGGGCAGTAATTTCTCACAAAAGCCAGCAACGGGATTCCAGCGCTGCCAAAAATAATAAATTAAACATTTTATTTGAGATCACATCATCTCATTGTACATCTAGAGTCCTAGATGATACATGTATTTTTTTTCTGCAGTAGCAGAGGAATAAATTACTGGGGTAAATTGAGAAAGTGTTCCTATTGTAAGCCCTGAGCTCACAAAGCCTTTGGAGGAAGCGTTTCAGATATCTAAGGGCTGACAGCAGAGCTAGACCCAACCAAGTCATTGACAGCCATATAAATAGGAACATCTGATGATATATTTTACTACTAGCAGTGCCATCTTCTTTGGCATTATGATAATGCTGCACACATGGCCTTGGGATCTCTAATTTAATCCCCATGAGAATGATGACTAGCATCTTGCACTAGAAAAATAGTAGTTTCTGTGCCAGACACCATGTCAAGATAACTGCATCAGTAAATCTTCTTACATTGTGGTTTGGGTTTTTTTCTGAATTTGGCTTTAATCAGCTGCAAAACAAATAACTTGCTGAGGTTTTCACCAATGCAGCTGTTTGTTTGGATTTTTTTTTTTCCACCACACTCTTACCTACCGTAGAAATAATGGCAAAAATTGTCATGTCTTACATTTTAGGGCACATGGAAAATTAATGCTTTAAAATCTTTCTGTAATTTTGATGCAAGATACTATTTACTCTTTCTAATAACCTGGCTAAACTGCTTTGCTTATTATCTGTAAACTGAGGTTAATTTTGGATTTTTGGTCCTGATGAATATTTCCTTTTGGGCTTTCTAGTATTTTGTTTTCCATTTTTTTTCATAGCCTAGAATTAACAGAAGTTTTTAAATAACAAGTAAAATAAATTTTAAAGTTTTGCATTTTTAAAGAACATGTTTTAAAAAACCCAAAGAGTCTTAAATAGCTGGAAAGTTGTATCAATATCAACTAGTGTATAAAATTAGGTTTTAAAATTTTTATTCATGTAAATACATTTGTCATTTCTCAATTAAGATTTACTCCATTACCTGTTAGAAACCACAGAAATGTGCTCAAGAAAATTCTTCAATTTTCTCACTCAAATAACTTTTGCTTAACTTAAAAACAAACATTTCCTTTAAAATACTATTTCATAGATACTCTTTTGAAGTGCATTAAGGATCATCTTAACATTTCTATGCAGAAAGGCTGGAAACATTGTACTTCAATGGAGAAACATGCCTGTGTTAAAGAAGTCTTTGAAAAACTACAAAGAATATATTTTTTAAGAATACTGTATTTATGGTAATGTTCTTTCTTGCTTGAATGTTACATTGGACATCCTTCTAAATGGATTGTGTATTTGTCACTAAGAAAAGAAAAACATCAGGTGAAACGGGTTAACATTTCAGTCTGAAATGGCTCATACAAAACAGACCATAGTACACACTGGCATTGCTTCTGCTAAGAGCAGGGAAGTATAACCTTCCATTGGGAATCAAAACATTAAAAGAATAACCTGCTATTTGGCACACATACACTCTTCAGAAACATCTGATTAAAAAATGAAAACAAATAAAACCAAACAATCTTCCTGTAAGAAAAAACAAAACAAACAAAAAACAAACATGCAGAGACAGCTGATGCATGGATTTGTTATCATTCCTTTCTGACCTGTACCTGGCAGCACAACAGAAGCAACCATTAACACATCCTACCTGATTCTCATAGGTTTCTTCCTGGTATCGAATGGGAACGTCACCCGAGAGCACGTAGGTGTACACTTGATGATCACAGGCTATTCCCCAGCAGCACTGTTTGACAGCAGAGACCCGTTTGAATTCCAGCTGTGTGTCCTTACAGAGCTCCCAGTACTGGCCAACAGTAGACAGAGTGTAAACCCTCCCAAAAATGTCAACGGCCCACAAAAGTGAACTGGGCATGGCCATGTCTGAAAGGTAAAAAGGGGCTATTAATGGAAACAACAGCTTTAATGTAAATAATGGCCTTTTAAAGAGAGACCATACAAAGCTGACAGACAGATCTCTTTCAGTCAGAGCAGTTATACGTCCCTGAGAGCTCTGAAAATCTGTGAAACACCTTGCTCCAGGCACACTATTGTTCATCCTACAGGAGCTCACATCAATAGGACAGCTTTGGCAGGCTAAGGGACAGAAGTCAGCACAGAACTGAGATGAAGTAGAATAGACCTTGCTATATCAGAAGGCTTCGCTCTGAAATGCTGACATAATGCTAGTGGTGCTACACACAAAGCTCCACAAAGCCATAATATCTTCCAGGATCTCCTCCTCAGCTTCTTCTTGGCATATGCCAACATAGCTACACAAGCACAACAGAAAAGACGTGAAAGAAATCTTCTCCACAAGCATAGATCTACTTCTAATCCATGGACACATTACTTGCCTGCCAGGAAATTACTTTCCAAAGCATTCTGGTGAACACTCTGGGATCTGATCTTTAATATACATAGGTGTGACATTTATTTAAGTATACACAGAGTGTGGTTTGACAGCAGAGATCTGGTTGGGTTCCATTCCAGTTCTGTCACTTAATAACCTGCCATTTCTGGGCACTGCAGCCCTACCCTTCATGGAGGGGTCAGCATTTCACATGAAGTAGTTGTATGCCAATCTTTTTAGAAGTCTGAAAGAAAGGCCTGAGTATTTCTGTCACTTGGCCTTCTGGGTGCCATTAAAGTGAACAAATTTTGGTTGCTCTGTATGTCTGACAATCAGAACTGCTGATAAATATTTAGAACTTTGCCTCCAGTTCTATGAACAATGCAGTGGGGGACTAGGAGGGAAAAGGTTGAAAAGAGGACTTGGAGAAATGAGCACAGTGAGAGAAAAGAGGAATTTTTGCTTGGAGTCAATGCGGAACACTGACTCTTCATTGTCAAAATGCAACTGTGCAGTGTACACAAGAGCTTAAGGAGACTTGTGTGCCTGTGTTCTGGCTGAGAATAAGCAGTGGTGTGGAGGCACCAACTGGTACAAATGTTTTTGAACAGCAGAGGTGAAACTGTGGAGAATCTATGTCAAAATCAGCACTGTGAGTCCACATGGGATCCCAGGGAGGATATTTCAGAATTCTTTTATTTCTAGAACTGCTGCTGCTAAGTACCACCAAGTACCAAAATGGATCCACAAAGTGAATAACAGGTAACAGAAAGAAAATTCATAGCAGCAGGTAACTAGCGAGGCCAGTGGAAGGTCAAGAGCAAAGTTCTCCTGCTGGTTTTGGCAGAATAAGCACAACGAATCTTCTAGTTTTCATCTGGGTTTTTTTTCTGTTTTTTTTTTTCTGTTGGTGTAGTTGGACCAGATGTTCATCCTCTTCATATCCAAAAGGCTTTTTCTACATTACTGAAAGTAGGATATAAGGAAAAGATGGAGTGAAAATGAGATGAAAATTATAATGTGTGTAGCACTGGGAAAACAAAGGCTATGAAAATACTCCTTCAGTGTTAGTGCTTAAAATTTTGCAAAACAGTCTTAATAACAGAGGAAAATGTTGTGCATTTAATCATAAACAACAAGAGTGCCAGTGAGACTGGAGTACACGCAGAAACACGGATAGGGCCATGAAGATATCTACCAAGCCAAAAAATAAATAAAAGTTGATGCTAAGGTGTGTTAAAGGTGGGCAAATATGTAAGTGAATGCCTATATGTGGAATGACAGCCCAGGCAGGCAGAAAAGTACCTGGAATGATTCAGAAAGAGGACTGAAAGTCCCAAAGATTAGGCAGTTAGGAAATATATACATGTAACAGAATTAAGGTAATCCAGGCAGATGCAACTGGATTACCTCCATTTCCACGGCACACACTTGGCCAGCTGATCCCATTCTCGTACGAAGAAGACATGGACGAGCGGCTTTACATCCGCGGGGACCCCAAAGGGCTTTCCAGACTTACCGAAGCGTCACCGGCACCCGGGAACCCCGCGGTGCGACAGCGAAGGGCGGGCGCGCTCTAAGGCCCCCGAGGGCCGGGAGCCACCTGCGAGGGGCCTGGGTTCACCGGGCATCGCCAGGCCGACACGGAGGGCGGTCAGGGCGCTCATCGCCCTCCTCCGCCCCGCTCCCACCCAGAAAGTACCCGGTCAGCTGCGGGCAGAAGACGGCAGCGGGGTCTCCGCTGACGGCGGTGCAAACCCGCGGGCCAAAAACGCCCCACGGAACCCCTCACGCCTTCCCCGGGGGTGCTGCGAGAGGTGCCGTCACCTCCCCACGGCCCCGCCTCACTCCTCCCGGTGGCACCGGAGCCGACGGGGGTGGAGAAGCAGCAGGAACACCCCGAGGGCTGCGCGGGGCCCGACAGCGGCCCTGTCTGCAGCTGCGCTGCCCTGCCCCGCTCCCACCGGCTGGACCGCTGATAGCAAGCGGCTCTGCCGGAGCCCATCCCCCGCCCCGCCGCCCCGGCTCTCCCTTCACCTGCCTCCGGCGGGCCGCGCCTCTCCTGGCCGCTCCCAGCGGAAGGACCCTGCGCAGCACTTCCCGCACCGCGCTCCCCGCCNCGGGCCAGCGCTGCTGCGCGGCTGGAGCGTCGTGGGGCTGGCCCGGGCTCCGCGGGAGTGCGAGCGGGGGTCATCCCGCCCAGGTCCCCAGCGTTGGGGGAGTGCTGGCGCCGTTTCTAAGGTGAAACCACCAGCACCCCCCCCGGTCAGGCTGCTGCGCGGAGAGGGTGAATGATTACAGTCAGTTAGGAAAAACAGGGGTTGCCTGAAATGGTGTTTACTCGTGATGCATCCGTCATCAAGGGGTTTAGAGGAAAGCAGGAGAGGGACTTACGAAGTGATAGGACAAGGGGTAATGGTTTTAAGCTGGAAGAGGGGAGATTGAGGTTAGGCATTAGGAAGGTGATTTTCTGCGAGGGTCATGAGACACTGGCACATGTTGCTCGGGGGAGTTGATGCCATCCCTGAAGGTGTTCAAGGCCAGGTTGGGTGGCGCTTGGAGCAACGTGGTCTAGTGGGAGGTGTCTGCCCATGCAGGGAGGCTGGAGCTGGGTGATCTTTAAGGATCTTTAACCATTCTATGACTCTATGTGTTGTGTGAATTTGAAGGAAGGAGGCAGCCTTTTGGTAGCAGTACAGTAGTAGTTCCACCCAGAAAGACACCAAAGATGCTGCTTAGCATTTTTTGCAGGTGACCGTGTGTTTGCCATGCTACAAAATGATAACTGCTCTTTGACAGTGCTTGCTTAAAAATATCAGCATTTGCCACCACGTTTCTGTTCATTCAGAAGTGACTCAGAAAAATCTAACAAGAATTTCTATGCCTGTCCATTCAACTAACCAAATGTGAAAGAGATCTGCAAAGAAAAATTGTCTGAGATCTTTTTTTATCTCAAAGGGGCAGCAAAGAAGGGTGGAAAAACAGTTTTCTTTCATTCAAGGTCTTTTTCAAAGGGAATTGGCAGATTATTGTGGAATCATCCTGAAGAGTTTCTAGTTGTTAGTTAAAGAAAATACGCATGCCTTGTTCTTAGTTCATAGTCTGTAGGTTCAGATGGTTTTGCTGTGCAGAAGGTTGTGGTTCAGAGGGTTAATATACACAGTAACTTCTCTAGAATGATGGTCATGTGAGGAGAAACCATTCTGTCTGGGTTGATTCCCTTGGAGTCCCAGGGGCACCTGAGTCATGCTGCTGGGGGTTTGGTACCTTGTGCAGACTGGTGCCCACCTCAATACAGAATTTTTGCTCCCTATTAGTGTTTTGATGATATAATCATTGTAGTAAAACTTATTAAAAAAAGACCAAGAACTGTTTAGATGCTGGGATCCTAGATCCTTCGTATTGCAAGGTTTGTAGGGGTTGTGACTGATAGATTTGACATGTATTCAGTCCAGTTGCCATTTAAGCAGGTGGAGACAAGACTTCTGTTTTCAGTGTCAGCTGGATTGCAGAAGAATTTAAGGAGCATTTTCTGGGATTTTTGAACCACCGTCCTATAATGTTGCAGGATGGCAGCATGAATGATTATGCAAGGAGTTTGTGTGCTAAGTCATTTACAGCCAGTATAGTTTTCTTATGCTTTAGAATGATCTTAAAAGTCAAACCAAGTGAACCTAGGCAAGGCTAGAGTGCTCAGAAATTAACTTCATGCGTTTTAAAATCTCTTGTTATTTCAAAAGACTTTGCTCTGTTCAAAGCATAGTAAAGATTTTTTAAAATCCTGTTTCAATGTTTTGTGGCTTTGTCCTCATGTAGCCAGAGTCAGTTTGTGTGGGTGACTTCCCTACTGTCAGCTCTTCCACACTTTCCCAAATCTCACTTCTTTAAAAGGAGAATTTTTCTTCATCACTTGACACACATTTTAGGGAAGTCTCTTTTCCCTAATGAGGAAGGTCTGCCTTGCCTTTGTGCCTTAAGATTTTTATTTCAAAACCCTCATGTAATATTTATAGCATTACAGTTACAATAAGCAAAAGCTTTCTTCAGAGTAGGCACGGTTTGTAAATGTCACTACAAACTGTGAGCAGTGCTCCTTCCAGATAAGTCAGGCACTGCAAACTGGAGGGAGGAGGTGGAAAGCAAGAGGGCAGGGTTCTTTTCACCATCATGTGATGCTGGCACTGGCTTGGATTTTGGGTCATGAAGTCTCAGTCCATATCTATTTCAAGAATTTGTTTGATTTTGAGGCAAACTGTCTAATCTCTTGCCTTTATGTTTTTTACCCCCTTTCCATGAAATGGGGTTAAGCCTTCCCTGCTGCTCAGGGGTGCTGTCATGGGAGCTGCTCTGCTTGCCATGGTGACAGGGGCTGTCTTGGTACATGTACTGAAGGACAAACCTGTGCATATTTAAGACACAGAAGATCTACTGAATCAGACAGCTCAAGGATTGCAGTGTGGAGGGCAAAGGCTGGAGGTTTAATGGTAATAAAAGACATTTGAGAAAATTTCAGCATCTGGCCTGAGCTGTCCAACCATTGAGAACTTCAATTTCAGAAGCAGCTCTGGAACTCATTTGTTTAGTTTGCTGTGCAGGAGAAAGCAGCAACCCTCTTGTTGGGTTTGAGTTAAATTCAAAAATGTGCAGTGATTAAGTTTGTAATGATTTAGTGTGTTTGTGTAGATGTAGCAATTGTTACCATATGACCTGTTAGTTAGTTGGTAGCTTGGATAGGTATCCATGGTATAAGAATAATGTGTGTTAAGTTTGACCAAGCAGAAAAAGCGGGAAGTTGGCAGTTAAAATTATGTTGGAAGTTGCCCAAGACAAGTTGGACATTACCCAAAAACAAGAGGTGAAGAGTGAGGAAGAGAGGAAGACGTCTTACTTCATCGGAGGAAGACTATTTACTTCATCCTGATGACCACCAAAGAGAAACCGCGCAGGCGCAGAAGAATGGATGTCGTGATTCTTTGATGAAGCAACTAGCCTATGAATATGCACTAAGTACTGTGGTAGCCTGATGAATATGTAATATTTTAGGGAATAAATTGCGGTCACAATGTGATGGTCTTTGGAATCAGATTTGGGTGCGAACCCCTGGTTCCTGGGGCCTCGGAATAAAGCACCACGTGTAACCCTCCCCAGTGGTTATGTGGTTATCTCCATGATAAAACTCTTGCCTTTCTTTTACTTTTGTGTTTACTGAAACCATGATAGACATTCTTTATTCCTCAGTCTCTTTTAAAAAACTTCCTCTCTTTACAGCATTCCCTTTCAGTGCCACTGTCCCTAGAGCTTGTTTTTTTACTTTTAACACTCAAGTGCTACTCTTCCCAGTGGGGACCTATGAGTTTGCAGAAGTCACTGCCAGAACTCTGCACTTTTTCCTTCTGTTTCTTGACTTTTTCTCAGGCTGGGGGCACGGGACATATATAAAGACACACAGTCTCACTCCCTTTTTATCTTCCCAAAGCTCAGCTGAAGTACTTTGGCTACTATGATTCAAAGTGGCTCTGGGCATTATTACAGGTCAAAAATTGCTAATCTTCCCTATGCCTCTGTTCATGCTCTCGGGTTCTCCCCGCGTTCAGACCCTCCCACTACACCTGACTGCAACGAGATCTGGCACCAAGCCCACGAGTCCATCCTCGTCCTGTTCGGCCCGCCAGTTTCCAGCGGGGATTGCATTTCGGGAGAGCAACGCCTGAAGGAAGGGGATGGGGGCCTCGGCAAGCACGTGAAAAACCCATTATCGGTTTAATGAAGAAGCCATCTGCAGGCCCGGCGACTCGCCGTAGCGTACAGCAAACAGTTTTTCCTGCTGGCGGCGGCTCTCTCCCCTCCGCACACCTTCAGCAGGCGGGGGGCACCGCACCCTCCCAGCCCCGCTGCAGTCCCAAGATCGGGGGTGACGGGGGAAGGGGGGGGCGGCTGCCGGGACGCGGCCCCTTTAAGGCCGAAGGTTTCCTGCGCCTCCCGGCGGCTCCCCTCGCGCCACTAGGGAGCGGCGTCACGTGGGGCGCGGTCTTGTGACCGCCCGCGAGCGCAGCAGTCGGGCCCGCCGAGCAGGGAGGGGCCGCTCCGCCGCTTCAGACCCAAACCGCGCCCCCCCCTTCCCCCTCATCCNACTACGGCGCCATCCCCCCCCCGCAGCCCGGTTTCCAGCCGCCCCCACCCTACCCCTACCCGGGCGCCGCGGCTGCCGCAGGTGGGTCTGAGGCGGCAGGGGTGGGCTGGCCGCCGGCTATGAGGGAGGCGAGGGGCTGCCGGCGTCTGGAGGAGGGCTTAAGCCCCTCTTCCCCCTTCCCTGGGACGGGAGGCGGCTCTGGAGAGGTTCTCCCCCCGCGGGGGATCGGAGGGGGCGGTGCTGAGTGTGCCCCGGGGGCCGCAGGCCGGCGGCGGGCTCTGAGAGGGCCATGGCCTGGGCCGCTGAGGGGCTGCCCGGCAGAACGGGAGAAACTCTTCAGCCTCTTGTGCGGGGCTTCCATGTCAGGCACGAAGCTGTTGGATCCTCTCAGTTTTCATGCTTCAGACCGGCGCAGGGAGGAGGGTGCTTAGGTGTTAGAAGGCGTCACCTCCCTTTTCCCTCCTTCCCCAGGTGCCTCTGAGGTGTAACGTCGTGTTTGTGCTTTGCCCTCCCCAAAATATCGACCGAGTTTGCCTGCACCTCAGTGTGTGGGTTTAAAACCTCTAAGAGACACAGCTGTGCTAGCAGTAACACAGCCACCAAACTTCCACTTTTCTTTGCACGCTCTTCAGTGTGCTCTGGTTAGTTTGGGTTTTTTCTGATACACTTCAGTAGTGTTGGAGAGACTTAAGCAGGTGAGTAGATGCAGTGCTTTTGTTAACTGAATTAACACTGGCTGCCATCAAAGAAGTAGCCTCTCGGGCAAGACTTGGTAGAGTTAAGAGAGTGCTTCAAAAGTTAAAAAAAACCAAAACTTGACTACATCAGACACAGACCCCAGTCATAAAACACTGAATCTTGGGGACATGGATTGGTTTCCTACCTAACTTGTTACATGTTTTCCTACAATTCAAACGTTGCTGATTATTTTCAATTTATTTTTAAGTAGTGAGGTTGGTGGACTTCATAGATGCATAACTTGCAAATGTGAGAACTGTGCTGGGAGGGAAGCTCAAAATGAGTTACAGCTGGGCAGCACGTGCCTTGTCTGTGTGATTAGACTGCAAACATCTAACCCTCCCTTTAAAAGCATTTTTAAAAAAAATATTTATGCAGTAATTAAAGGCTTGTGTTTGCTAACTACAGCTGTTAAAATGACAAATTCACTAGCTAACAACATGGATTTTCTGAAAGTTTTTTTTTTCTGCTTCCTTTCCCCTTGGATCTTACCATTCCTACCTCTCCAGTTACAAATAAATTTAAGTTTAATATGTGGAGTTAGGCTAGAAACAAGAGGGAGATGCATTGTTTCAACTATGTTTTCTGCTGGAGTGGGACATAATGCAATACAAAATGTCCAGAAGTGAAAACTGTGATCATTGTTTGTTTAAGCTTCTTTTTTCCTGCTGCACAAATAGGGTTGAAACAAATTCTCAAAGTTAATTATTAGCTGAGTGACCTTTTTAGATGGCTAAATTGTGCTAGATACTCAGTTATGCAGTCACTTAGGTATTAGCTGTGCCAAGCAGTATGTTCCAGCTCTTGATTTTGGTAGAACTTCTCCAAGTGCTTAATCAAGACTACATTTCTGATTTTTTTTTTTCCCTGTGTTTTGTTTCTGTACTTTTTAATTCTTACTTTTTCTTACCTTTGGTGATTAATTTTTTTTTATTTTTCTTGTTTTAGGTTATGCTGTTCCTCCACCCACATCACAGCCAACCTATTCCAGCACGTACACCATTATTCAGCAGCCTGCTACCACCACTTCTGTAGTAGTGGTTGGTGGCTGTCCTGCCTGCAGGTAAAATAGGTCTCTAGTTGGGAAATAAACTCAGTCTTGGGTTTTATTTTTTAAATTACATGTATCCATATGTTCCTTCTTTTTCAATAGTTTATGTGTATATTAGAATGGAAATAACTGAAAAAGCACTAACATTTAGCAGTGGAGTTCTTTAATTTATGTAGTATAAGCTTGTCCTAATGGGCTTGTGGCAGCTAGTATTATTACAGTAAGCTAAATACAAACATAAATCTGTTCTTTATGATGGAGGAAGATCTGTCAGTGGTATTTTTAATGAAAAGACAGTTCAGTCACAGATGTAAAAGGTCATTTCTTGGGGGAGAGGATGACAGGATTTCCTTTCTAATATGTTTATACCCAGTGATAGAGAGCAGAATGATTTTATTGCAAAACTTTCTGTAGCATTTGATCATAGTCGCTTCTCACTGTCAATTGTGTGGAAAGGCTTCTGCTGCTGTGGTGTGTGTTCCCATTCCCAACATCCAAACCATGCAAAACTAGGGGGGGGTTATTGTCAGTATTGGCTGAAAACAATATCTTAAGGCTTTAAAATATCTTCTAATTTAGAAGTTCTTTTACTGCAGAAGAGCAGGGAGATTAATGGGTTTCATTTGAACTGTTAATCTGATGAAGTAGTGCAAATCAGAAGAAGTGGTCAGCTGTTAGTTGGATTTGCAACAAGAGAACAACTTCCCCCTCAGTGATTAACATCCATAAAAAAAGGGAAGGAGGCATTCTTGTTTCCACATCCGTGGCGTAAGTCAGCTGTTAGTCCCTTTGCACTTCTCAGTTCTTGTCCCAGGATATTAATTCATGGGTGTGGGCAGCCAGAATCATTCCCCTTCTGTTAAAATGTCTGGGAATTACCCTTGTGGTGACTTGCAAGGTAGGCACTTGCAGGTCTGAGCCCTTGCTTACCCATTTCAAAATGTGTAGGAAACAGACTTGCTGGAATAGCTGAAATGCTACCAGGTTTCAGTGTGGTGAATGTCACAGATTGACATTGTGGCTAATGCCTTTTGGCTTTGGTTTTGTTAGAATTGGTGTTTGAGAGACAGTGCCTGCATTTGAAGGTAGATTTAAATAAGTATTTTGTGGTGTTGTGTAAAAAGAGATGCCTGCTGAAATGCCACTAGTTAAGGCTGAAAAGCCTGCACCAGCTAGAGGTATTGCTCTAGAAACTGTAAGCTTTATACAGTGGGGGAAAGTAGTCACCGAGCTGTTCACAGGATGTGGTAGATCTTGCCACCAGAGTAATTACATTGAAAGGCTTATGTTTTAGCTCAACCAGAAGACAGGAAAGATGTTATGGATTGCTTGGTAAACAGCATGCAATGTGCTTATACAGGCCTTCTGTTCCTAAATCCAGTCAATCTGAACCATTTACATTTTACTAGGGATCTAGTCTTTGCAATAACTTAGGTTGGTAGGTTCTTGCTGCTATGCTTAGGATTCCTTGATTTTTTTTCTTTTTTCTTTTTCCTTATGGAATTTACTCTGGGATGCTCTGTGAGATACCTTTGATAGTATATCTTAGCTTTTGACAAATTTGGGAAAATGGGTGATCTTTTGCAAGGTGTTTTTAAGTGACTTCAGGAATAGTTTTATAAAGTCATCAGACTTGCTGTGCCGGAGGTACCCAGTGCTCTTTTTCTTCATAGGAAAAGTCAAAATGTCAGGGTAGGAGGGAGAAATCTTATTGCTTGTCTTTTGACTAGTTAAGAAATTAAGATAGTCTGGTACTTCAGAGGAAAGACAGGGCGGCTGGGTGGGAAGCATAATGTTAGACATTCACCACAACCTGAAGGGTCAGTGTTTGAGTTCTAGAAGGTCACACTGGCTGCTTCTCTTAGAGAAAACTCATAATCCTCTTTGACTGCTCGAGACCTTAAACATAGTTCTAGTTTACTCTTCTCAGCCTGGAAACCTATTTTGTGAAGAATGCTACATGCAGCTGTACTCTGAATACAGCACTGAACAGAAAAGTTGTTGAAAAGGCATTGATAAACATAAAAAGCTATCAATGGTACATAAAAAGCATTTTTAAACTGCTAAGTCTGTTACATTCCTGATACGAAGTTGTGAATGGTTTTTAAGAGAAGTCCATCATGAGAAAAAATGCATTGTCTGTGGCTGTGGAATAGTGTAACATACAGAGCAGGCTAAAGCCCATTGAGAGGATTTTGCCATCAGAATTACAAACCAGCCTTTTGCACTCTGTCAGTTTTAAATGTCTTGCTAATTGGAATCAAACCCATCTTCAACCTGAAGTATATAATGTTGAGGAGAAATGTGCAGTATTGGTCTGTTACTTGGTTGGGAATCTGTTTTGTTGCAGTCACAAATGATCTTGGGATAAATAAGATGGCTATGGAACAGTTTATTATTAGGCTTATGGTATGAAGGCATAAAAAGTACAAAGTATCTCCACAGGTAGTATGCCTCTGGTCACTACGTAATTTCATTCCCTCTGAACAATTGCTGGTTCTCAGGGATGACTCTCCTGTCTTGCAAGCTGTACCTCTTGCCTAGAGTTATTAATTAGTCACATCATCCTTATTCATCACTGGTCAGTGTTGCTTTCTAATTACAGACTAATGTATGTCCCATCCTTCCTTGCATCATTAAAATGTCTGGGGTAGTTGTAGTCCTGCACAGAGAATTAAACTGTGTTGCAGCACCTTGTCAGCTTTATTGCTTACAGCTGACATCTATGGATTGGTCAGCTCCTGCTTTGAAACAATTTTATTTTGCCAAGTACAGATTGAATCATTACAGCCTCTAATGTTAGAGATGCAGTCATGTAATTATCTTTTAGCTTGGAGAATGCAGTCTGGCTGCTTCTCTCGTGGTCACTTTCATTTTCTCCATCTTGTCTTGTTGAGCAGAAGAAACTGCAAAGTGATGTTTGCTTTTCTATTACTTAACTGAAGAAAGTCCCTTTAAAACTTTTTAAAACGGTCTCTTCATCTGATGTTTGCAGAAGCTGGTTCTTTCGAAATCTGGGACAGACCTTGTGATGGGCCCTGTTGGGTTTTTATTTTCCTGTTTAACAAGTACTCAGTTGTTGGAAGAAGGGGTGAGGGAAAGGACATAGGCTGCTGCATTCTGGGAGCTTTCTTTTCTGACAGTTGTAAAACTTCTTTTTGAAAAGTATTGCAGTTGGTCCCAAATTATAATAATACTCATCAAGCTTCTTCCAGGACTGAAAGATGAGACAAGTTTGATTAAAATTGTATTCTCAAAAATAAACCTTGTCCCTGTCGTACTGGTTTGTTATGTGAGTGTGTTTTGTTAGTGTTTTTTAGGGGTAGTGGGTTGGGTTTGTTCATGTTTCTGGGGTTTTTGTTGCTGTTTTTGGTGTGGGTGGTTTGTTTTGTTTTATTTTGGTTTTTTACTGGCCAATTAGCAGGTTCTCAGGTTTTGGTTAAAATTTTGTTTTCTTCAATTAAGTGCATGTCTCCTGAGAGAACAGACTCTGGGAAAACTGCACTCAGGTGATAAAGTTCTTCAAAACTTCAGTCTGCTGATTTCATCTCAGTTACTTCAGTCACAAAAGCTGTGTGTGGTTTGGCAGAAAGCCATTCAGGTAATTGGTTTTCCATGGTTATTCACAACAGCAGTATTTAAACTTTTATGTACTGCTGAAATATGCAAGGAATCAAAACCAAAACTAAACAAAACCCCTAGCTATTCAGAGAGCACGTCTGATACTTTGAGGAGAACTTGCAGATTTTTGGTTTCTAGCAGCAGGCTGATGTGCTAGAGATCCTTCTGAATCTCATGAGTACAGCCAACTTTGAAATACCAAGAGTGTTATAAGGAGGAATAGCTGTCATAGCATGGGAGCTTCTGATGCTGCTTTTTGTCACAAAGCTGATCAGCCTGTGCTGGGAGCAGCCTCACTCCTTGCACTCTGGATTGCAGCTTTCCTAAGTGTGTGCTGTTGAGGCAGATCAGGGTGTTCCTCCCCGTGGTGCTGGAATTGGGTGGCTGGAGCAGTCAGGGCATGAAATTCAGCCATGATTTATGCACGTGACTGCCAAGAAGAAAGGCTTGATACAGCACACTTGAGCAGATGCCATGACTCTGCCATTTAGAATTACTGACTAGGATAGCTGTAATTTTTTTTTCTGCCTAGCCCAATGGCAGAAGCACACAGCTGCTTAGTGGGTAGGCAGTTACCTGAGCCCAGAAGAGGAGGTGGTAAACCTGGTAATAGGGTCCCAAGTGAGAACAGCATGGCTCTGACTGTTTCTGAGGATTTTTCTGCTACTGGTCTGGATTGATTTGTGGACAGTAATCAAAACACACTTTGCTAATTAATGAGACTTCATATAATTGATACAGGAGGAATGTATTGCCTAGTTGCACCTGATGAAAAGGGTAATCTGATCCCTAACAACCAGTCTGTCATGGGACCTGAGTTGATGGCTTTTTTTTTTTTTTCTAATTATCAGTGTCACCGTTTGTCTTGGTGTCTGTATTCTTATAATCAGGATTTCTTTGTAGTAATGACTTGTTCTGGGTGAAAGGAGAAAACTGATCTTTTTTGTTGGTAACCAGAGGTAGAACTGTTTTGACTGTGCATGCAGATGAGTGAGGAATAAACACACCAGGTCTCAGTCTAGTTCATCGTGGGTACAGAGAATTTTAACTGGCATGCTTAGCCTTACTGGTGAGGCCAGGTTGTTGTTGGGAAGCCATGAAACGTGTCTCTTAATTAGTGTGTTCTCAGAACTGTAATGAAAGCAGTGGTGCTGCTGCACAGGAGGAGGTTGTGATTTGTAGGCATTTCAAGAAAGACAACAGCTAGATACAAGCTGTTCCCAGTGGCTGAATTTCTCTAGCTCTGCAGCCAGCCCCCTGTATAGGAAGTCGGGCATAAAGCATATGCTCAGATAAGTCTGCACATGCTGTGGTGTCTTCTACTTGAAGGGGACTTTTAGGAGTAATTGCATTTACATATATGTACAGCTTATGTTGAGGAGGGCATAGCCAGTGGCTAGGTTTAGATTCAGGCTCCTTTCTGGGAATATAGATCAACAGCCATTCAACATCCCTTCAAGCTGAGGCTAGAGGAGCTGGCACCTCTCTTCATGGCAATTAAGGCTGTAAACATCCCTTGCCTAGTCAGTACTTGCATGTATAATTGTCCATTCCTTCTGCTCTTTCCAGATGAAATTTAAAACATGCAGTTGTTGCATTAGCTGGAGCAGACATAAAGGAAAGCTATATATATTTGTTTTCATCTTCAGACTTAAAGATCTGGTTTGCAGCTTCCAAAGTCCATGCTTGTGTCTGGTCTGATGTTCCCACTGAAGTCTAAAGCTAAAGACTTGACCAGCCTCAGGGGCAGGAGAGATGGGATGCTGATTTCAAAATTCCATTCAGTTGATTGGTGAGGGAGTAGCTGGGTAGAAGAGAGTTCAGACATCCTTAATGAAGTACAGTTTCTTCTCAGATCTTGCGGAGCTTGTCATCAACCAAGCTGTCTCTGATTACCTGGGCTGACCCTTCAACTTTATTTGTAGGGGATGAAAAATCCTGACAAGTATATATTTAAATATTGTGATTTAATATTAGGTATAAAAATACATGTGTTCAGTAGTACTGAGGCTGTGTCTGCAAATCTCACTATTGGCCCTCTCATCCTGAGTATTTGACTTAACATAGTAATGTATTAAGACTTATTTTTAAGAAGGGGATTGTCTGAAAATTAATTTGGTTTTAAATACTTGTCAGTGGGAATAATTGACCCTACTTCACGGAGCTGGCAGCTGCAGTTATAGCTTAAATCCAAGACGCTGTTTGCAGTATAAATAAACCTTCCCACTTTATTTTTAGATCGGGAGTGGTGCAGTTATAATCAGCTTTTATGTAGTTTATGCTGTAGGACAAAATTCATGTTTGGTTACATTAGTGAATCTACAGTTTTGAATATGGAGTCTCTAATTACTCTGTAGTTCAAGTAAGATGCACAAGTAAAAACTGAAATATTCAGTGTTATATGAAGTATTGCTTTTTTCTCTTGCTATATTTAGTAACTGGCTAAGCAGCATTTGGGTAAGTGTTCATCCAAAATTAGGTGGTGACACAAATCAACAGAAGCCAGAATGTTTGTGTAGCTGATGCTGTAGTAGTGGTCTCACATCCATAGATAAGTTGGGAGCTGGCTCTGAAATAAGTTATATTTTGGTGGAGGTCACACAGATACAGTTCTGGTAAGCTTGCCAAGTGACTCCCTTCTAGCTGACTTGGTCTGCTGCTTGGCTGTGCTGTCCCTGGTTTTCCTCTGTTGCTGATGCAATGGGGCTTCCTGTGGCTGCTTTGTTCCTCACTGATCCTTTTCCCTGGGTCTGCTATTGAATATGGATGGTGATTATTTATCTATTTATTTTAAGTTGGTGTTTTGCATTACCAGAAAACACTCCCTGAATAACAAGCAAGGGAGTTTAAAACAAATGCTATTTAAAGTGTCAAGGAGATCTGCTGACCAATAGACTTGGGCCTTGCAAACTGATTAAGAGGGTTGATTGTAATGGGTTAGACAGCAGTCACCTATGCTTGTGCTTGCAACTACTCAGGACTGACAAGAAGTACCCTGATTGATCCCTCGCTAATGTTTATTAGTGTGTTTATTCTTTAAAGTCAGATCAAAATCTGTCTGCTTAAAATTTTAACTAAACACATTGGTTCATATGTCACACAGGTAGACTTCTGGGCAGGAGCTGATTGTCTCTCAATGAAAATTCCACAAGGAGATCTAAAAACACTAACAAAGCAAGCATGTTGCAGGAAGGGAATGCTCAAATATTGCAAATGAAAAAGGTGGCATGAGTGTAACAGCAAAAGAGGGCAGGAAATACAATAGACTTAATGTGCTCTGTAGTGCACTTAGTATATGTTTTTAGTGTCACTGAAATGCCTGAAAAATGGAGTTTGCCTTTCTTGGATGGCTCTGAAGTATTAAGAACTTCCTAAATCTGTTAATTACTCAGGAAGGTCCAGATTGTGTCTAAGTCTCTTAGTAAACATAATAAGTTACTGTGTTAACCTGGGGACTGGGGAAGAGGAGAAGCCTCATCTTTTGAGCTTCTGCTGTTGATTTTTATTTGGTCTGAGGGTACTTCTGTGTCCAGGATTGCCATTTTTGCTTGAACACTTACTTCCTTTCTATCACTGTATCTAACCAGTCTGGCCATCGAAACAGTTTTGAATTGATTTGCATTTCAGTCCTATTAGCAGGTTCTTCCCAGAAGATGGCTGGTAGCACATTTTTCCCTGGTGAACTTCTTGTTCTTATCTCTCCAAACACACAGATGTCAGCGTTCCAGAGTAATCTTGCATTGTTGTGGTAAAACAAAGTGCTTGCAGATAGATGGAGCTCTGCCTGTGTGCCTGCCTGACTTAAAAGGGTCAGAGGGGTGATAATGCTCAGTTTGTAGGAGTAGCCACAAGGAACAACACAGGCTGCAAAAATCTGAGCTTTGGGACACCTGTGTGCTGAGCCTAGAATCTGTATGGTGGTTTGCCCCTTAGTCTACATCTGTTAATTTGTTGTCTTAGAAGGAGTATTACTGAGGATACGAAACTCAAACTACTGCTGGGATCAATTGTACCTTGACAGTACCTTTATACCACATACAAATTGACTTCTATCACAAGAACTTTGTAAACAAATACCAAGTTCATCAAAAGGAGGGGACTGATGTTGAAAGTTTAATCTGAACAGGAAGTTGTGTGTTCAGATTTGAAGTAACTTAACATTTTTGGGTCTGTGTTTTGAAAAGCCTTTGACCTCTTACAATGGCTGAGGGGAAGGAGAATGGTTAAGTTCTATCAAGTTGTAACGTTTTAGCCACTTGCAGTAAGGAAATGGTCTGTGATTCTGCATCTTTCTTCCTTAAGTCTGTTTACACGTACAGGCTGTGGCTGTTCTGTAGGGAAATAACAACTTGTTGGCCTTGGCACCTTGCTTGTAGTGTGTAGTCCAAGGTTGCTCAGCTTTGTTTCTGTTGACCTTCACTGTACCAGGGAATCCAAGAGCACACATCTTGTTCAAGTGTTTTGTTAAACTCCAGATTTTGACTGTTCAGTATAGCTGCTCAAATTTCTTCTGTCTGAATACTTAGAGCTTTACTGTCTGGATCCATTTTGGGAGAGGATTTAAGAAAAAAGTCAGGGACTGAATTTCAGGTCAATTTCTGTTGTTACAAAACTGTGCTGTGAAACAGAATTTCTCATGTAGGGTGGACACTCAGTTTGGGATTCAGCTGGAGCCAAATGACATCAATAGTATATTCTTCAGTTCTAAAGGGACATCAGTTTTTGAAAATAGAAACCCTGAACACCTACTGAAGGTTCTTTTTAATAAAGTGTGTTTACCCTTTGGACTTATCTAGCTACCATTGACTTGTGCTCATTTCCCATAGGAAAAAGCTGAGAAAAAAGTACCAAATCATCAGATCAAAACAGTAAGGAAACAAGAATTATTATTTTTTTTTTTTACTGAAAGAACTCGAGTTCCTATATTGCAGGAGACTTGAGGTTGAATGAAGTGAGAGGGTTGACTCCAGGATAACTGTGGAAACTTAGGTAGGCAAAGCATATGACACAAGTATGGCTGCTGCCTGTTGTAGAAGTCCTAAAAAAGTGAGAAATTCAGTTATTTGGTGTGTAATAACCAATATAACAGCACTGGTACAGCGCCCTAGCACTGTATCATTCCAGAATAGTCAGTAAATTATTTTAAAAGCAGGCTGCTTTTCATTTTTCAACTTTAGTGACACCAAGGTTTGGTTCTAGAAAACTCTATTCTCACCTATAAAGAAACACTTGACCCCAATAAGGGCTAACAAGGAGTAGTTTAATACTTGCTTACGGTCTTTGTTCTGAATGAGGGTTCTTTTATTCCAGTGTATTTTCTTGGCAGGGCTAGTTGAGCTGGGATGCAGGAGTACAGAAAGGGAGCATGACTTCAGCTTCTGTAGGGACCAGAGATGGCTGCAGAGGCACAGGCTTCCATATTAAAGCTTTCTGAATTAAGAATGGGTGTGATTTGTTCCCTCTGTAGAGCAGGTGCTACACGTGTGTGTGTTTTCCAGTGTGCTTGCATTAACCACTACCTGGAGTTGACACAACTGCTAAGAGGTGCAGTGGCTATGTATTGTTGTATGGACCAGTCCTGGATTGCAGAGAAATGGTTGCTGCCTGGAACTTAACAGCTAATTTGAATTACAGCTTTTAAACTTATCTACAGTCTGATCACCTGTAAATTTTCTGTTTTTAATGTAGTTTAATCAAAGCCTTCTCTTGCAGGTTATGAAAATAAAAGCCTTTCCAAGGAAAAAAACCCAATAACAACTCCAAACTCTTTGTGTTTTATCTTGCTATAGAAAAATTGTGTGGTTTTTAGTGGCTGCCAGATCACAAAGTGACAACTTTGGGATAAACTTGGTGGGTGTCCTTGACTGAGTCTGTTTTCCATTTTTACAGGGTTGGCGTGTTGGAAGACACCTTCACCTGTCTTGGTGTTTTGTGTGCCATTGTGTTCTTTCCAATTGGGATTCTGTTCTGTCTTGCACTGAGGCAGAGAAGATGCCCTAATTGTGGGGCAGCTTTTGGCTGAGGGGATGAACGTGGACGTGCTTATGGGAGCTACAACTGTTAGCATACTCTTTCTAATGTAAATGTCATGTACAATCATTTTATTTGCTTCAGACCTGTTTTGTAAAGTGTGAAAGAAATTTAGTCTCTTGCATGTAATTTAAACTTAATCTTTTATGAGCATGTGCATTGCGAAACATGAAAACCCAACTTGTTTTCCATGTTTAGTGGCACCTGTTGACAACTAAATAAAACTGCTTTTCCTTTTGCAATCCTCAACTTGTGGCTGGATTATTAAGTATATGACTAACATGTCTGATAATGTGTATTCTGAAAGTAGAGTTAGTAATCCTAGCTACAAAGAAGGATAACATTTGTTAGGATCCTTATGATAGAAAAAAAAGAGACCTGGTTTAGGGCTGTACTTATTTAAGCTCATCAGATGCTTTTGAGGAAAGTTCAGTGTTGTGCGTATTCTACCACTGTGTGAATGGATGCTCTGTCTTCTGAAGGCACTGGTAATAACAGGAAGAGCTGTATTTTAATTAGTGAAGATTTTCTTGGAGACACACATGCCCTCCAAGGTAGTGTCCTGTCTGCTACAGCAGCAGCTTCCTAGCACTGTGGAACAGGTTATTACTTCACAGGGCACTCTGCTCTAGAAAGAGCAGTTGTGGCACTGCCATCTAGGAGCTGGCCTGTGTAAAGGTCTTTTGTATTTCAGATTATTTATGATACTGAATTACTGAAAGTTTGTAGAGTCTGTGTTGACATGCCTCTAATACACTTCAGAAAATGAGCTCAAGTGAAAATATGGTGTTTCAGAATAGGCCAGTGGATACTTATAAAAGGTTCCTTAGCAAATGAAGTGTCCTCAGCCTTGAACTTTAAAGGCAGCGTTGAGAGGTGGAATGAGTGGACTCTACCTCTGCAGCCATCACATGCTCATATACTATTTTTTGATATTAAGTAACTGAAAGGCATTTCACATGACTTGAATTCACTGTTTATAGTAGTAGACGCAGGCACAACAAGATCAATATCCATGGGATGCTGTAGGCAGCATGTAGGTATGTAATGCAGGATGATTTAGAGTAAAGATTAATTGCTGACAGTAGTTATGATACTTCATACAGTGGGTGGGAAGTAGCATCTGAACTGTCCAGTGATACAGCATCCAGTGCTGATGCAGAGTGGAAGGTCAGTTTCTAACATTCTAAACTAATTTCTGAGATTATTACTGTAGGGGAAAAGTCCTCCAGACAAGTTAGTCCCTTTGCATTTAGAAAATCTGGGCCTGAGGTAAACTGCAGCTTTGCTTGTGACTTAAGCTCAAAGCTGTATTTCACTGAACTCAGATGCTGTACGATGCCAGTGTTCATGCTGTTAGGTCCTTAATCAGTCTTCTCAATCTGTTTTTCTTTTGTGGAAGGCTGCAGTAATGGAGTAATTTCAAAGGCAGCTTTTTGTATTAGCATTTGAGAAAAAAATCATGGCACTTGTTTTATTACAACTTTTTATAAGACTAAAGTTTGACAATGTGTTTTAAAGAAAAAATTATCCTTGAAGAATGTGTTGACAGTACATTAGACTTAAAATACGTTTATGTTAACACTTGAAAATTGTTACCTGAACATTAAGCAAAGCATTACAAGTTGTCTATTCTGAAAGGATAAATATTTATTTATAACCTAGGACATCTTTCTTAAACAAAATAATGTATTATCACTTTATACAGCCAATTCTCTATTCTGGAATAAGGCAATTGTTACATTGGTTTGTTTGGAAAAAAAATAATCTTTTTCTTATTTAGTATGTGGTATATGCAGGTGTATAGTCTAGAACTTACCATTGCAATTTCCAGGTAATGAATACCAAAGATTTATGAGCTAGTAGTTACATTGGTTTACTAGAGTATCCAAGCTATCTCCAGTATTTTTACAACTCCTACTACAAAAAAGGCATACTGTAAAATCAAGCCAAAGTGCTCTAACGTTAGTCCAAAGCAATTACCTTGTTAGTATAGGTTTGAAAAAAAAAAATCAATCTATTCTGGGTGGTTCTATTGTACAGTAATTACATTTAAATAAATTTTTAGAACAAGTTCAGATAGTAATTGTCATTATGGAAAATGGTGTTTATAAGGAGTAGTTTGATGTGCACGGACCGTGTGTTCATCGAATAATTGGTGCTGATCTGTCATTTGTTACTGTTGGTCTGAGCTTCACCGTTGCAAAAGGATTTTCTCCACTGAAAAGAAATGCACAAAATTACTAGAAGGTTTGTTGCAATATGGAGATGAATTTAAGCCTTTCAGGTTATTAGAAGTTATTAGAAGACAAGTTATGGTTTTAGACTTCAGGATTCTGTGCAACTCCTATTCCAACTTGACCTTTTAAGAGAGTTTATATATGAAAACTCAATTTGCAGTGATCCAAAACTTTGGAAGTTAACTCCTTGTTACCTTGTTTTTAAACATCTCCTAGTTTTCAGATTTTTAATTTTTTTTTTTTTTTTTAACCCCTAAAAACAATTTAAATCCTGCTCCCTGTCAAACTACTGGAGAAAAGCTTATTTTTCTGAGAAAGGCCTATGCATAGCATGCCACTCTTGAGAATAGTGCAACCAATTTTAGCCATAATGTTGTACCAGGGCATTCTTATTTCCCCTCATGATCAATAGGATAATACAAGCCAATATAAAAATCAACCGTTAAATTAGTGTAAAAGCTTAAAAAATATACCTTAGAAAAGGTGGTTTTATAATGCCATTCATATCAGGTTTCTGCAAAGGAAAAAGATATTTATATAGGTTTACAAAAATATGCTGCAGGTGATCTTGCTATTTGCTGTTGCTAATACTCCTTTGTAATCAAACTGTCAGGTCTGTGACTACAATCTGAAAATCCTGTTTTTTATCACTACAGTTGCACTATGCCTCTGTGATGTACCTAAATCACCCCAAGGGTGACAGTGTCACAGTGCTGCAGTGTTTCAGGTGTGATAAAACGGAAAACTTGCAAATTGTTACTCTTTGCTAGCCTTGTAGGCTCCATGGAAGAATTGGCAAATAGTTAACTATTACTTCCTCCCCTAATGTTTAGTAACAATTTTGCAGTCTGCAAACTAATCACAGTACTTCTCATTGAAAGTGAAAATTTGAATACACTTCACATAGCAGCAGAAATATGCAGTCATTTATGTAGCAGCCGGACTTGTATCACTCTGTAGGGGCATTTTGTTTCTGATACTTCACATCTGAGTGCTGAACAAAAGCCTGTAGCCTTTCCTTTCCAGGGACACTGCCTGTTGTACCAGAAGTTCCTAGCTACCATGTTACCAATACATGATGTAGATGAAGAAGTCTGTTTATTCAGGATCTAATTCAGCAGAGATCTTCAGCATGCGCTTGATTTGCAAGTCCAATGAAATTGCCCATGTACATCAGTTATAAATAGAATTAGACCTTGGAATTAGGCCTAATTAGCCCCTAAATTAATTAGATTGAATACAGTATCCAGTAGTACATGCTCCTCCTTACTGAACACCAGCACTAATCAAAGCTCCATCAAATACCAAGTCTTTTTTAGTTGATACTGTTCTACACAGTACTGTCCTGCATAAACCAGCATGAAGACTTGAACTGCAAGAGCCATTTCTTTTTCCTCCTTGAAATCCTGAGCCTTTTTCCTGTGTATTCTGGCAGGAAGATGTCTCAATGAATCACTGCCTGCTTCTGCATAAAAGACATTGTAAGCATATACTGTTTTACATGTATGTAAATTCTGTAATTGTCTACAAACCAGCCTGGTGTAAATAATGTTAAGCTTATTTCCAAAGCCTTATGGTGGTGCGTGGTTTGGTGACTTGCATGCAAGTGGGAAAGACAAAGAAGCTCTGCAACTTTCCAAAAGAGTGGAAGTAAAATAGCGACATCGAAGCAAAATACTTGAGCGCAAGTGCAGCAACTCTCCTCTGTGCTTCTCTTCTTTACTTTGCATGGTAACAGGTAAGTGGAATCATGGGGTCACACTAAAAAGGTAGCTGCTCTGAGTTGTAGGGTAGTTCAGCAAGTCTGCTCATTCTATTCTACTCTAGAATTCTTAATTCAGTTTTATTTTTACCTTGCTTTCTTTCTGGAAGTTCAGAATCTCAAATATCTATTTGTTTTCCACTTCTAAGAAACTATAGGCCTGTTTTGTCCACCAAAGAGAATATAGTGTTAGAATTAGAATTATGTCCCAGGTCTGTTGACTAAATCTGCCATTCCTCTTGGTTTTCAGTTCAACAAGAATGCTAGTCCACAAGCCTTAAATTTATTCTTATCCCCCCTGAACTAATGCATCAGAACAAACAAAAGAATCCTTAAGGTGACTTGACTCCTGAGGACTGACTGAGGACAGCCATACTAAAGACAGCAGCACAGTACAGTGATATGGGGACAATTCAACAGATTCACGAATTTTAAGTCACCTTTTACTTGTGACAGGGCAAAGATCTCACTGTACTGCTTGCTTGGCAGTTTCCACAGGCTGATACACCTCTTAACCACTGTGAACATAATTACATTTGAAGGACATGTTGTCCCCATAGGTCTCAACAGCTAGCCAGAGGATAAATGAAACAATATATAAACCTGACATTACATAATTGTTAAGGCTCATTGCTTCTTTGTCGAAAAATGAAAACTGCATATATATATCAAAATATAGATGCTTATCTAAATGACAATTTTAGAAGTTCTCAGAGGTTTTATTTGAAAGTGACAGAAGACTAAAATTTAGATGTTATTTCATGCACTGGAAAAGTTTTATTCCTCATAGAAAAACATTGCCCTAGAAACATATCACTGCACAAATTGTGTGCTTCTTGTACAACATAGTTCATTACTGAGACACAAAACCACTTGAATGCAGATTCAAATATACAGATGCTAGTATTAGACTGTTCTGTAAAATTATAAACGAGAAAATCTTTTAATAGCAATATATAGATTAAAAATCATATCACAGAGCATTACCAGTATAGTCTAAATGGGGTAAGAACTCTGAAAGGAGAGCTTCACAAGTCTTGTCAAACAACTTTCATCCTTCCTTGCTATGGAAGATTCTTAGCTGTGCTTCTAGTTCCTTATGCATTTTAAAGAAACCCAGATTTTTCTGTAAAGCACTTAGCCCTTTTTTCCCCTCCCTGACAGTGAAAAGATAATTCTTTTGTTGTAATTTCTGCATCTGTGAGATGTTTTGGCAGCAGCTAGCAGAGGTGTGTCTCTGTGTTGTTTCTATCTGAAATTCAGTTCTTCTGAAATAGCTGTGGAGGAGCTTTACAAAGGCTAGTACAACTGGAGGGAACATTTTTATAAAGCCTGTACAGCTGAACCTCCAGCAACTTTTCACATGTTGTATATTTGTGAAATTGAGGTGACCTGTTCTTCTAAGAACTAGGTGCAAGTCTGTGAAGTGATGGGAATTATTTCCCTGACAGCACACGATTTTCTCAAAAAAGACAATTAATACAATTTCCTTTCCTCCCATTTGTTAAAAGTCTGTCTTTATATTTCTGAAATGCAGAAAATACTTTAAAATTCAGATGTTACTGACAATTGATGTGATTTACGTAATGCTTGTCTTTCCAATAGTATTTTTCCTCTAGAGTTTTAGAAAAAGCTGTATGTGTATTGAAGTCAGTTACATTTTTTGTTATCATTAAGCAAATGTTTCTACTTATTTAAAAAAAGGTATTCTCTTTGCTTGTCAATATAAAAAATACCTCTTAACCCACTCCAATGCTTAATACCTCTGTGTGAAAAATGCTGCACATATACATATAGCTCATATATCCTGCACATATACATATAGCTCATATATCCTGATAGTAGACTCTAAATGAAACAGGAGGGTTCTTTGAAGATGACCGTGGTTTCCTGATGCTTTTCCATTTTACAGGAATACTGTTATAAATATTCTGTCATCCTTTGAACTTAAATAGACTCATTCACCACTAATCAAAATGCAACAAACTTTCAGTTTTTGCTTTTTAAGTTCCTTTAGGTAATTTAACTTATATAAAATACAGATTTACATAGGCTACTTAGATTTTCTACTATGTGATACAACAGATTACTTAGAAAGCAAGAGCATCTGTCAGAATTTGTTTAGAAATCACCCGAATTGTTTAGGTGTTACATTGATATACAAAATATTTTAGTCGTAGTAATAAAAAATAAAATGTTAATTTTTTTAGATACTGTCAGCCAGCTATAGGATTCCAGAATTCTGAGAAGTTTGCTATGGTACCTACTGATGGAACTTTGCTTCTTACTCTGGTATAGTTTCTCAATTTTAGCAGTGACAGCTACATTTAAAATATATATGTATTGTGTACAGAGGTGTGTGTATGTGTATATAAAAATCACAAAAGATCTTTTTCCATCAAAATGTTGATCTCTGCTTAAGTAGCTTTTTGAAGAAAGTCTCAAAAAGATTACCATTAGATGAGATGCACAACAGCTAAATAAGCACCAAGAGAAAGACTAGTAATTGATTAATTTGATCAGTCTTCATTTAGAATCAGTTGAATGCTGATTTATTAGCAGAAATACTAGCTTTATATAGCATTAGCTATTCATAAAAATGTATTTCCACTCAGCTGTAGTTTTGCTGAATGAAGACATTATCCACTTATCCTTCAGCAACATCCACAATAAGAAAACTCACTTTGCATGGGGTTGTGTAGAGCATTCCTGAATACAGAACTTATGCTGGTTTAAAAGCCTGGTCTCACTTAAGCACTAAAATCACTTCATATGATTGATTTGTCCTGTTTCTGTGAGAAGCTCTTTTCCTGTTTTGCAGATTTGTTTGCTATGCAGAGTAAGTCTTGTAGTAGTCTTAGTTACACCCCTGAACAATTCTCCCTTCCTGTTACTACAGATGGACAGAAATGCCCATAACCCCATGATACTCCTTGAAGCTGCATTGAAGGGCTGCTGAAGTCAGGTACAGCTAAGGCAGAATAGCTGGCTAAGGTAGAATATTCCAGGGCCTCATGTAAGAGCTCAGCTAAGTAGGTCAAGAAAAGCAAGCAAACATTGGGATTCCTGGTATCAGTTACTTACCAGACCTGCATTTTCTGGTCTGTCGGTTGGTGTTTTAACAGTAGTACCTCTGGAAGATTCCATTCTTTTATCTGTTTGCAAAGATCCCAGATAGTCAGGTGGTGGGAGGACAACTTCACCTTTTTCCACAAGATTTACAGAACTAATACTTCGGATTGGTGCAGGGCTGCAAGACAGAACCCAGCAAATAAAATGTTCAGTTCCTGTAATGCATCAATCTCATCTTTAGCCCCAGGAAAACACAAAAGTGCACGAGTTGAAAGTCAAAGGATGTGCAATCCCACGGAGGTCAGCGGGACTTGCAAGTTGGGGTGAGTCTAGTTCTTGGGTCTTTTGTGTAACCAATAAAACATAATAATGTAATCAAGGTATCATACTACAGACTTTTGGAAAGTATTCACTCTGTACATGACTAAATAACAAAGACTATGAACGGAAGAATAACATTAAAAATTAATGTTATATTAATGTTAGAGAAAATGTGGGCATCTCTAAGTCCACCCAAAATGTTACCTTGGCACTGGGGCAAATGTTTTTTCTTCTGGTTCTTCTAATGGTCTAGTATATGACGATGGAAACCATCCTTTTCTGTAATGGAAAAGCTTTTCAGTGTCATTTATAAAATTGGAAAGATCTTTCAAAAGACAACAGTGGACAAAATTGTAGATTTAATTAACTGAGATTTAACCTTTAAAGACACGATTTCTGCCAGTGCCTAATTAGTGTACAAAATCTCCCTAAAATACGTGTAGTGTTTTACCTTACTGTAAATAGTGGAAAACCATTTACTAATATCTGCTAAATGTGACGAGATACATCTCTCCTTCATGTTCAAATTGGGTAATATATTGATTATCTTACACTTTAGTTGAGTCATGTTCCCCGTAAAGCCATCCATCCTTTTCTTCAGCTACAAGAAGTGTGATGATATCCCCCTGTGCAAAGCTGAGCAATGTCTTGTTATTTCCAGCAGTATGTGGGAAAATTGTCTTTACTTTTTGCCTTTTCATTATATTTAGTCCCGTAGCAACAGAAGTTGAACGAGACAAATTGGCATCATCTGATTTCTCTGTTGAAAAAAGAAAAAGCAAAAAAAGAGTAAAATTACTAACAACCTAACAAAAGTAAATACAATTAGTAGTCTGACAGGAAAAAAAAAGTAGATAAAGGAACACTCGAATGCAAACTAATTTCTGAGACTTTATACTACTTTGATTTCCACTTAGACACCTCTAAATAATCTGCCAATCCAAGATTTCATTTTCAGATGTGCCTAGCACTTGGCCTCAACTGAACTGGTAAGTGTTGTAGATACTTGGCACTTTGCAGACACCACATGTTCACGAGAAGACAATGCAAAGGAGGTCTCAAAATGATATGTTATTTGACCATTTGACCATTACAATATTACATGAATGTATTTTTAAGGAAGAAATCATAGAATTGCTATTATCACATTGAAGAGTTTCTGCATTTCTTATGTTGTGATCTAGACTTAATTCTTCCCCTTCTGTCTTTCCCTTCTTTCCCTGTCACAGAGAAAGTTATAAAAATCAATGTTAGAAACTTAGAAAACAAAAAAATATTTTACATTTCAGGAAAGAAATACAAGACTGCACATTTTGTCCCATGTGCTTTCTTCCCCAGCTGCTACATTTCCTTTAAAGGAAACCAAAGTGAGACTTTACTAGTAGTTTATGTGTGTGCACTGAAAAAAAAAATCACTCACTCACTATGTTCAAAATCATAGAATGCATTCTTCTGATAAGATTGGAAGTCATAAGATCAGCTAGGCTGGGTTAATCAGAAAGTGATTAAAATAGAATCTACCTATCTTGACCTGCACTTTACAGGAAACAATTCTGCTCTCCTTGTAACACATACTTCTCCTATTTGGTAACATACAGAAGTGCTTTGTAAAGACCATTTTCTACTCTTCTGTACATCCTCGAATTATCATAGTAGTCAAGAAGTCTTGATAATTTTGGACCCTCTAGTATGTCACTTACACTTCCATAGTTTGCAAAGTGACACTTACCTGCTGAATGATTTAGTTTTTCAGAAGCTGTCTTTGGAACTGCTGCAGGATTGTTAAACATATCAACCAGTGGACTTGTGTATGCCCTGCCTGTGGGAGCAGGGGGCACCTTTGATTTGTTCTCATGATGAGGGTAATAATCATTTCCAATCTGGAGTTACAAAAACAACAGTATCACAGTACTGAGAAACCAGCGACAACTTATTTGCAACATTAAATTATAGGAAGCAGTGCTTAAATATTCCCAAATGACGTATTTAGACTCATCAGAAAGTCCTTGTGTTCTTATGGAATTGCTGACAAATAGTTTGTGGCTTCTGTCCCTTGATAAACATTTGTTGGTGAGAATGCTATGACAGCTCTTTTTTCCTCAGGTAGCACAGTTACACCTAGATAACACTGAGATTTTTTTTTTAGAAGTTTATAAATATAATTTAGAAATTCAAAAGTAAAGGTGACACAATATAGAGGTAGAATTTAGTATTTAACCTGTACTCTTAACACACTAATAGGAATAATAGAGGGAAGAAGGAAAAAAAAAAGTGTTTTGTTTAAGTTTATATTGAACTACTGAGTATATAAACTTAGAGATAAGAATGTAGGAAATGGAGTGGTTAGAACATGCAGTCATGAGGCTGGGCTCTGTAGAGAAAGTCCTGGGCAACCAACTGAAAACCACGCCTTGTTTGGATGCATGCTTCTGCCTACTGCACTCTGGATTTTTCCAGTAGCAGAGGCTCAGCTTAATGATTTTGCCTTCATACCCAACCCCAGTATATTCCAACTGAGGTACATTATAGACTGGATCCCAAATGCTTAGGTGCAAAAGGAGCTAGTGAAGTCTCCCTACTCCCCTTTGAGAGAGGAGAACCTTAGCCATCAAAGAACAACATACCATGGTGTTTCTCTCTATCATTGGTGAAGGCTGTGGAGTTCCAGATACTGGAGTGGAACCAGGGGTTCTTATTTCGTCTATCATCATTCTGACTTTTTCAGGCACTTTGGTGGCATCGCTGCATATTTCCTGCCACCCAGGCAGCTTGGATTTTAGGAAGTCCGCGCACTGCATCCAAGTTTAAAAGGAACTTGTCAAAGGTATGTTTTTCATCAGACTTGTTAATTTTCATTGTACCAAAATAAGAACACAAGCATAACTGAAGTATTTTCAGGGATTTTTGTAAGTAATAGCTCTTTGAAACACGTAATGCATTGTGAAAAGAGGCTGTCCTTTTTCAGGGCCAGATACTTGAAATACCTGTTCAGTCCATAAATCTTTATCTTAATCTATGATTTTTAATAAGTCCCAGTAACCCATTAGTGGTTTTAGTACATTTAGGGGAATATTGCATGTCATTTTCTATGAACTGATCACAACAGTTGTCTGGCTCTACGGCATTTTTTAGCTATTTATGGCAGTCTCATATACATACTGAAAAAGGCATATGATCTCCTGTATAATTAGATTCAGGAGTTTGAGTTCTGTGTACACTCATCCCACTGACCTGGATGTGATAGAAATGCATGTGCTGAGTAAAGCTGCAGTGCTTGTCAACCAGAAAACAGAATCTTCTTTTTTCTTCCAGGAGAGCTTCTCTGCAACCTTCTGCAATAAATCTCTGAATATCACTCTGTCGAGAGCTCACGGTTTCCAAATACTAAAGAAAAAAAAAGTAAAAACATTACATAGATTCTCTGAGTTTTATTTCACATTGTGTCCAGTTACTGAAGCAAACTACAAAAGCCTTAGAACAGTTTAGGAAAGGTAGGTGAGGCAGGGTGGCTGAGCTCTTTCCATCCAACACTAAACTTCCCTAATCTCATCAGGTGAAAGTACAGCCTTTAATTACAGGCAATTAATAATGAAGAGGGGGGAAAGTGAGGAAAAACAAGAATCGGTCTTTCAGCCTCTAAAGAAAATGGTGCAGTAAATAAGAATATGACATCAAAGCAACAACTTTGCTGAGTAATTTTAAAGCCATAGGTGTTCTAATTAGACTAGTTATCTTCATCTGCTCCATAGCAGTTATATTTATGCTCACAAAGCTATGATGAATCTCAACTTTGATTTAGAGAGGGGAAAATTATTAATTACTAAAAAGACTGCACTCTTTGTCTGAGGTTATGAGGATTCATGGCTAAACTGATTAAATGTTTGTCTTTGAAGTCTCAGTCCAATACCTTAAGAAAAAGAGAACTGTTATGAATGCAGGTTAAAATGTAGTAAGAAATTGGAGGTAGTACTATTTATGCTTCCTATACTTTTGTTATGAACAAAGCTGTCTTGCAAAAGAAAATAGAAATAGAAAAATTGGCTGAAAAAAGTACATATGCTACCACAAAATCTAAGTATTGTGAATATAAAAATATCAACGAAAAGTATTTTCTGATACATGACAACCAGAATATGACTTAAACGGGTTAAAGTTTCTCTTCATTGTGTTGCCATTTCTTACTTCGCCTCAAGATGGCAATGCTGTTTTAAGATTAGTAGTGAAGGCGATAAGTGGTAAGAGATGTTGTCATTAGCCTACTTTGGGAAATTAATTTATTGCAAATTAATACTGAATTTGTCTATCAGGGTCCTGTGTAAACCTTTGCATAAGGGTGTAGTTACAAGGTTACTTTAAACAAAAATAACAACAAAAAAAGTCAAGTAGTGATCAAGAGAGGAAACCTAGAAACTGAAGCAGAAGTCCCTGCCCCTTTGAAATTGTAGCAGTTAACTGTTGCCAAACAACTTAGCAAGGAGTTACATGCATTATCTACTAACACTGCATATACAGAAATCGTGGTAAACTTCAGAAGTCAAGTTTTAAAATAGACTCTGATGCGATCTGTAATAGCTTAACATTTTCAGGTAACCAGTTCTCACACAAAGAAACTTAGGAAACAATGCACTGACCTCCATTTCTTTATGCTCATATTTCATGACATTTCGTGCTCCTTGGCTTTTCCTTCTGATTTTTTTCAGCTCAGCCTGTGATTTCTCTAAAGAATCTAATTTGCTTCTGTGTTCAGTTTGGTACCTCTTTAAAGTTGCCTGCAATGAAAGCATTTAAAAGATCTCATAATGCAGTCAGCAGTGTAACTGGGTTAGTGACTAAAAGGCAATACCAAAATCTAAGAGATCTCTCTAATATATACATCAAATGAGTTACACAATTGTTTATCTCAGCTTTAGTTTTGAAATGCTTTTAAGTTATGCCTTGGTTCTCATTTAACTCAAAATAAGCATGAAAATTTTTGACATGCTTATGTATCTAGAGCTGGATTCTAACATACCATTTAATTAACTGTTAGGGAACAATTTAAAAAAAAATTATTTTACTATCAATAGCAAAAAAACCCCACAACTTTTAGAACTGAATGTACTTACATTCATATACTTCACATCCAGGTCTGTTTTCTTCTCCAGTTCAGATATAATTTCTTTATGAAATTGCTTGAACTTGAAAAGTAAATGAATGAAAGATTATGAAAAACATAATTTCAAAAGAAAAATTATTTTAAAATAATTGTTTAACTTACACTCTCCTCTAGGCTGTCATTAAGTTTCTTGTGTGTTCTTGAAATTTCTATGAGAACTTGGCCTGTGGATAAACATACAACCGTATTTGTTTCTTTCATAGAGTTCTGTAGTTAACAAATGGCAGTAATAAAATCTACTTAACTGATATATTTATTAACTAGAATATATTGAAGAAGAAGAGGAAATTTCTTGCTGTTGCTCATCACAGCAGTTTAAAAAACTAACTAGATTCAGCCACAGACAAGCCAAGAAACTCGTGAGTGATAAAAGAATAATTAATCATACATTATTATGCAAAAGGGACATGGAGTGCCAGACAAAATAAATACTTCCTTCTCTCCAGAACAGCTCATATTAGTTTAGTAATAGCCTCTTTTCTTGCCAAGTCAGAGAATAGAACACAGGAACTAGAGATAGTTTTTACTACCCAAATAGCTCCTATCCAGTTTTAGTCTGAAAATGAAACCTTAATGTTCATTAACTAACCGCACCTTCAGAATTAACAAAGTAACCTTTCACATTAATTCATAGCACACCTGCCAAAACAGATCTGATACATACGCTGATTAATTTCCCATGCTGTTTTCTCAGCCATTACAGCCTGGCTGTACAGCATTAACTAACAGTGAAGAAGCAGCAGATTTCTTAGCATCCTGTAAACAGCTCTTAAATGTGCCCGTTATGTTCTGCTGTCTTCCAGCACGAAGTTACACAGCTGACTTTTAACCACGAGCAGTTAAAAGCTGAACTGTTTTGTTTTGCTTTAGGAGGTTAAAGAGGAAAAACACCTCAGTCTTTTGGGTGTGGTTCTGAATGCAAACCAATGTAAACTCTGCCTGCTGTGGTCCTGCCCTGTACGCAGCCAGCCACATCATCCCTGCTGCCTTCTTTGTGCTGGCACTGCCACACTGAGGGTGTGCCAGTCCTGTCCAGGAGATTGCAACACAGTACTGAGAAAAGCGCTGGAAGTGTCCTGGAGTGCCCAGTTTGACTTCACCCAAATGAGACCTTGTAGCCTTTTACCAGATCTCAACCAGGAGCCATTACAAAAACTGTAAGTTTTGTGTTTATGACAATATGTGTGTGTGTGGGTGTGTGTGTACATTTAGAACACTGTATGTGTGCGTGTATGCGTGTATTTAGGACACTCTGTGTGTGTGTGTGTGTATGACACTGTTTACACACACAGTGTCCTAAAAAACCATACACACAGTGTCCACTCCACACATGGAGTGTGCTAAACATGCATGTGTGTGCACACACACTGTCCTAAAGACACACACACACATGGAGTGTCCTAAACATGCACACGCCTGCACACATACAGTGTTCTACGTGCACACACAGTGTCCTAAATCCGTGCACACAGACCCAGTGTCCTAAAGATGCACAGACACATGCAGAGTGTCCTAAAGACGCGCACAGACACGGTGTCCTAAACACATACGCGCACACACATACACACAGTGTCCTAACCATGCACACACACATGGAGTGTCCTAAACATGCACATGCATGCACAGATAAATGTGGAGTGTCCTAAACATGCGCACACACACGCCCACACAGTGTCCTAAATGTGCACAAATACAGTGTCCTAAACACACCGCACACACGCAGTGTCCTAAAGATGCTTGCACACACACACACACAGTGTCCTAAAGATGTGTGCACACAAATGGAGTGTCCCAAACACACACACATACCTAGAGTGTCCTAAACTCAGTCAATGCATATGTGTGTGTGTTTAGGACATTCTGTGCCTGTGCGCACGTGTGTTTAGTGCACTCTGTGTGTGTGTGTGTGTGTGTTGAGGATACTCCATGTGTCTGTGTGTTACCTTATGGGACTCTCAGTTACCTTTTGTCAAAGAAAAAAAAGAAAAAAGATACATTACCTGTTCAACACAATGCTTTACAAATCTTGTTTTCTACCATCATGTTCTTTCAGAACCCCTCCTTCCTCATATTCTCCCCAGCCATCAACTTTCTCACCACAGTGCACATAAGTGATTTGGTAACCTTCCTGAATAGCATCCATGCATTCCCCTCGTGACTGGTTGTGTATTTTCAACCTTCTCCTTATCTGTCATTCTCAAGTTATGACTACTCAAAATTTTAGTTTCTTTGAAAAGAGAACCTTATCTCCTTTCTTGCAGAGAAATATTACACAGCAGATCTTCAACTGAAGAATGTAAAATGTGGGTCTGCATTATTGTTCATAGAGAAATATGAGGGGGTTCAGGAACAAAAATTCTCTCCTGACTTTTCAGGAATCCCTCTTCATGCCCCAGTCTCCACCTCTGTTTCTCTGTGAACAACAGGCCACAGGAGACTTGGAAGAAGGAATCAGAATACAATGAGAACATTCAAGCCCTTGATTAGCAAGAAAAAGGAATTCACACTCAGGACAGGAAAAGACAGAAGATTTTTTTGAAGTTTGTTTGTTTGTCTTTTTAAATATGTATTTCTGAGTTTTGTACAGTTTACAGAGTGCTATGGTTTGGGGTTTTTTTTGTATTTAAAGTTGCTGATGACTACAGTAATATAAATACTATGAGAAAGGAGAGGTGCTGTAGTAATTAGTTGCTCATATGCAACAGAAAAGTACATACAATATAGATACATAAACACTTCAAGTAACAGACATGAGTAAGCCACCTTGTTATTTTAAGGCTGTATAAGTGAATGCACTTTACTCCATAGTGTTTTTGTTTCACCAATCTCAAATGAAAAGATACCTTTGAGACCATAATGGCTCTTTAAAATTAGAATAATTTTATAAACACTTATCTGCACTTAAAAAAATAAGTGTTAAAACGGGAAAAGAGGAAAAAAATAATCAAGAAATACAAATAACACTACAATGTACGTTTGCTTTTAAATATGCAGACTAAAAAGCTATTTGGGAAGTAGAGAAATTCAGGGTGAGTGTTAAAATACCCTTGAAGAATAACAGATTTTTGTTCTCTTTCAAAATGAACTTACTCTCCCTCTTCGTAAAAAGTGCATTCGGAGAACCCGCTGCCAAAGCAGCACACTCAGCCAGCACTTGGCAACGCTGAGGCAGACACCCCGAGTGTTCCAGGTCCTGACACACATCCAACAACGTCGGGCATTGACTCAGCTCTCGCAAGTCTCTTCCCCACTCCCTTCCTCCGGCCTGCCCTGCCCCCACAGTGTCAAGCAGCCCATTCACCTGGTGCGGCAGGAATGGAAAACCTGACGCTCCCAGGCTGTTATTTTTGTCTCACACAGCACTTGAGCTGACTGCAGGCTTCAAGGCTTTAGTCTTCGAGTGCTTGGTTAGAAACAGGCTTTTTTTTTCAGCCTTATTACAAAGAATACTGCCAAAACGTCCTGAAAAGAAGAGAAATTAAAAACCTATGCTTCCTTCTAAATGGTTTATGCTGGATTATTTTACAAGTTTACTTTCGAGTGTTCTAGAACCCTTTTAAGTGGTATTTTTATGTATCAGTGACCATTTCTATTGTGTTTTCTTTTCCTCTCAGCCAAAGACTCCTTGCCTGCTGTGCATCATGCAAAACCCATTTTCTTCAGGAATCTCCTTACTGCCACCAGTAGTCCACAGGCACAGTATGTACTGGCTCACCCATTTCATTTCCTCTTTTGTGTTTTGAATCAACATTTAAAAAAGCACCCATAGTAAGCACATTCTGACCTAATTAAGATTTAAGTATTAATTTAAATTATAGGTCAGATCCTGCACTTTGAATAAATGGAGAACGTTTTAAAAGTGAAGACGTATCATGGTCTGTTATTGCCAGCTTGAGACAAAGGGTCTGCCAAATCTTAATGTCCCTCCCAAACAAGTTTTGCACAAGGAGACAAGATTTTGTTTAAGACTAATTCAGGAAAGGCAAAACAACCCCTAGCCTACATGTAACAGCATCCAAATGGAATGGAAGTTGCACAACTTCAGTATGATATTTTAATTAAATTACAATAGTCAATGATAGAATAGCTTTAAGAAAGACAGTTGGTTATTCTGGATTAATGACAGTATAAACCAAAGCCATGCTCTAGTGTTCACTAATTATTCATCTAGTAAAAAAGTACAAAAAAACCTAAAAATATTCTGCTATGTATTAAGAGTCGCTTATGATCAAATTATTAACCTAAAATATTAACCTTGTCAGCATGATAAACATGTCTTGATGATAAACATATCTATTAAAATACTTGCCTTTTAAAGATATTTTTTTCTGCTTTCCATTCCCCCACACCCTGAAGCTGTTATCTTTGTGGCTAAAAGATCAGAGGTACATTAAATATTCCTACATTTGCTTTAGAAAACAAAAACATACTTGTAAATGTTCATAGATACTTGTTCTGTTATTTTGCTATTACCTCATAGAAGTGCACTACTGGAAAGACAAAAATTCTTCCAGATACGGATTTTGGGGGAACATGTTAGTTACCTTAAATAACTTAAAAATAAACCAAACATTTCTTATGTATGGTTCTTGAAACAATGCTATGTTAATACATCTACAATCTGAAACATGACCATGAACAGTAATGCCAGTGGTAAAATTATTTTAGTATAATAATTTAGTAAAAATATTTTAGTAAAATTTTTCCATGGTAAAATTATTTTAGTTTCAGATAGGTTCAGTGCACATTTAGGAAATTCCTACTTCCTAAATGTAGGAAGACCTTTTTAGCTGAAACTTCAGGAATTTATGGTATATCTTTAGACTTAATCAAGGCTGTTGGTTATATTTATTTTCTATTGAGAAAATCAGACTAGAATTTCATTAATGCCATTTATTTAGTTACCTAAAAATGAAAAAAAAAAAAATCACTAACCCAAAATATGTAAATTATTTCCCCATACACAACATCCCATGAGCAATAAGACATCCTTAGAAGACTGTCTTGACAGTGGATGAAAGTCAGGGAGACCAATTTCTATCAAATACTCATTGTAAGGCCAGAATACAAAAGTTTTGCAGCAGTTATACTCCAGTCTCACTATTCAGAGTGACTGTACCCATTATTTACTTTTTAGCTTATGTTTTTATGAGAAGAAAACTCTTAAGAATTAGTTCAATCAATAGAGTTCTGTCATAGAAGCATATTAACAGCTACCAACAAAATCACTTAAGATTTAAAAACACTTAACTAGCTATATTTGAAAAAGTACATCACCTCACTTGGTATGTACATCAATTTTCTTTTACTTAGAGGAGGTCACTTTTGAAAAATTTCAAGTCTTTTAATAGAGAGACTTTCTTAGATGTCTGGCAATAAACAAAGTGCTTTATTATATCATTTATTTATCTCCTGTTGTCCAATTTTGTATCCAGGGCAGGTTTTATAACTTAGTGTCTTAGAGTGAAACCACATAATTATTTACATTAAAGAAGAGAACGAAAGGCTGAGTCAAAGCTACACACAGAGGCAATGCAGATTATGTGTATTATTAGATGCCATTTCTGGCAAGATGCTCTTTCTTCCAAATTACCCTTTTCCCAGAAGAAAGGCACTTATGACAAGGAAGAGGTAGAAACAAAGTCCTTTGAAGCCAGTTGCCCCTGGAAGGTAGTAAAATCAGGAAGTTTCAAAGGAATACAGTATAATAAACAAATACGATTGAACAAAACGTTAATCCTGAAATGTATTAAATTTATCATTATTTAATAGGAAGGGTTTACTGCAGAAAGATTTAATTGTGCAACAGATGCTTTAAGTAAGGCAAGAAAAGCCCTAGTGGAATTTAGTATGAATTAATTAAATCATAAAAAAGGATATAGTAATGTAAAATTCCCAAGCACTAGCTCTATGTTACTTTTAATACAATTTGTCCAGAATGCTTTAGATCCCCTCCTTCTAATCTGTAGAATTAATACTAATATGCACATAAGTCAACAGGATGAGGTCAAGTCTGCCTTTCCTACTGCATGAGTGAACATGAAATAGGAAGCAAAAAGGAAATCTCTCTGTAGTTCATTTTATAAAATGGCATTGACATATGACCACTCAGTGTCATTTTGTGAAGGTGACTACAGAAGGTGAATAATAATAATAATAATAATGATAAAAAAAAAGAATAAAACCTACTATAGAGAAAATTATAAGGAGATTTCAGAGTAGAATAAATATTTTAAGTCCACTGTACATGCTAGATGTAGTGCCCTGAAACAGCACCTCCAAATAGATAGTTATGTTTTGCTAGAACAGCAAATAAATAAATAAAAATAATCTGGATTAAAAAAATAGAAGCAAGAGAACTTAACTTTCTAAATGGCTTTCTCTGTTCAACTTATATTTTAAATAGAGTTCTCACTAAGGTTGTGAACAACAGATATGTTCCTGCAATACAAAACCACGTAAGTTAATTAATTTAAAACAGATTAAACATGGGTCAAAGGAAATGAACAAAACCTCCACAGCACAGTTGCTGAAATTAGCATATTCATGTACTACTCCAGTAAAATAAAATCCAAGTGATTGGATTATGACCCATAAGGAATGAAATTGAACATTATGATATTATTTGACATGTAAAAATTAAACATAAAACCTTGTTATGCAAAAATTTGTCTCTAACTTTGTACATAGGAAGAAGTTGCCATGAAGTCAATGAAACTTTTTCACAGTACTGTGCAGTTAAAGGTATATAAAAATACAAAAATGTAGCCCCATTAACAGCATGTGTTGTCAGAGCTGTGTACAATAGGCTCCCACATGAAATAAAGTGCATCAGTTATTAATTTAACATATAAATAGTCTTATGCTTTCATCCCCTCTTTAGCAACGTAAGCATTTTATATGAAGCTGCTTTTAAAGCATCATTTCTCATCTAAAGTTAGCTCACAATGTTTCAAGTAATTATCTGGAACCAATTTAATGCTCAGAGTTAAGAGGTTTCAATTGCTACATACCTCAGTTTTATCACTATTTCTTCATAAGTTCCATTACTTCTAAATATTTTAAATCTTTTTTGATATTTCACAGTCTCACTGGTATGGAAGAGAGAAACAGTATTCCAAGTTCCTAAGATCCTGGAAGATGCCTAAGTAAGTATCTTCCCTCCTGGTCCAGACAAAACTGGTAAGCAATACATAGGATTGTGCAACACTGCTGCTAATTTTGTGAGTTGGGCACTGATGGTGTTAGGTGCTGCTGAACTCCTGGTGCTCTACTTTCTCCTTCTCATAGGGCTTCACTGCCTGTGGTCCTTATGTGACTGCCTAATGAAAAAAGTATTCTAGCCCATGCACAGAGTTGTCATGTATCCCTGACTGCAAAGTCAAAACTTCATCAGCTTGAAGTTCAAAATCCATCTGGGCAAGGGGTGATAGGTACAGCGTGCTTTCTGCTATTGGAAGGACCTTTTACTATTTTATTTTCGCAGCAAATGCACTACATTAAGTTCTGTGCTTCCCAAAATATTTGCTTTATTTTGATAACTGCATATTTGTATATACATATATAGCATATACGTACAAATGTCTGTCTGTATCTCACTGTCAGCCTGCTCCCCCTACACCAGAGCCAAGTGATATCAAGGGAAAAAACAACAGAAAATAAAGGTAACTTAATAAACAGGCTGCCATGGCTGTATTCTCTTGGTCATCCTCTCTCCTAGCAAGATTCTTGGACCCAGTCAGGAGTCTGTAGTTGGATATATTGCACTGGTGGTGACAGCTTCACCTCCTTTCTTGAGGACCTCTTTCTTATAGTCACAGATTTATTACATTGTGGAACTGGCTGGAATGCATTCAGGACCAGTTAGGATTGCTGGGATTTTACACAATGCATTTACATCTCTAACAGGAAAACCAAAAAGCCTAATCACCAACTCTCAGTGGTTCAGCTGTATATTATTTGGAATAATATTTGCTAGAACACACACTTGGCAATATTCTCTTTAACATTTCCCCTGTTGTTAAGATTATACATTGCTCTCAGTGTGAGGGACATAATCAGAGAATCCTGCTATTCAAAAATCCTTTTCCCATTCCATAAATACAGTGAAGGGATAGAACACAGTTCACTTCTACTGTAGTAGCTCTTATTCATGACAGCATTTTTATTTGTAGTTCAGGATAAAAATTATGTAGTGTCTGTTCCTTGTCCTAAAACTCTGTCAATGATAATGTAGAAGAAAACAGTGTGAGACTGCATAATGTACTTTCCCAAAACATAATACAGAATTAAAATGACCTGAATTTAAATTGTTTTTCTTTATGGTTTTAATTTCTAAATATTATTTTGAATATTTAAGTATTAAAAGATACAAAGAACTTCTCAGTTTTTTGTACCTCAAAGTCTATGACAGTTTATAAAAGAAGCCATATTCAGCTAAATACAAGGATCAACTTGCTTTTTAAAATATACTTAGACTAAAATTAATGCCAAATTCTTTCAGCTTGACACAAGTGATTTTAAAAAGTACTACAAAATTCATACCATGCACTGCATGCTATAAATTGGGCAATGAGCTGTTCAGGAATCAGCTATTCCCTCATAAGACTTTACAAGAGTGAATAGTTTGGAGACTATTAAGGCAACTAAAATTTTCAGTTACTTAGAATTTGTTCTTGGTTCTGATGCTCCTATTTTATGATTTTAAACAGAAAAAAAGATTAGCTTACATTGTATTTTAAAAAGGAATGCAACTTTATTACAGCTTTAGCAAAGTTCAGTCTGCTAGACTAATTCCCTTTTCTCCCCCAAGATGTTTTGATCTCTCAGTGAAAAAAATTCAGATTAGAATTCTTCAAACCTACTATACCATTGAACATATGTTAATTAACATGAAAAATTCATCTTGTTTCAGATGATTGGTAAGCACTGTAACTAAATTTAAATGTTAAAAAAAAGGAAAGGAAAACCATATGCCACATAAATAATGCAAACTTGTTTTTCCACCTGTTACTCCATTACTAATAAAGACTGCTGCAGGCATTTGTTTTTTTACCCAAACATAAAACAGAATATATTGAGGTATGTCTGTCAGAAACTGATCTTTCCTAGCACCTTGAAAGCCCTGTATACAATAACTTTTCATACTTGAGCTGCAATGGTGTAATCCTTAAACAAGCTGGGTGCAAAGAAATTAAGTTACAATACAACCACAAGCCTGAACTTGCCTGAATAAAGCCCTGCTGGTTTTAGGCAGATTAATTTGGGAAGATCATAAAACTGAGTTAATATCTGTTTTTCATCAGGACTGGAACAAACAAATCATGCTAAACAGCAAAACTCAAAATTCTTTATGGGTTTCCAGCATCATAATGGACAAATATTTAAGTTATCATTATAAATGTTACATGAAAGTCAATAAAACACAAGGAATCAGTATAATTTTTATTACAGCACTTTGGAACTGCCACTGAGTTTCCCTGTCTTAGCTGTATCAAGAAAAATAAACAACAAAAACTGACACCCAAATTGAGCCAAAATTTTTGATAAAAATCTTTTTTCTGAGAAGTCCAAGACAACTGGTGGGTTCCTCACAACTTTCCTTAAGAACATTAATGACATCTACAATTGATACTAGATTTTTGTGGTTTAGAAAAAATGACCAGGAAGAGCTGACTGCACATTTGAAATACAGTCAGACCTTTGGTTAAAGGATTTACAAGCTAGTTATACATATGTCACTTCCTTCACAATGCTCTCCTTTACTTTCCTTTTCCCATCTGTTTTTCTCACTGAGAGGACAACTAAGTGTATTTTCTCTACACAGACTCTGAGGCTTATTTCTTTGCCAACAGACATACCTTGGGGTAAAAAACCCACTATGACTGCTCAGGAAAAAACTGTGATTGCTAAGGAAAACCTATGCTAAGCATCAGCTGAGAGAGGACAGCATCTTGCCTGATGACCAAGCACCTCATGACTCATCTGTGTTTGGGTGAGTACAACGAGCTGCTAGGTAACACTTATGATGTGCACTGAGTGGGCCTCCAAATGACACTTTTCTAGACAGACATTACCCACAATCTAGAAAACATTTTGTGTACACACAGGAGAGCTCAGGGCATAGTTTCCAGCATTACCACTGCAAGATGGTGGTCTTTGTCACCTGTGAGACTCATGTGAAATGAATTGTCCCAATGTAGTCAGAATGCCATTAAGGCTGCCCCTTCATGGCACTATCACTCTTTTCTCACACCTCTGATGCACAGAATGAAGATATCAGCTCCATACATGCTCAGTATAGGTGTTTTGAATATCTCATTTTTCCCTTGAGGGAGTGCAGTCAAAGGTGTCACTGCAGATGTTCCTGTGCTGAACTCAGTCACAGCAGACAAATGAGTGTGCTGTAGCACTAACCACAACAACCTACCCATGCCTCACAAGGAGCAGCACTCCCAGTGCTACCTGCACACTGCTTCATTAACCACCCTGAGAAGTCCAGGGCTATAGTCTATAAAGAGTGTTGTATCTTACCAGTGACTACAAGCAGGAGAATCAACTTCATCCTGTAAGTATCTGTCGTGTTCCCTTCCCCTGGTGCTAGTAGTCTGCAATTGTTGACACAGAGCCTTGTGTATTTTCATATTCTAATCCTCCCTTAAGCCACTTATAGAACCAGAAAATTTGCACCTTATCTGGAAATGTTCAGAAAAGAAGTTAAAACAACCCAACTGTATACAAAACTAACTTGTTTTTTTTTAATAGTCTTACAAGAGTGAACTACAATATCCATTTTTAAGCATCTACATTCTTTATGTTTAATAACAAACACCTCTTGTTCCCTCTAGTCCCTGGTAGGAACATTTCTGTTTTATATTTTAGCAAGGAAAGATTATAGAATTTAAAAGCTACAACCAAAAGATCTTAAGCTAACAACTCTTTGTTCAGCTTCATGATGCCACTGATCGCTCATTGTCCAGGACATGTTTTGCACAAACCTTCACTTATTATTTACTCCTTTGTGATTTCTGTTTGTTAATTACAGTTCTGGATGTCAACATGGTAACAGGTTTCACCTGCCCTTCTTTTTGGTTTCTTACTAGCACAGTGCCAAGTATTCTCCCCTGATTCACACTGATTGCAGGAGCTTTTGTCAGGTCACTGGCAGGGCACATGCTTATGCATATCTGAATAATTAAATTGACCTTTAAATCAGTAAATATATACAGCTTTCCATAGCTCTGCAACAGATGGTCAGGTGAGTTATTAGATGTGGAGTCAACTTGTTCGTATTTAAGAATCTATGACTAAAGTTGTTTTTTTTCTTCCAGCAGACTTTTATCAGAAGTTTGCACTCAAAATACTGAACATCAAAAGCCACAGTACTGATTATAGAGAAAAAAAAAGTTATCAATATTTATTTGGCTGGCTTTAACCTTAGAAATTATCTTGAAAAGTAAAACAATGAATAGTGAGAAATTTCCACTAATCCAGACACTGTTTTCATCATTAGAAATCACAGAATCATATCATAGAATAATCTGGGTTGGAAGGGACCTCTAAAGGTCATCTAGTCCAACCCCCAGTGTATCCAGAAAGGCTGGTTCATCTCCTTATAGCTTTCTTATAGCAAACTGGAGGTCTATATAGCACAAACCCAGAATGTTACTGTAAAATCAGAAAATACAAAACCTCCTGAAAAAGCACACTACTATGTATTTCCTTTAAAAGATAGCTCTCTGTGTATTTTCCATTTGGAAGACAAAAATAGAGAGGCTTCTGCCAATGCAATCTCATTATGAATATCATAGAAGAGGGTTTTATTAATGCTCCATAGGAAAAGTAATCCTGACCTACTAAATACTTAAACTGCAGCCTCTAAGCTAGTTTCCCATAAGTTTCCACCAGATGAGGTGCTAAAGGGGTTCTGTAGTTGCTGGCACACTTCCCTTCCTTTCTGTCCAACATAATTGCTTCTAAGAACATTTGTACTATGGAGGAGATGACACTGAGGCAGTGAAGTGGCACAGTGTGACAGATACCTTTTCATTAGCTTAAAAGAGTGGGCGAAGTGAAGGATGCTTGGTGTCATCTTTCTAAGGCAAGTGAAATAGGATTCCAGTTGAAAGGGTCAATTTATATGCTGATGTAAACCAACAACTCTACCTGTCCCACCCCCTTTTATTTATTTAAATTAAGTGCAAATAACTACAGTCATCCTAAAGGATGGCATTTTCTATTTTTTTGGCTTAGCGTTATCAGTCATGGGAGTGACAGTTAAGTGCTGTATCACAGAAGCAGCAAGAGAGCTATAGCTTTGAAAAGTACCTGCTCACATGGCAGTTGTGCTTATTAATCAGGAAGGAAATAGGTTTAAATTACAAATACTTACAAGACTGCTTTAAAAAAGATGGTACTGTTATAGTTAAAATTATACCATTTATGAGCAAACCTGCATCTTGTGACTATGATAAAATACTGTCTTAAGCACATCCTCTCCCTTGTGCATGGCAGGGGTACCAAGTTCAGGGCTCATCCTCTGTTAGGAAAGAATTCCATTCACTATGTGCACTATTAGAAGATGTTTTTATTTTGGCACCTCTCCCTGTCTTGGACAACCACAACACAGCAATCTTTTACTTCAGTACTCACTTCTCTAGATTCCTGTCGTGGTTTTTAACCAGAAAATTTCTCCTGAAAAGAACCCATTTTTTTCCAAATTGTTTTGGAAATTTCAGATGAGGATAAGCTTTTGCACTCGTGTTTCCTGATAAGTTTTAATGGAACAAGACTCTGAAAAAGATAAGCCTATGACACAAACTTATCTTTAAATAATTATCAGTCTTTGTTAGATTAGGGAAAAGATTTTGTCTTGTCTGATTTTTCTTTTAACATGCTGAATTTCTGCAATTTGGTTCCATTGGTCAAGCCCATGCACTGTAATACCTTGCTATTTGGCTTTTTATTGTTTGACAACCAACAAATAGTTTACACTTGTCAGTTCTTGAGCAATAAGCTGGAGGTGCAGACCCATAATGTAACTGTGGGTGACAGCTATAGATACTGTTGCCACACAACAAACATGTTGGGACTTTGCACCCACAATAAAGTAAATGAGCTTCAGTTACAGTAACTGGCAGGTGTTAAAGAGGAAGATACCAGTAGTATTCAGGGAGAGAACAGGAAACAACTTCTTGGTTCCTTGATCAAGTGAAGGCTACAAAGACAGCCTATGTTATTAGAAGATAGAGTTAATTAACATTATAAGAACTTAAAATCAGGAAGACAGAGCCTCATAAGCACAAATTGTGGACAAGACAAAGATTAGCTACAAATAATAAAAGCCACTACTTCAACACCCCGCAGTGGTATAATATCTATGTGAAATTATTCCTATTGCACTATTGAAACACTAAGATTTATGTGCTGATGTGGAATGCTGAAATTTGAATAGTATGAAATCATAACATTTTTAAGTGTGCAGTTTCTTGTTTCCTATCTTCTCTTCCTAGTGGGATTTCCAAAAGGTGCCTAGGAAAGAAAGAGATGCAAATTCCATATTGCAGAATAACATGAACTACTTAAATTCAGTTTACTTTCCTAAATGCTCATAGCCAAGTCTGAGGGACTACAAGCTTAGAAATTTAGGGAAATAAAAAATGAGAAAGTAGGTTGACCTACATGAACATATGAGTCCTTATAAGGATTGTGTTATGAATACAGTATATTCTTCTGCTTTCTCAGCTTATCCATATTAAGGTTTTCTGTCTCAAAATAATTCAAAGAGCTTAAACCAGACTTGAAAGATACAGATACTTAATGCAAAAGCTCTGAATCAGATGGAACATCCAGGTTTCCATTTCATTCTCTTGTTTCCCTCTCTTGCTCCAGTCTCATTCAATAGAAGAATGCACTGTCTGGCATTTTACTTGATTTCTTGCCCCACTTCCTCCCTGCTCTCAAGGAGTTTTACCATCAACTCCCAAAATTTTCTTCCCTATTTCTTTTCCATTTATGTTTCTACCCTGCCCATGTGGTTGGAATCCATTTTACGGTCTCACTACAGGACGACCGTGTTCTGTGTTTCCTTATAAGAAGGAAAGACTGACTGTCTTTTTGATACAAATCTTTACATCACACTTGGCAGTAAATACGCTCCAGGTCACCCAGCAGGTTTGGGTTTGAACTGTAAAATGACTCAGTGCAATATTCCAGTATTCTATAAATTGTAAAGAATACTGTGTTTTAGCCATCTGAGCCTTGTAATTCTTTTGTAATTATGTGTAAGAAGTTTAATGTAACACAGCTGAATTTAGAATAATACATTATTTTTCATTTGCCACTACTAAAGGTGAAGTTGTTACAGGAAAGCCTTAAAAGCTTGGTTCCTGCTCCATTCCTCTGTTTGTTATTCAGAAAACTGATTTTATTATGAACTGTATCTGAAAAAATACAGCTTGATTTGCTATCTGAGAAAGGAGATAAGGAGGGAATCTTGTTTCTAGCAGCTTCTTTTGCAGTAAAAATGTACCAAGTGGCTGATGGGTCAAACACAAAGCTCATGGAGGAGGTAAAAAAATCAGCACTGTGGATTTCTGACTCCTACGAAGTCTTGCCATCCATAAGCCAATTGTCCTGACTGTGGTTAAATTGGCAAGCTGGGGGAGGAGGTAAGGGGCTTGTTTATTTTTATACAGATTAGTTTCAATCATTATTTTAAATATTTGTTTTCATTGTTTCAAATTTTTATTACTCAAATGAAAACATTTACATTTTCTGGTTTTCCAAAGACAAACATTGGAAATCCAGACCACAGTACCTCAGTTTGTGTTCAAATATTAAAGCATTCCAAAAAGCCTTTAAAACTTGGTCATTGTTGGTCACTGTGGGAATGTTGCTTTAGATTTCAGTTAATACAGGATACAGGAAGAAGCCTTATAGTACAATTTCAAACAAGAAAAAAGTAAAAAGTTACAAAAATATTCTAAACATCAGGTTTGGATACAGGTGATTCACACTTAAAATTACAGAAATTGCTTGTCTGTGCTTATTGCTAGTCACTTTCAGACTGTTGATCTTATAAAACAAGCTAGTGTGTCACTTCACTTGATGCTTCAGAGAATACAGTCAAGAAAAGCAGTTAGTTCACAGACATCACAAAACTTAATTGATGACTGCTGGCCTCTTTTGGCAAAGGTAACAGAAGGATTATGCATGATTGAGTTGTCAGTGGTCAAAAACTTGCCTTTTGGCAAGTCTAAAGGAACTCAAAGAAGAGGCAGTTCCACAGGGAGCTGGGTCTACAGTAACTCTGCTGGGGTTAATAGAGTTAGGGGTTAAAATTAATAAATGAGTAAACCACAACAAAGTTTGATTTGGTCTCTACATGTGCAGTACTGCTCAGCATGCATCTCGATGTTTTTAAAACAGTAAATTCTCTTTTTAAGCAAAGATACTTTCAGAGATGTCTGGGATGTTTCCTATGTCCTTACTAAATAGGTCAGTATTGTAGCCCAGCTTCAGAACTATTAAGACTTTCTAAAGAAAATGCAACTAACCCCTCACAGACTCCTAGTAACATTATCCTGCCTTTTCCAGTGTTCACTGACTTTCCTTATCCCTAAACTAAGTATTGTATCAGAGAGTATGTTGGAAAAAGTCTAGAGTTGCCATTTTCCTTGAGAAGAGAAGATTTTTCTGCATTAGGGGTTTAAGTTAAAGATGAATAGAAAGCAGTGTTAGAGGTCTGACCCTGAAGAAGGCTGTTTTTTCTCAATACAGTTTATCTAGACAATGGTTTATAATTGCAGGGAAGAATTCATAATTAAACAATAATGTATTTCCAGTTACAATTCTGTATCATCCCAAATAACAGGGAAAAACAGTGATTTTCAGAATTCAGCTGGAGACTACCCAGTGACAGTATTTTCAAACAGGCAGACGATATCTCACAGGCATACAGAGTTCAATGGGTAGATTACAAAATTACTTACAAGCATGTTTGATTGCAAAAATTACAATTATGCATTTCCTGATATTTTTGTGGGATTTTGCATGGTTATTACTTTTAACTTTCTCATACTTTAGTTACATAGTTTGAAAGCAGCAACTCTCCTTCCTGTAAACAACCTGCAAAGCAAATACAGAAATCGACTCCATTAGGACTGTTTGCTTTGCAGTGTTTGCTCTTTGGCCACTCCCAGCTTTGAACACAGAAAGTTAACACTCACACTGAAGTAGTTTCAGAACAAATGGTGCAAATGTATGCAAGCACACAGAAGACAGTGACCACCATTCAAGGAGGGTCCTTCCCTGCAATTCTGCTCCAGCAAAACAATTAAAAAAACACTTACTGAATGCATCCTTTTAAATCAGCTGAATTATCATACTACTTTGAGTTGCAGGAGCAGATGCATGTTACATCATCAAAAGAATCCTCCATTGCCCATAATCAAAAGTTCAGAGACAAGACACTTTACCAAGTTATTCTTACCAAGTCAAAAAGCAAATCAAAAGTTTAAAAAAATGTTTCTTCTCCACAGTTCCTATTTCTTTGTTTTGTAGTGATATTACAATATTTTGTCAGAAATATTACAAGTACTTTGGATGACAACTTCACTTTTGTAGGTTAGGCAGTATCATTTCAGTCCTATCCAGAGTACACGCTAAGTCCTGCTGCTTCAAAAATTCAGAAATCATTTTCAGGGAAGTTCAGAACTTGGGTTGATTTTACAGTGATGTAAAAGTACTGCATCTTTGAATCTACAGTTTGTCTTTCGGAACCTCAACTAGAAAATAAATGTAACGCATCTGAGAACTTTAAGTGATATACCTGATCAAACACAGTGAAGTGCAACTGAACTCTTCACAGTGGAACTCATGCAAAAAATTGTTCCTCGTTTAGAACTGCTGTCATACACTAGGACTCCTCGTACCAATATTCTGTTGCAGAAATATTTCTTATCTCTGTACTAAAAATACCACACATTTTTACATGTTTCTTATAGAATTACATGACTTTAAAAATTGCATGCTTCTGGATGCATCAACAGAAATATATTCACAAAACATTTGAACATTAGGAAACAAAACATTTTAAGTGTCTTGAGAAACAATATACCTTAAAGGAATCTAATGCCCTCCATCTGTGTGTTACTTAAGAGTAAAACACACTTCTTCTGATCCTTCTTTACTTCGTGTTAGTTCTGTGATCAGCCAGCAGGAAAACAAAGCAAAATCTTGTCATTTGAAGTAATTTTAAAAAATGAGATTTCACTTACCTAATTCTTTAGAAACTGGAGAATCAGCTGATATATCCCCAATCTTTGCAAGGCTATCATAATATGCTCTTCCAGCCACTACCATAGCTTGATGGACAGGTGGGCAAAAATCAGGAGGGGGAAAAAAAATAAAAGCATTAGAAAAAAAATCGAAGTATTTTCCATTTTCATTACTCTATGGTCCTATGAAATTTTATAATCCAGGGCACATCATAAGAGAGGGAGAGTTACATAGCAATAAGGAAAGCCTGCTGTCAGACAAAGTTACACAAGTCCCTGTGCTACCCACTCATCTGGTGAGTAAACTGCCTTCAAAAAATCTATGATGAAATACAGTTTGTCAAGTGTGATATATATAAAGAAAACACTGACTTTTCGACGTAAAGACATGAAGTCTGGGAGATAAGCCATGTGGCACTATTATCTTAATTTTCAACATACCACCAGTGTGCCTGAGATTATAATAGATTACATTGTTCAGCAATTTAGGAATCTTAAATGTTGAAAGATCTCTGGTTTCTTGGACAGACGTGGGAAACTACCATTGCTATATGCAATTTCAGCACAGAGTCATTCTGACACTCCAGGACTGTGCCTACTTTTATCATCACTGGACTTTGGATGGCAGAGAAATGCCAGTATTCCAAGTACTTTAATCAACAAAACCTTCAGGCAATAGGTATACAGAATCTAAGAAGAAACCTGAAGGTTTAACATTCCCAGACAAAAAGACAGACCCCCATTAACACCTGAATGCTCATCTTCCCTCCCCCCTCCTTTTATTGTTTATAGTTCAGTTCCAGTTTTACAGGAACCAATAAGCTCTTAATATATATTACTGAGGTTTCAGTTATTCCCAGTTAATCATTTCCTGGTTATAGCTGGTATAAACAGTGAAGCCAGTTTTGCTAGAATGAACACAAAACCATCAAGATTCAAACAGCAGGGAGGCCATAGTGAGAAACATTTTACGTATGTAGTAGAACTACACCACACAATGATTGCCTTGCATCTTCACAGTATCTAGAACTGATCTGCACACCACAAGGAAAAAAATACAACAAGGAAAAACTGGCAAGGTTTTATTGTAAAAGGTGGTGAAAAATACTTACGGAAGTAAGTCTTCATGATTTCTTGTAGTAGTACATTTTTAACCTTTTAACATTTTTAAGTTTGTATTTTACAGTTTTTTACTACCAAACGTGACAGCTTTGTTTACCTAACATTATGTTCACTGAGAAGCCTGATAATTCCAAATGAAACAAAGATTCTTTTTGAGGCTCCCTTGCATTACACAAGGAAATTCTGGCTAAGATACATCTTTTAGGTACTTTTTATTAAATAATTCTGAACAGAAGAATTACACTGCTGCTAGTACTATAGCAGTATACCACCTGTATGCAAAGATTTTATGCTGTTTCTGCTCTTCCTATCTAATGCTTTCTCAAATAGCCGATCTTTTATCCTAATACAGGCACTAAAAAAATGAAGAAGATGTGGGTTTTCTTCTGTGCTAATATCAAGCTAAATTAAGAGCTCCTAAATTAAGAGCTTAAATATTTTGTTTAAATATAAATAAAAATATTAATTATATTAAATATAAATTATATAAGCTTAAATATATAATATATAAGCTTAAATATAAATTATATAAACTCTAAATTAAGAGCTTATATAGTCTCTTCACCAATACTATGGCTAATGAACTACTTTTGCAGAAGTTTTGTCCTTTTATCCTCAAAATGTATAAAAATACACCATAAACGTATCAGAAGATTCTTGTTCTTGTAAGTTCTTGTAAGTTTTGTTCTTCATCAGCCTACTCTGACTCGTTTGGAGCTTCAAAGTATTTCTTTAGCAACAGAGTATATACTTTTTGTTATAGATCTATTTATACCACTCAGGATTTATGAAGAAAAGATTAACAATTTATGAGAGCCTGAAGATGACTTTAATGTACTTTCAACAGTTGTTGTAACACCGTAATCATTTACTCACTTGAAATTAAGCATTCATGTTAGATATGCTTTATCAGCCAGTATTAAAAGGCAAATCTGCTAGAACACCTATCAGCCTCTCCAGTGTTACTCTGCACACACATATTGTGAATTACTAATGACAAATTGAATTCAAAGAGAAGAGGCACAATTTAACATAACAATAATGTATTCGAAAAGCAGAATCCTCTGAAACTGGTACAAAAATCTTTCAGCCTAACATGGGAACAGTTGTCATTACTTCTGGTACTACCTATAATCCCTAAGGTTATGTATTAGGTAACCAAAATGTTAATCCATCACGTTAGGCATTATTGCAAATAAGTCAACATTTCCTTGTTTTCATCTCCAGAAGGCTTTGCTTTTATCTTTTTCTCAAGCCTGGTCTAAAATTTGCATGAAGAGAGATTTCAATGTCTATTTGGCTATGCACTACTTCTACGGTATCACATTTCTCAGAGTACTAGATTACATGTAGGAGAAAGATATGCCCCAGACTTGAGGCAAAATGAGAGAGATTTTACATGGCTTTAATATGGTATCAGGCAGCTCAACAGGTCTGCAGAAGGGTGATGAAGCAAGCTCTGACAGGTCTTACAGTGGAAGTTTTGGAAATCTGGAGCCGTCTTGGAAACCTGTTCTTAGTTTCTGTTAAGTCAATAATGGAAGCAAACAACATTATAAAATGTCTGAGAAATTGGGTCCTTAGGTTCCAATTTATTAATTGCGATTTTGACTCCATTAAAAAGATCCCAACAGGTTTAGTAAGGATAAGAAAAAACCTAATCCACTCCAGTAATTCTTATGTATTCAAGTTACTCTATTCACAGAGCTACGTAGGTCGTGATGTGTACAGGTGAGCAGGAACAGATCTAAGAATGTGAAATATTTTGGAAGGTATTTCCAGGGGAAAAAAAGAACACCTAGCATAACTGGTTTTTTCCATTTATATTATTATTCTAGTTTCAGTTATTTACACTTTACATTCAGTGTATTTTGCAGTAGCTCTGTGCATAAGTGTTTGGGATGCAACTTCTGCAGGACAGTAAAAAAAAAAACAAAACACAATAAAAGGGATGGGGAAAAGGTACATCATATGTCTGAATGTTTCTGATTTTCTGCTTTTTTTTTTTTTTTTCTTCCTAATTAAACACATCCAAAGTTCAACTTGGAAAATAAGCTTATACACAATCCTCTTATCAAATATGTATATTTAGATGAAAATTAAATATTCTTTCTTAACTTAGAAGACTTACCATTAACAGCTTTTTCATAATTCTTCCCCAGATTGATTAAATTCCTCAGCCCTGGATTGAACTGTTCCATAACATTCTAATGAACAGAAAACAAAATCTGTGTTATAACCAAGCCAATTCAACAGTGGATGAAAGTATTTACCTCAATGTCACTTAGGTCTAGTTTTGTTTCAGGTATAGAGAATATATCTGAAAAGTCTGGGGATGGATGAAAAACAGAAGGCTTGGGATGAAGAGGACAGCAAAGGATGGAAGGGAGAAGAAAGTGATAATTTAAGATCAATAAATGAGGAAACGGAAAAAAAAAGGTAAACTATTTCAGTAGGAGTAAAAACAAACTTTCTGACAATGCTTCAAGAGCCAAATTCTTCCCCCTGTCCCCATGCTGAAAAAAAAAATGCTGGGAAAAGGAAAAATGAGAAGAAATTCACCAGGTACCTGCTGAAGGGATGACTGGGCACTTCATTCATCTAAGTTACAGACAGCATTTATTTTTAAGGTTTGAAAATGCTGTGTTTTATTGCACAAAGCTATACTTGTTGCATAAATAAAATTAAAATTATGACCTTATTTAAGTAGTCGAAGAAAAAAATCCACTGCAGCTGTTTTGGCTGTTAAATACAATTATTGGCTGATGAACAGATGAACTGGTAGAAATTGTGACAGTTTCAGAGTGCAAGAAAATAGGTATACCATTAAAAGTTTAAGTCTTTGCAAAAGTAGAAAAGAAGTTAAGCCATGAAGTATGAATGCATATTTGAATTTTCTCAGTGCTAGTGAGTGAATTAAAGAGAACAAGATTTTACCCATTAAAAAAAAAAAAATCACCCACCAATTCAGTTGTCCCTACTCACAGGAAAGCTTCAGTTTCCCTTCTTCTGGTAAAAGACAATAACTCTCTTCCCTGTCCTCTAAATATTCAAAATTAATGTTATCTTGTTATAAGCAGTGGAAAAAAAAAAACCACAAGAAGCTGACATGCTGATACAAATGCAGTAGTTATTCACTGCTCAGCAGCATGTCGTTTAGAATATCTTGAACCCATGTACCATAAATATTGGTATCCCAAGATGTTAGAAAATGCAATTACTTTTTGAATGCTAAATACACTTGAAAGACAGCTCTCTGAACTTCACTTATTTATTGGCTTCTTAATTTCTTCAGGTAGACTCACAATCTGAATTAGACACAGCATGTTAATTTAACAAAAGTCACTTTGTATGTATGTAAATCATTACCTCTGAACAAGTGTTCTAGACTCTGCCATATGTCTGATCATTTAATAGTTACACAACCACAATTTTCTAATCTTTTTTTTTTCCTCTATCCCATACAAAATAGAATTTCATGTAATATCAACTGCCAAGTCTCAAGAAAAATTTGATAATGGATATTTTGTTTTAAAAATTAATTTAATACAAACTCTTTATTTCTATAGAGGAGAACCTTAAACATTTTTACAGATTCTAGATTTTTTCCCCAGACTCTTCCTAACAAAACTATAGCTGTGACATTAGTTATGACATTTAATTGTCACGAAAGAAAGACTGAAGTACCTGAAGACATCATTCTGTTTTTCTTACTATACATATGAGAATATTTTTATGAGAACTCATATCTTTCTAGATATTATTCACAGAACTTTAGAGATCAGTGAATTCAAAACAGACACTTCATGTTTACAAGAAATACAAGTAAAATAGTATCAAGGTTTTGTCTGTTATACTACTAGCAGAATGAAAATATTTATATTTAGTGCATACATGGACCAGAAAGAACAGGAATACCATCACATTTGTCTTATTGTCAGAGAAGGTCATTTGGACAGAACTTTATATTTCCAATATATTGGTATACCTGACCTCCAGTCAGTTGAAAGAGTGAAGGAAAGTATTAACTCCAGATTTCACTAATAAAACTTTAGTAATCATACTAAGTAAAAGCTATTAAATATATATATATATACATACACATATACACACACACAATTATTAGGTTCTGACACTGGGACAGTACATACACTATCAAAAGCAGACAGAAGAATACCTAGCCCCACTGCCTTTATTTGTACAAATTAAATGCAACTGGGATTGGGATTGTTTTCTGGTCTATAACACTGAACTTTTACCCACCCAAACATGATCTCTGCAACCTATTGTCCCCAGGCCCTTGATTTGTGTTAACTCACAAACCACATCCAGAAATCATTTGGGAAATTGTGTTTCAGGTTGGGCCAACAGTGCCATGGGCTATTCTGACAACTTAACAGTATGGATTTTCAAGTTCTAGAGTCTGGGAACATCCCTCCTCCTGCTCCAGCTCTTTAATGTTGTTTCTCTGCCTGTGTTGTCCTCCCTGTAGCTGAGGCAGAGCGACTGTGAGACTTTTCTTCCATAGGGAAAATTGTCTCTTCCTATTCCAACTTTTTGCTATTTCTTCCCAGCAGTGTACTAAAGGTGATGGCTGTTGGCATACGTGGAGTCGGTGAATCATATGTAAAAAAAAAAAAAAAGGGTGAATCAGAGGATTGTGTTAGAAGAGAGTCCTGTATTCCAAGGGTATGAGGAAGCTGAAAAGTGTACATGATGTAGAAAATACATATCCAAGGCAGTTAGGTCTCCAAATGCCACCTTGAATTGCTACATTATGTTGAAAATAATATTCTTGAAAATTATTTCCTGTCCCTGTTCTGTCCCTGTTTACACTGCACCTTGCAACAAGAACTTAGAGAGTAAAACTCTTGCTGCCACATACACAAAGATTCCAATGGTAATATGTTAATTATGGGTCTTGAAATACTGATGTTTGGAATTACTGTCTTAAGGATTCAGGGATTAAGATTCTAGTTCTTTTGGTATCTTCTAATTCAGATTTCAAACAGAAAAAAAAGGGATTTCATGTGTGTCATTAATTGCTTTCATTTATGAGGAAGGAACCAAAACCCAGCAAAAATGCTCTCAACAGCTCCCATCTCTGAAGCCAGACTCCACAGCTCTTTATTTTCACCAGCTGACTTAATATATGTATCAGGTATTCACTTATAGCAGATACAGACCATGCTGTGGAAACACAACAGTTCCACTGAAATGGAGAACTATGAGGAAGAGCTCCAGTACATCACATCTGTTCAAGGCATATGTAAAAGTGCTGGGAACAGTTTACAGCTCAGTGCCTTCAGTAGCTGGGAAGCATATAGCTCATGGCCCCTTTCTCCACTAGACCACGCAGTCTCTGGAAGTATTTCAGTCCTCCTGCTGCCACAGTGGTTGATTGTTAGCAGAAGCCTCTGCACCAGTCTCCAGACGGGAACTCCCAAGAAGCAGCAAAAACCTTTGCAGTGGAAATTCCCCCTTGGAATTTTCTTGGTTTAACACAGAGTATGGTTAGCTGATTCTCACAGCACTGTGCAAGGCTCATCTACTTTCCTACTGAGAGGTTGCATTTGATAGAAAGCCTTAGCCTCTCCTCCTCCCTTGCTAGGTCTCCAAAGTGATCTGATGAATTAGATGAAAATCTAATGATGAAGAGAGCCAAATCATCTAAGAAACAAGCAAAATACGTATTTTTTTCTTTCTACTGGAGAGTAGATTCTCAAAGCAGGTAAAAACCTGACTTTGTTTCTAGTGTTCTTCTTACACATTCAACTACTGTTAAATGAAAGAAGTACTGTCCAGAAAGAAATACTCAGAGCACTTTTTCACAAAGGGAAACTGTCATTGGCAACTTCCTCTTCAGGTTCAGGTATACATTCGATACTGTCAAGACATTTCAGATCAGTTAAATTTATTCTAATATTTTATTCAGTTTCAGAAGTTAAAGGGAAAAAAGCCACTCAGAAATCCATTCATATTTTCATATGTTGTCTTAGAGTTTTATAGCTGCTCTTACTTGCAGTCTAAGGAAAAAGTAATGAAAATGAGTGGGGCTACACCAGTGCAAAATCACAAGTCATACATTGAAATCAGATCTCAAAACTTCTAAATAAAGCAGAGACAGAAGAAAAAAAAAGAACTGCTGATCAAGAGAACTAATACCTTAAAACTGCCAAAGTTAGAAAACATCACCATCTTGTTACCTGCCACACTGTACAAAGTAATGGGAATAAAGCTTTTGCCTTAATCCAAATAGACATCACAAAGTAAAAAAAAAGCTGGGAGAGGCAAAGCAGTTCACAACACACTATTTGCCCATATAGTGAGAAAAACAAACTCTGCCTCCTAATTGTCAATCTAGTGTCCTATATTCCAGTGACACACTACCTCTCATGAACAGAATAATTAACTTGAAGAGTAGGCACATGATCAGATCCTAGAGCTTTCTATTATTTAGGATGAATGGAAATAAAGGGAAAAACCTTCCAAATAGGCAACGCGAACCAGCTTTATATGCAGAGAATTAAAGTTGGCAAAAGTGACCTTCTAAGAAAAAGTGTAAGAAACCTATTTTAGTCATTCAAGTCATTAAATCCTAACATAATCCAGTATGAAAGTTGTCATGTACCTTTTCACCACATGAACCCACATCACCACTTAACCACACTGGTAGCAAGAAGCTGAGAAGAAGAGGAACAGGCCTTGTATTTCCACTTGTTATGTATAGGTATTATATCTTCCCCAGTTCCTGATAGTCATATAAACAACGTTAATCTTCAAAACAAATGACAGCCATTGTAAAAGTGCCTTCCTGGAAATGCTCAGCTTTGCTTTTTACTTAAAGACACACCTCGCAGAACAATAGCTCAGCAGGTATGAAATCAACTAAACAATGCATAGAGTCCCTGTAGTTTCAAGTTTACATCCTGCAGGCACTTTTGCAAGAGAGGATAACAATGTATTTGGGTAGAAATCCAAAATCCAAAATTATATGTATATATATATCACAGAAAAGTAGATCTTGATGTCTAACATTACTCATTTTGCCATCACTATAGCTATTCATAGCTAAGTTTTGTGTACCTATTAATAATTGAGTTTAAATTGTTATTCCTCAGTTTGGAAACTAGTAAAACTATACTGGTTGCAAGTTTGTTTAAAATGCTTTAAACCAGGTTTAACAGAATAGAAAAAAAATAAATCAGGCTGCCAGTGTTTATTCAAAAAGACTAATTCTCATGACAAATTACTAGTCAGCTTGAAGGAACATTTCTTGCTTTAGAGAAACATTAATACATCATCCATCAGTGTGTTTCAAATACAAACTTTTTCAGGTTATGAACACATGCCCCAGGATAGATTCTGGGGAGGCAAAGCTCTAAGTAAGGTCAAGATAGATAATTTGCACTAAGATAGAAATGAACTTTATACACACACAAACTCCCAAAGGCTCCTCTGGCCTCAAATTAGATTTGTATTTCAGTAATGCAAAACAACAGCCCTACTGCAGCATGTGTTAGGACCATAGGTGAATTTTAATGTTGGTAAATAAATCTGGCAGCTTAATCTTATTGCAAGTCTTTTAAAAATACAGACACATGGAATTTAGGGCCTTAAGCTGAATTTATCAGATATAATTCCATAATAAAGCCATATAGCCTACCAAAGTAATTCTATGTGCCCCTTTAGAGAACACACATTCCTCAGAAAAACACAAAACCCCACTGAAAAAAGTTGTTTGTTTTTATTTAAATTACAGTTTGATTGCTAATCAAGATTTCTGTGTAAGATTTACTTGAATACTGAGAGATACATCTTTAAAATCCAAGACTACCAACACCAATGAATTACAGCTATCATACTATTATCAAGAGCTCTGGAAACCCCAAACCACAGGAGCAATACACAAGCTGCCTGCCCAGCCTGAACAGAAGGAATTACAGGTCTGTAACTCTACTTTCCTGGTGTGCCTGTCGTAGCTGGATGCCAAATAGATTTTGCTAATCAACAAGCAGATAAAATGTAATGGTATGAGCATCAGTGACACACCAACACACAACTTTCCTGGGGTGACTGACTGACATAGTCAGTGTGCAAGGGGGTCACACAGTGTCCCCTCACTGCATGCCACAGCACTGCAGTGAGTGACAAGGGCAGGGCAATGTCATACCAGTGAACCTTCCAGCAGTTCCTTGGCAAAAGAGAGGCTGTGGCTCTCTTTAGTCATAGGCTCCCACACCCGTAGGCTTCATTTTGCACGTGCCATTCCTATCATGCATTAAAGTGATTCTTCAGGTATTACATAAAGAGTAAACGTCAGCCTTGGTTTTTGTGTGCACACATGCACGTATTTGTGGATTATGTTGTTTATTTAGTCAGGTTAGCTGAAAAATGTTGAGATACTCATTTTCTGATGTTGTTGCCAACAAAAAGGATGAACAAAATAAAAATACAAGGGCATTACTTAGCCACCTGATGACTTCTACAAGTACGTTCCGAAGCTTTATATAACCCAGGTTAGCATTTATTTAACAAATCCAATGGATTAGCTCTGCAAGAAAGAAAAGAGGAGACAGGCTGGCAAGGCATCCAATTTAAATTTCTATTATTTTTCCAGGTCACCCAAAAATTGTTGGATTTTTTTTTTTTTGAGAAGTTGAAAGCCTGTGTTTGGTCCTGCAGCCCACGGATGCCACCACCACACTAGAACTGGTTCCTCAGACCAAGTCTTTCTTCTTTTTGGTAGGAAAAACACAAACACTGCTCCTGATTTTATCAATACCAGCATGGTGTTTTTTGTGCTGCATTGCCAGGATGGCACATAGCAAGAGCAGAAGTTAGGTGAGTATTATTAAACAAAGCAGAGTGCTCACGGTGCAGACTGAAGCCCCGCCACAGTTCATTTGTTTTAGATGAGGGAGCTGTGATTACAGCCACAGCACAGTCTAGTGCTCTCTGCCCTTAAGAGGTAAAAAACTATTTTCAAGATTTTAACTTTGATATAGAAATAACTGCTTTAAAGTAAACCCAGAATCCATTCTCTATCTGAAGTAGCCTTTGTACCTTATCTGGATAAAGTTTCAATTTGTAATGAGGGCAGGGCAGGAGGGTTTCCAGGCCCCTGAGTACTAGCTATGTGGTGAAACATACCAGACCTCTCCAAATACCCACACAGAAGTCATTTCATTGCACTGTCAACATTAACTTTGTATTACTGTGTTTTTGCTAGGTTTTTTTTTCAGCCTTAGGTATCTCTTAGATTTAGTTTAAAAACAAGAGTAAACTTTCCCAGGAAATAAGTACTAAATAGCAGGGCAAATTTTTGTTATTTAGATGTCTGTCATTTCTGTAAAGCCTATTTTATATCATATCCATTAAAACACAAGATGTTTTCTTCCCTCTCCCCTCTGTAAAACTGTTTTAGCTACTTTCTGGAAGTCAACAGACAGGGTAGAACATTCCTTTGTCGGCACAGCCCTGACGAGTCAACCTCCCAGTTTTCTCTTCTGCCAGACTGTGTTTACAGGCTGCTCTCCTGAGAAAAAGGACTTCATGTTTGCTTATGGCCTTGCCATGAACACAATTGATATCAAAAAGCACCAGACCATTTAAGGTGACCTGCACAGATTCTAAAGGACAAAATTCATAGCCAAGTCATTCCATTTTTCAGTAGTTTTCCATGAATACATCCAAGGACTGGACTACTTGAAGATCTGATGTTGACTTAAGTGTACTGGAGAACAACAAATCTAACAGCAAAATACTCCAGCATATATATATTTTAGAGACTTCTAATTGATAGTAACAACATCCTTGGAAATATGAGAACATTTGATAGTGAACAAGCAAGACATAGTAAAAAGTAAAATAAAATAATCCTCCAGAAAGCTTTCCTTTGGGCTTAAAAATGCAAATGCATTGCCACTGTAAGTTCATTTGCATGATTAAACGCATTTGCAAATTTAAGCGCTTTCTCTAATACAACTCACTGTCCAGAATGAAAATTACAGATCCAAAATTGCCATTGCTCAACCAAATGTATGATTCTTAAGGGCATTTTTCCCAATTGAATTGTTGTGTTTTGGAAGAGCTAAGTTTATAGAGAGAAAAGTTCAAAGCAAGTGTCTAGGACCCACTTGCCAGATATTTTAAATTCTACAAATAACGAGGCATTTTGGAAAGTGTAAAGGTCTCATGACAAACTGCACTACCCTCAGTCAGTGCTTTGAGGCAGTGCTAAGGTGAACCATCAGAAACCTAATCAGCAGCTGGGGACATAGGCAAGCAACTTTGAGAGTTAAGCCATTTTAATTTAGGCTCTGGCCCGTATGAAGAAACGGTTTAAGCAGAGGACCACAAGCACCAAGATCTCCAAACCACCTTATCATCAAAACACACTGAGGGAATTATGGCTCGCTGGAGAACCAAGTCTGCTAGAGAGGGAGAAACCAGTCTTAAAGCCGCCTTGTCCCGGAGCTGTCGCTCTCAGCTGTGCAGCGGCCCAACCCCTGGGGTCGGAGCCGGGGCCGCCCAGGGGAGCCGCAGCCGAGCGCTCCGGTGGCGGGAAGGCGGCAGCCGGGCGCAAACCGCCTGAGAGCGGCGAGGGGAGCCGACCCCCCCCTGCCTCCGCCCCGAGCACTTTCGGGTTATTTACAAGGGAGCACCGAGCAGTCTTGGACATGGGATGGGCGAGATCACTCATATGGGAGGGGATGAAGGAAAAAAAAAAAAAAAAAAANCTGAGGCTACCCCGAGTTCTCCCGCCGGCCTCTCCTGTGGAGAGGCGGCCGATGTCCCCCACCGCAGCCACCTCCGGTGCCGGCCAGCGGGGGCAAAGGTGGCCGCCGTCTCCCCAGGCGAGGCGATGGTGGGCAGCCCCCTCTCTGGCCCGTACTCACTTTGTAAGTGCTCTCCGTCAGCTTGTTCACCTCCTCGGGATTCCGAGACATGGTGCCGGCGGGGAAGGGGCCGGTGGGAAGAGCTTTGTCCACCGAAGAGCGCCTCGGCCCCAGTCCAGCGCCGCCACAGCAGCCTCGGCTTCTCCCTCCGCCGCTAAGAAACTGTCAAAAACTTGTGGAACCAGCCGGGCAGCGCCGCCGGGGCGGGGCCTGCGGGGCCGCGGCTGCCTGACGCGGCAGGACTGGCTTGGCGGGCGGGGATCGCCTCGCCTCACCTCAGCGGGAAGGGTGGCCCGCGGCCGCCTCCACGTGAGGAGCTACCGCCTGCTTCGTCCGCGGCAGCGGCACCGCCTCCTCCCCGCCTCCCGCTCAGGGAGCCCCTGCTGTGCCTCTCGTCCCTAGCCTCGGGACTCCAGTAGTCGTGGCTCTGTGGAGCATCACGATGTTAGGACTATGTGGAACCTTTTTCAGGAAGCAGCTCTACTGTGAGAGCCTCGCGAAGTCGGAGGTAAACTCTTCCTCCCAGCAATTAAGTGAGGGTTCTGTAAGAATTAATTCATTATTCTTATCAGAATTAATTACCTTGGCCGTAGCGGAGGTAGCGATGCTGAGAATGGTCCCTTTCTCCCTTCCACAGCAGTCCCACGTGAGGCAGAGCCGTGGGGGTTTCCTCAGTGCCTCTCAAGCAAGGACAAAAATGACTTTCTTTCTCCAGTGCTCCCTTGGAGCTTCGAGCTGCATGCTTAAATTTTCAGTTTCTTTTAAATACACACCAATAAAACAGTGCTTCCAGTCATCTTTCCTCTGGGAAGTGACTCATGAGGCCTTCATGGGCAGAAGAAGGCTGGGGTAAGCTATAGATTTTTGTGGACCATAAATTGTCTTGATATTGAGATTAATTTGAATTATGCTGGTTGGAATATCTTTCCGATAATGAAATACCAGCACTATCTTGAAGGACCTCATGGGAGGTTTATAATCTTGGGTATTTAAAACTCAGGTGCAGTGCTGGGTCTTGAGTCCATGAGGCATAATCAGCATTGCTACACATGGGACATCCTCTTGTTTGCTGTCTTGCTGCTGTTTCCCCCTCCTTTATTGAAGCAATAAAATAAGAGCAGGCATGCAGCAGAAAGTGGACTTGGAACAGAACCCTAGATACAAGACTGGTGTAGGAGGTGGCTATCATCAGGTTTTGAGAGCTGTAAAAATGTTTTTATTCAAGCACATGGAAATGTTTATACCTTTATAACTACAATTTCTGACAAAAAACGTGAGCACTTAGGGTGTGTTCTTGAACACAGCTAAAACACTGGGCAGAGTGAGAGCTTACAAGATTTTACACTCCCAGGTAAAGTCTTTGCAGAGTCACTCTATTTATTCCCAAGTCTTCTGTCTGAGGAGTTTTTTACAACTCTGGAAATAGACTATGCTTTTGAGTTACCATATGCCAATGCATGGAAAGGGTGTTCCTCCTTAGCAAGATGGCATTCAGGTTTGAGGAAGCAGGTACCCAAAAGAAGTTGTAGAAAAAGACTTCCTCTCGTGACTCCTACTAGAAGAGCTGGGGGTATATTGTATAGCAGGGAGTGTATTACTCCTGTTAGGGACAAAGCACTTTTCTTACTTTCTCTGAACGTTAAGGAGCTCTGGGAGCTCTCCTAGGATTCAATGTGCTTGTTTCTGTGAAGTAAGTTAGTTTTGTAAGTATCAATGGAATATGCATAATTGAAAGAAATGATATGGATAATTAATGTAGGAAGAATTGTTTAAAAATGTTATGTTACTTACCCTATCGTGGAGATGTTTGACAGTTCAAAGTACTAATTTCCAAGGGTCTTTTTACTTTTTAAGCAAATAGCAAGGAAGAATCCTTAGTTTAGAGTAATGATTACTTCTATTAATTCAGCTATGTATACATTAAAACTAAAATGACCATAGTTAGAACAATAAACACAGGAAAAACCATGAACTATATTAAATAGCAGGACTGAACTTTCTTTTAAAATAAAAGAATTAAATATGCTGTCTTCAAATTGCTGAAGTAGGCATTATAAGTAATAATTTTCAGAACCATTATGAGATTAGCTTGTGCTTACTGAGAAAAACCCATTGTCTTATCCATGAAATTAGGTGCCAATATAACAAGTGTGGAAAATAATTCTTGTAATTCATGCTCTTCTTTGTCACCATAGTGTTTTATTTTTTTTTCCCAAATGTTGAGAATATTACAACTCCATTCAGCATTTGGAAGCATTTTCTGTATTTTCTTTCTGTTGTGATGTTAGAAATATTTTATGTATCAGTCATAATAATTAGTAGTATTGCTGTGTTCTAGTTTTTACTTTGTGACTGGAAAGCTTGAAACTTGATAGGCAAATGCAGTTCTTAATTTACAAGTACACAGACCTTTGCTAGAAATCGTATCATATATATATATAAATCACTGAGAAAAAAAGGCTGTTTGAGCTTATAATGCAAATGCAAATACTTTGTTCTCATATTAGGGGATTTTGGATCTTGCATTGTGTTATGAATAGTGTTGTTACTGACTTAGCTGGAATTAATCCTGATGTGTGCAAACAACATGAATTTAGAATGGTTGAATGGGATCTAATTTTTGCAAGTTACTTAAGGGTGGTCTCACATTTAGATGTGTGTGCAATAGGCCTCTACTAACATAACAGTGTTTTGTCTGACTAGGACAGAGTTCTAAATAGCTTGAAAATCTTAAAGCTTAATAAACACATCTTTTTGCTCTGTTGCCTACATACTACTATAAGCATTTATAATAAACATAGTAATATGAGATTTGTTATCTTTATTTAGAAGTTTCCATTTTATGGTATTCATCAATAGCACTGAAGTTTGGATGTAGCAGTGTTTGAGTGCTCAGCGTTGTGCACTTTGGAACCATTTCTTAGAGGCTCTAAAGAGTACTTCCTAACTTGGTGCTGGGACTGAGTTCAGAGCAGGAGTCTGATCATCTAATCATAAGTGCTCTCTGAACTGACTGGAACTAAAATTGATCCGATTACTGTTTTTGATGCTTTTACTTTTAACATATATTTTGATGGCCAGAGAAGATGAAGGGAATAGTCTTACTTAAGTGGTAGAATCATCCTGTTGACTCTATCTTTGTACTGCCTCTTCAGCAGTAACTGTATCTCAAGAATAATTCAGGTTAGAGGGAACCTGGCAGGTTAGTAACTTGCCTGCCTCAGTCTCCCATCAAAGTAGGGCTCATTTCAGCATTAGGTTGCTCAAGGCTTTGTCCAGTAGAATTTTGAAAACTTCTAGGAAGCAAAAGTTTAGGAACAGAACTGAAACAGTTCTATTTGAAACAACCTGTGACTCAGCAAGTAAAGAAAATCCTCTACAGAGATACAGGAGACAAGTTTTGTGTTTTTGATATCCCCTGAGTTATGTTACCCATCCAAGTGAGTTCTGTATCCTTAACAGACTCCCTCAATGTCAAACCTAGAACTTTCATATTAGACTATAATACATTGCCTATATGGCTTGCCTATTTTTTACGTTATTCCGTACAGAAGGACAAATTCTTCTTTGTAGCATTTAAACTTGGGAACGTGAGTAGCAGCAATAAAAATTTCTTCATGTGTTGTCAGCTTTATAGAGCTGAAATTGTAATGAGAAAATGATAGTTACATGTTTGGAAAATGTAAATACTCAGAAATATTTCTTTGAGTGAATAGTTCTTTAAAACCAGTGATATTTTGATGTGTGATTGTTTTCTGGAAGTGTCCTATTTGCACATCAGCAGCATATTCAAATATCTTTTGGAAACAATTCATGAATGTTTTAATGACCCATTAATGTCAGCTCATCATTAGATCTCTAACATGTGTTTTAAATATCTTAATATGACTGTAACAAATTACTTAAATTGTGTCTAAGCAGCAATTGCATATGCATGATATAGCCAGCTGTGGCCTATTTCATTCTCTGTGGTCATTAGCAAGCATTTAACCTGATTAAGAAAAAAAATGTACACAGCATGTTATTTAGTGATAGCGAACAACATCTGAGTCAGAATAAATTTTTCTGTGAAGGAAATTAATGTGCCTTTACCAGCTTGTTTTTCTTATTGATACATATATTTTGTCCTCAGCACTAAGAAGAAATATTTCAAGTATTTTAATCCGCTTCAAGCTGACTTCACAAAAGCACACTAAAACTGGCAGTGTCATGCAAAAGAAGCATATAAAACTTCTGAAGCCTTACTGAACCTTTTGATCTGATTCAGCTCTGTTTAGTTAAATGGGATTTACTCCATTTTTAAACTGATGCAAACAACCACAAAATCAGTTTATTCCCTGCTGTTCATTTTCCCAAACTGGTATCAAAGAAAATGAACTCTAGCTCAGACCCACAGGTCAATTCATTAAGATACTGACCTCTGTGACTAAGGAAGATCATTGATGCTTAATTTAAACATGTAATTCACTGTACTTTGGGGGGGGGGAGAACCAAGGAGGTGCATGATGCTTTTGTGAATTCTTCTTTCTTCAGATTAAAAACGGGATGATGATTCTATCTTGGAGCTGAATGCTTTGGATGTCTGTATTTTGTGCCTCAGTTGTCTCGTATTGTAAATGATTTTGACAATATCATAAGCATACTAATCTGTTTTATTAATTGTGGTGTATTTATTGAGACTGGAAAGAAAGTATGGAATATAGGAATTAATTTTTAAGAAGTTTTTATTTGAGATTGCCTAGAATTTGGAACAAAATTGACCATTTAGGGGAATATAAGAGACAGTAGTTACTTTAATTCATATACTGTTTTTGTCCACTAGATGGCAAGCAAGCTATGCATGATGGAACAAAACAAACCTGCATAATTTTTATGCTCAAGGCTTTTTCAAAGTGCTTTATAATGTAACAAAACAGATATTAGCGGTAAGCAAATGGAACAGACTTTATATTGTTCATACACAGCCTTGGGTTTTTTTGTTTTTTTTTTCTAGAATGTAAGTGCTGTTAGGATGTTGGTATTAGTAAAATTTAAACATGCCTTGGGAAATCTAACTTTATTTTGGAAGTCAGCACTAGTATCAAGCCACCATCCTTGTGAAATTTCTCGTTATAAACTTCTAATCCATTTATATTTCATTGTTTTAGGAGGTGGCTCATATCAAACCCACAGTATTTTAAATAGCTACATATTTGTTATTGTCCCTTCCGTAATTTGTCAAGTGGGGATTATCTACCAACCAGTGTACTCTGTTCCAAATGGATACACTGGTTTTGCCTGGAGCTGAGTGTAGAGTACTGCAGCTGACACAGCAGCTGCATATTGCTGATCTTAGTTAAGATGAATAGATCATAGAGTAAGAATTATCAATGTTTGTTATGGGTTAGAACATAAAGACCTTAACAGGGACATGACACTGTTGCTGGTCTGGGAACTAAACATGCACCATGTGTAAAGTAGCATTTTGTATTTTCAAATAACTCAAACATAAATTTTGATGCTGTTCTTCTCCCATTTCACAAACAGAAAAAGATAGAACAAGTACAGAACGTTAGTGATTTGATTGTACTTTGAAAAAGACAGAATCCTAGAATTGCATTTTGATATGGAAAAAAAACTTGTAGCCTATTAACCCCTTTTATGCAGCCTCACTGTGATGGAGAATCACCAGAAAAATCTATTAGAAAAATGTTCAGAGAAGGTTGTATTAATAATAAGCAATTAAAAGAAAATACCATTACATTTTACCTATAACGTACCATTTAGTTTGAAGACATTTTTAGAAGCTGTACCCATAAAAAAAAAGTAATCAATTTTTATATTTTGGTAGTAAAAATATGATGATTCCAAACAATACATGTATATTTTTTTGATTGAACCATATGGAAGTTTCATTATATAGGTATCTTCTGAGCTGCCTTCTCTCTCCTGTTCACTTGCTGTTCAAGGAAGCTGCAGTAGTAGAATCCAACACTGCTATGCCTGCCCACTCTTTGTTTCTAGACACCCTCTGGCTAGTGGCAGTACTAGCAATACTCTGGAAAATGTATGGGCAGTGATGGTTGATGCTTAACAACACAGATCTTGGGAGCAATCTGTGCAGCTTGTGATGGAGATTTATGATCAGGCCTGTCACAAACCTGTGTGCAGCCTGATGCTGTGCACCCCATGTGTCTCCATAACAAACCCCAAAGCAGATGCTGAGAGTTACTGTCTCCACCTGATGTCTTTCATCTGGCTTGCAGACCACCTGAGAAGGGAGGTGGTTGGAGGCAGTTGGCTGTTCTGCAAAGACAGGGTGATGATGATTAGGCTAGACTGGCAAAGGCAGTCTTGGAGATTTTGATGGAAAGGATCATTAATATATTTGTCTGAAAGGCTACAGGGTGAAACTACCTCATTTCCAGTTACCTTGAGACTGGGAAAATAGCGTTGTTGGGGAAGTTAGAGTGATTACAGGTGGCTTTTCAGCTCCTGATTAACTGTCATCATTGAAGTCAGTACAGCTTCTATGGATTTGCTAAAAGTTTGGCTTGACCTTCATAACTTCTGCTCAGCTGTCTCACTTGAAAATAAAAAGATGTAAACTCTATCACAGGGAGTGATTCCTAGCCTCAAGGAAGAGTGGTGTGGGATGGCTCAGGTTGTTCTTGATGGGTTTGCTCTAGGGCATACTGAGTACATCCATGCTGGCCAACACTTGGTAACCACTGGGCTCTAACTGTAAGGCTGTCAATGCTTAACCATTACTTTGTTTTGTATTTTCCAGTTCAAAGTGGCTGAACTAACCTGAGGGCTGCTGTAGCTTGCCTGACCACTATTTGCATGGGACCAGAGATTGGTGCATGCCCTGGGGATGCCACTAGGGTCGTGAGAGTCTGAGGGTGGATTGAGCCCCACAGCATTACAGCAGCGTGCTGAGTGGAATGGAGCAGTGTCCACTGTGGTTGTACATGTTTAGCCTTCAAAGAGAGTCCTTGCAGTCTGCTTTTCTCAGGGTGCAGGTCAAATTTTATTTTAAAGGTAACATAGCAGCAAAAGAGATCCTGGATGTAAAGCAGTGTGTTATGTAGATCAGGGGGCTGGGGTCTAGGAGTAAACTAAGGAGGTTATTTGTCATTTTCACCTGACATGTGACTTGTTTTCCAATAACTGAACAGTGGGCCATTGATTTTCAGTAGTGTTCTAAGGCATAATTCTACAGTAATATTAAGGCAGTGAATTATTCAAGTTATAGGTAATTTATTAGGTAAGAATTGTTTGTGTTGTGATAGAGTATAGACATAGCAGTTGCTCAGCTTTATGTCTTCAGAGGAAGAAGCATTTTGCTATTTCTCCTGTCCTTTTCATGTATGGACTATAGTTTCTGGGATTCCTGGGGGTCTCTTAGAGCTAACTCTGTGCTGGAGCCAGAGAACCTTGTGTCTGGGTGCAGGAGATAAATGGAGTTGCTTTCCTGCTGCATATTACTGCCATTCCACTCCTGGGGTCTAGAACCTGGGTCTGTCCCCCACAACAGACTCAGCACCAGCCCAGTCTGTTGGACAGCTGCTTGCTGGGCACCTCTGCACCTCTGACTCTCCACTGGTTCAACTGCAGATGGATTGGCAGATTTTGCTTGTTCAGCACCATGAACTAGATTCAATGAGACTTTTTGTTTTATTTTGGTGAAGTTCAGCTTTCATTGTGATTCTCTTGCTTTGTGTTAAAGCTTGAGTAACATGAACTTTTAAGAGAAAATACATCTTCAGAAATTCTTATGCTGACAGGATTTGTGAAACATCATTGGATACTGCTTCCTCCTTCTTTGTTAAAATACCAGGAGGTAGCTGTTGTACGTGCCACATTTTTATTGACTGCTCTTCATCCATTAGTTGTGCTGTGCATGGAGATGGAATTTCTTTGTAAAGCTGTTTTTCAGTGGTATAAAGGAGTATACATACTTTGAAGCTGAAGGCTTATATAAAGTTTAATATCTCTGCCCACATTGTTACTATTGGAATACTGCTTAGCAACTAAAAGTAAACAAAAAGAACAACAATGGAAAAACTCTCAACCCCCCTCTACAATAGGGAAGGTCTCTGCTGCAAAATTAAGAGTTCAGTTTGGCTCTGAAATTTCCAGAAGTTCAAGGATCTGACACTATTTATTTTTTTAAGTGTGAAAAGTTGTCAAGGGTGACCTGATTCTGGTTTTGGATATTCTGTACATAGCACTTACAGATCAGGACACATGGATGAAACAGTAGTATTACCATACACAGTAATGAATGGAAAGAAGACAATTATGATTGTCTCCTTTTTTGGCATACTCAGAAAAGATGTAATATTTTACTGAGAGCTTATACCAGATCAGTATACCAGATCCCCTTCCTCCCTCATCTGACAGAACAGATGGTTCATCTATTTCCTACAATTTCTCAGTCTTCTGAAATCTACACCATGATATGGGTCTTTCTTTCAAGATGTCCTAAACCTCTGGTCCATTGTAATTCTCGGTTTCATGACTAACACTTCAAGTGTTAACCTGTTTTGCTGATTACTCTGGAAATTTCCGAGATGAGATGGTGTGTAGAATTAATACTGCTGCTGGCAATATCAATACAAGTAGTACTTCTGCAGGGGAAATGTACAGGGAGAGTATCTTTCCCCCAGACTTCATTATACAGTTCTGTAGCCTTTCAGCAGCAGAACTACTTCACTGTGCGAGCTGCATTCTGAGGTGTGTAACCATTTTAGGTCTGTCTGTGTCCCATGAATGGCTCTTCAGGCAAAAAAAGATATTGGAAATTGCAAAGGTAACAGTGCATCAAGAACAACATTACAAGGAATGCTAAGGGGGGGATGATATCTGGGTTTATTATGATTGGTCATGTATTCATAATGGAATAATGCTTGTAAAAAGAATAAAAGCATACTTGACAGACAAGGGCCAAAATCTGTACTCATGGAAAACAAAATGCTGACAGGCAGCATTGTAGCAAGTGGATAAAGAGATCTAGAAACACCTTTATGAGTAGCAACAGTGAAACTAATTACGGGAATAACTGGAATCAAGGAGAGGAAAAAGGATAGGTAATATTTATTTATGTATTTATTTATTTCAGTGGGGAATTTTCCAAGACTTAAGAGAACTGTGGCAACTACCGAGCATCACATCAGGAATAAAAATAATTTAAATCCACGCATTGCTTACATTGGTGGATAACTTTTTAGAGAAATGAACATTTTGTTTTGGTGATTCATCAGCTAGCAGCTGGTCATTTTTCCCAAAATACTCAGAAATATTCAGCTTAGTAAATGCAGCCAACAGCTTTTGCTATTTGGGTAGTGTTAATGGGTTAATATAAAAATGTATAATATTTTGTTAGCTCTTAGTTTCTAGACAGTATGGACCAAAATCACATCTCTTTGAGCAGCAGCACACAGTAGTTGAACAGGCAAACAAAGTGGATAGGCAGTTGCACTTACATAGGAGAAATCCCTCAATAACTGGCAACTACCGTAGCAGAATAAGTTAGACTTCTCTCCAGTGTCCAAGCAGTTGAAATTTCTGAGTAAAATAAGACTTGGAAATTTGTTTCTACTCCTGACTTAGTTTCAGATCCAGCACAGTCCACCAAGAAAGTGGGAAGCAGAATATGAATTAGAGCAGCATTGCAGCTTGAATTCTGTTTGATGTTAACACTGGTCTGACTCACAGTGGGATCTAGATGTTACCTGAGCTGCTGTGGAGTTTGAGGCCCCTGGCTGCCACCCAGCCTCTACTATCAGATGCAGCTGGAACCAGGTACACTTCAAATTCTGAGCTTGTTTTTTTGCTGCCAATTTTGAATCAGTCTCTTAATCTATTTCTTTAAGTTCTGATTTCTCCCACCTCACCTACAAGTACTATTTACCAATATAATAAAATCAAAATAATGTATTAAATAACCCACATACAGAAGTCCTTTTCCCCCTTTTGCAGATCTCTAGTGTTATGTTCCCTTTCTCCTTGCTTGTTTTATGTCTCTTCCCCATCTCAATTTCTCTCTGCACTTGTTGATTAAAGATGTAATATTTCCCATATCAAACTCAAAGCTATAAAAATAGACTGCGGTGCAGAAATATTTTAGCGAGAGGCTGGTTTAGTTGGAGGTTATGTGTTGGAGAATAGTGACACGTTAATTTATTTATCTGCAGGGAATTGTTAGTGATACTTCTTGTTTATGACCTTTTTCTCTTTCTACTGATTCATTCTCACCTGTTTTCCGAGATTGTTGTGACCTAAAAATAGCTCAAAATCATTAGATCATGATTGTCATGAAGCAAGATGGATAGCAGATAGATTTTAAATGAGAATGTAACTTAGGTAGCTCTTTATTTTTTATGAAAGTGTGAAATTCAAGTTACATTTTTATTAAGTTAAAGCAACTAGGTCACCAGCAGGATTCATGTACCTGCTCTACATACAGTGCAGTGAAATAATCTGGAAGTGGCATCCTTCCCACTACTCCTCCTGCTCTTATTGATTTAAGTGAGGCACTTGGGTATCTGATCCTGATGCCTGAAGATTTATTCATATAACTCCCCATGCATCAGCATGATATTATAGCACTTGTTCTCTGGAAGAAATAATTAAGTGAATTACAAATGCATAAAATGCTCGAATTAAAATGCTTAAATATTCCATTTGATACAGTTATATATAGCTTAATGTAACAAATGCTGTATCTTCTTAGTCACAAAGTTTTGGCTTTCACCTCCATTAACTGGAATAGTAATTAACAGTTGATTCAAATTTTGTCAAGGTTGCTGTGTTGTATTCTTAAACAAGATGAGAAGGTGCCAACCTGTATAGGAATCAAAAGCAATCATCAGAAGTCAGTGCAGTTGTGTTAGTACTGTATAAAAATGCAGACTTTGGGATTGCAGTTATAAATACTGTGCTGTCACACAGGCCTTCTAAAATGAGAAGGGAAGTTAATCCCTTAATCTATGACTTGTAGCAGAAATTGCACCTTGGGAAGGCAAGTTAGTTCAGGTTAAGTACAGTTATTACAAAAAAGCGAGAGTAACAACCAGATACAACCAGTGATGAAGCAGGTAATAGAATTCACTTTTTTGTTGAAGGATCTTGAATGAAAATTTAGTTCCTGAAGAGTTGTAACACTCAGCAACTAGTGGATGGACATGAAGTTCCGAGTATCTTGGCCAAGAAAGCCACCAAATGACTTCTATTGACAGATGGAACTGTTAACTTTTTTTTTTTTTTTTTTTTTTTTTTTTTTTTAAGTTAATTAATTGAAATTGGAGTTTCACATGAGAGTTTAAGTTTTGAAAAAAATTTTTTTCTTCAGTCCTAAAGTTGGCTAGATTTTATTACAGTGAAATAAAATCTTTTTCTGTTATGTTTTAATTTCTCCTGATTGTTTAAAATAAGATAAAATTCCTTAATAAATATTTTGAAACATACCATATTACTTTTTTTTTTTCTTTTTTTCCCCAGGTACGTTCTGTTCAGCTAAGAACAGAACTATCAGTTCCCAATTTTCTTTTTTTTTCTTTTATTTTATTTTAAATTTTTTCCTTTTTGTATTGTTTCACTATGGAAACAGGCATTCTAACCCCCCAAATCTGTAGTGAAAATACAGCTGAAGTTCTCCTTTTTATTGCAAAACATGTACGCGTGTTCGTGTCTTATTCCAATAAGTCATCACTGAACACAAAATCCACTTCTGGTATTAATCCATCTTTGTGGTTCCTGCTGTGTTGCTTTCTCTCTGCACTTGGGTATTCATGTAATAGCTGTACTGTACTGGAAATTGAGCACTGACTGTGTATGAGAGAGGACGTGAAGAGGAGGAGAAAGTTTTTCCATCAGAGTGGTCATGAGCAGATTTCATGGTGCAGGTGCCCACATCCTTCACAGCATTCATTCAGCACAAAGATATTTGATACATTTTTTTCTGTTTTCATGAAATGGTATCTAACTGCAAATCTCATCCTTTAGAATTAGCTTTTCTTTGGGGTCTGGTAAGAAAATTCAACATATAGTGGCTGTGATTTCTGTTTGCTGGGAAGGAACAAACGTCATCAAATCTTGCTGATCTATTGTCAGCATTGACTTCCTGTGGCAATCATAAAGCCCTATGTACTTAAGAAGTAAAATGTATTGAAACCATCAGTGTTGGCATTTAATCCAACATCATACAGTTTTATACTTTGGCTCAGAGAGGAGAATGAAAAATAGAGCAAGCTAAAGTATATTGTTGATTCACACATCCTCCCTACCAAGTCTTCAAGTAACACATTTTAAAACGGATTCTCTGCTATAACAGTTTCACAGCTCAAATCAATTTAGCAGATTTACACAAAGTGTGAGAAACTAATAAGTTTTGTTCATCTTTTAAATAGCTTTTGTGTCATTCTGTCTGTCCCCCTGCCTAATTTTTCTTACCTTGATGCCAATGATGGGCTTTAAGTCAGAGAAGCAAAATGGTAAAGCATTTCTGGTCACAGAGAGATGAGTGAATGTAAGAAAAAAAAAAAGATGTGCCAAGTTGATATAAAATATTAAAAGGAGTGATGCATTACCAAGGTATCTTTCATGTGAATATAAAGTACGACCTTTGATTTTATCTAGAAATGAAATGGATAGAGCTTCCGACACCTGGAATTACAGTTTAAAAGTAGTATGCAGCTTGAATATTTGTGTAAAATAGGAAAGTTATTTACATAAGAGATGTGCTGGTATTTTTGGACTAGAACTTGAAAAATATTGCAGTATAACAAAAATACGTAGTGATAACGTATGTACGTTATTTCCTGTTGTTTGCCAAAGCTGACAGTTCTTTGTTTTTTAACACAAGCAGTGCTTACTCCTGTGGTTGTACATGTACTGAAGTCCACTTTGCACTGTATCATGTCTAAAGTCAGAGGCAGATTGCTCTGCTTTGGCCAAGGTAGGCACAGGAGATAGCTCCCAGTTGTGGTAACCTGCAGCCTTTCTTCAGGATGCTGTTTAGTCTCGCAGTTTTGTCCGGGACATGGAATTTGTCTGATGTACTCCCTCAATCAGTATGTGTTCCCAGCCTTGTGACAGGAAACCAGGATGAAGGGGCCTAGGTCTATACCCAGGTAGAAGATCACACTTGCTGTAACCTTGTTCTGTGACCTATAGCTCTTGTTCTTCTTATAATAAAGTCAAGTATAAATGTTTGTGTAAGTATGAGCACGTGTAAGGATTGGCATGATGTAGATTGAAACATGTAGGTGGCATTTGAGGGTGAGATAGCATCTAAAGAACATGAGAGTGCACATCCATGGAACCTGAAAACATCCATTCATGGCTCCTGAGGGAACTGGCAGATGACATTGCAAAGCTGCTTTCCATCATATTTGTAAATTGCGGCAATCAAGTGAGGTTCCTGCTGACTGGAAAAGGGGAAACATAAACCCCATCTTCAAAAAAGGAAGGAAAGAAGACCCAGGGAACTAGAGGCCAGTCAGTCTCACCTTTGTGCCCAGCAAGATTATGAGGCAGATCCTCCTAAAGGCTCTGCTAAGGCACATGGAAAATGTGCCTACACTTACTATAATAATATATTATGTCTTATTTCTTCAGGAACTGCTGCTGGTTTTTCCTGCACTATTTCTAATCAGGATATTAAGACCTCTTCTTCACATGCTTTGTTCAGCTGTGATATGAATAGCCTTCAAAGCTGTGTAAATTCAGGGGAGTTTGATTTGGGTAAAGTTTGCAAAATGAAGCTGTGAATTGTTGGAAAGCATTTGAACTGAGAACAGTGCTTTAAGTTTCCTCTGGAGATTTAAATCTGATTAACTTACGGAACTGAATTACATTTTTCAATTGATATTCAAACAATGTTCATTGTTATTTTCTTTATTATGGATTTTTAATAGCTCCAAGAGGAGCCTTTTCCCACAGCTATCTATCCTCTTCACAATGAGCCCAAGCATTGTCATTGACATTGAGTATTTGCAGGAGAGGAGAGCAGAGGAGGCAAATAAGTGCAATATCAGCCCTCACCTACCAGTCATATTTTAGTATGCCAAATGTCACAACTTCCACTAACTTTGGAGAACTCTTGTATTCAAATGATACAAACTCTATATATGACATTTATTTTCAATGTGTTATAAAATGACAGTTAATGCATTTCAGTTATTCAGGAACCTGTCAGAGCCAAAAAAGATTCTAAGCCAAGTAAATTTAGCTATAGTGTAGGCTCTCCTGGCTGAAATCGTGATATTAAAACTTTCAGAGGCCTCAACTTTAGGACAACTGAAGCTGCAGTTCTTTTGGTCAGAAGTGCCACTATCCATGAAAAATACTTGAGATTCATTCTTAATGAACATAAGGATAGGAAGAACTGGATTGTAATATTCCAATGATTCAGCTGTGAGGTGAAGAGCCTTCTTATAAGCATATTCCTATGTTTTGTCTAGTCACATGGTGCTTATTCAGTAACTATTTTAAAAGAAATACAGGAACAGCCAGTACTCTAAATGAACATAATTTTCTTGCGAGACACATCAACCAGCTTTGAGTTACTTCACCTTGTGGCAGGACTTGAACCTGGATCTGACATATGTTGGGTAAGAGCTGCAAAAACTGAAACTGGGATGAGCAGTGTTTCCAACTTTTTATTTTTCTTTTCAAGAATGTAAGTAGACTTCTTTTATTTTTTTTCTATATTTTTTTGAAAGAAAGATAGCAGGATTTAGGTCATATCAATTCTTTGAGAGAAGAACCTGACTATCTGTAACCTTCATAGCTGTTTTTCGTTATTAGAGTGTAATGTCATGTTCCTATTATAAATATTTGTGGCTGTAGTATTTTGCAGCCTCTTTTTTTAGACAGGGATAGCACCTATCCTTGTTGATCTCAGTGTTTTGTTCTAGACAACTGCTTCAAGAGCTGACTTTAGGCAACTTTATGCTTCACAGTTCTGCATACTATTTTGAGGGGTCTGACTTACCCTTTATTTTTTAATATGGGGTATATATCACTCCTAAAACTAACTGTGATTGGGTTTTATGTTCCAGAGTCCTTAATTGCATCATTTCTCCTTTATTGTAGCCTGTTTTATAGGACGGCACTGTTTTATATTTTCAGCTTACTAAATGTTAAAATAATGAGTATAGCATCTGTCATATTTGTTGTTCTGAAGAATCATTTGTCTAACAGGATTTTATAGTGTTTAAAGCCAACTAAATGTGTTTTTTATTGCTGACCAGCATGTGCAGGCATCTGTTCTGTGTTATAAAAGACTCCTATCTGTACTGCCATTTTCTAGCAAGGTGGTGTTTTGCCTTGCCATATGTTTGCAGTTTCATTTAAAAATTTAAAAAATTTTAAAAACCCAGCATGATTGGTAGTACTTTCTGTGGTTGGAGTGAAACTGGGAAAAGAGAAAGCAAAAATAAAGTAAAGAAATTAGACTTCAAATCTATATAATGGTAAAGTTCTCGTGGAAGTTTTGGTGGAAATTATACAGGACTTTTCAGAGTTACAGTTGTAGCAAGACTGTAATGTCCTATTGCCAGTTGCATTCCTGTGCCAGAAATTGACAGGTACTCTGGTTTGTAGTCATCCTTTTAAAAGACAGCAATTCATCATGGAAGAACATGAAGAGCTATTGTTCAAAGCCTGGAAAGCAGTTGAGAAGATCATAAAATATTACAAAAATCTATTATATATGTATTTATGAGTGACATTATATAAAGTAATTCAAAGGCTAAATCTGCATAGCTTCTATAAAGTTAAATGATGCCTTTTCAATTGCTACAAATTCCTGAAGGTTTTAATGAAATGTTGAACAAAAGAGAATTCAGAGCTATAATATATTTAGACATTTGAAAGGTTTTTGCTAAAGTAACTCATACAAAGTTATTAAGGAACTAAGGCATGTGGAAAGTTCTGCCAGTGATGCAAAATTCATGTAGACGAAGGAGCTGTAAAGAGTGAGACCTCTGGGAAGGAACAGGATCTCAAACTGGGAAGGAGGAGGAGTGGAAAGCAGTCAGACAGGGGGGTTATTTGGGTCTTTGTACACCAGCTGATACATTACTGTGTTATATGCCTAGGGTAATGGTGACAAGCAGGATGTCAATACATGATAATTTCATAAATTTATTTAAATTAGGCAATATTAGAAAAGATTACTAAGAGCTTCAGGAGAGTGTAATAGAACTTGGTAATAAAATGTCAGATTAAATTCAATTTAGATGAGTGCATGGGAATTAAAATATAAATCACTTCAGTGTGCACAGTTCTAAATTAGTCTGTAAGAGAAGTGCAGGATTTCATATTGGATTATTTGAGAAACAATGTTTGGATTATGTAAATAAAGTTTATAGTGAAAAATGCCATAAAGGCATAGTTTTTAAAATTGTATGGGCTATATTCTTGCACTGTTTGATTATTGATTACACTGCTTCTACAAAGTCTTCCAGGTGTATGAAGTTGTGACAGATTTGAATGGCTTGGAACAAACTAGAAGTTCCACTCACAATGGACAGCCTGGCAAGCTTGAAGATTTAAGAGTAAAGATTCAGATATTAATATAAATTTTTTATGTTTGGGTTTGGTCTTTCTGTTGGTTTTTATTTTGGTTTGGGTTTTTTTGATTGGTTTTGTTTGCTTGGTTGTTTTTTGTTTTTTTGTTTTTTGTTTGTTTGTTTCCTTGTTTTTTCTTCTTCTCCCCAAAAGGGAAAACAAGGAAAAATCCCAACTATACTGAGACTATGTTTCAGACATGGGATCAGTTCCTGGGTGGACAGAGGACGTTAGGCCTTTCAGACCTTTCAGTCTGTAGACTTCCAAAGCTAAGAAGTAAATACATTGCCTCACTGGTAAAATCTTTAAATGCACAGATTGTCATAATTTTGAGACAGAAAGATAGGTCTGTTCTGTAAATTATATTTGTTTTTCAGTTATGCTAACTGGTTACAATAATAGGCTGTTTCACAGCTCCCCAAATCAGCAGAATTTAGATGCAGATGAGGATGTTGCAATCTCAGGGTGTGGGCAGTGGGGTGAGCAGGCAGAGGGCTATCTTCCTCAGTCTACTGAAGCTGAACCACCATGCAAAATGGGCCAAGAAGGAAAGGATAAATGGAAAGACTTGGCTTTGCACTCTATTTATTTGGGGGTTGTGTGAGCAGGGAATTCAAGGAAGCACAAATAGTCCAGGGATCTGGGAGTACAACCAACATCTTTCCTTTCCTAGCTGTTACAGTATGAAGGGGACTCCTGCTTCTGCAGAGATGTAGGCAAAGTGGTAGCATCTTTGCATATGATTTATAGATCTTAATTACGTAGGAACACGCAGAGAAATGCTTCTGCATGTATCTGGGTTTTGGTGGTCAAAACGTGAGTGTTGATAGAATTTGGGTGCTTATATTTTTTAAGTATTGCTGGAGAACAGGTTTCTGAGTTGTACTGGATTTAACCAAGCTTGGGGAGGCTATTTCCATCAAGATGTGCAAGCTCCAAAATATCAATCTGCATGAGGAGGGTATAGCCCTACAAGTACATGGTAGGACTGTAAGCATATTTTTTCACTTTCCGTAATGAAAAGATGTCTGAATTCATGTCTCAGGATGCTGAAAAATAGCAGCTCTTAACCAAAACCAAGACTGGAGTGTTTCAGCCCACCTAATAGAAATCTAAATTTTCTGTCCCTTTTTAATTCTGCTGCTTTCCTGAAACCTCTGGAAGCACTGTTGCAGGTGGTAAGCACAGGATATCACCTGCAAGATTGAAAGACCTGCGTGTTACAGTGAAAATTCTGATCTAATCTTCCTGTTGCGGCTGCTTTCAAGTGTGTGCAGTACAAGTGCTTACAGCTCATTAGTTGTAGATTTGACCCTAAGGCTTTTCTAAGTTCTTTGCTAGTATGTAATGTAGCTCCTCCAGAGAGCAAAGGTGAATCCAATTTAAAATCTTTTCTCTAGAATGGTCTTATCTTAAAAAAATAAACAACAATACAAAGATATGTAGATAGCATTTAGCCTTGTGCTTACTCACTTATGGTGCCTGTTGCTGCGTGCTACATTAAATATTTATATAATGAAGAAAGTGTTTTTAAGTGAACCAACACACAGATTTGAGTGGACTATAATGTTCCCTCAGGTTCCAGAAGGAAATTCTGGTATTGCATATGTGTTGGTATTATGTACATGGTTATTTGCCATTTGGCTGTTCCAGCCTTTAAGGAACTTCAAAAGCTGCAGAACTGGAAAGTTACCACACACAAACATAAATAGTAAATGACACAATCTTGGTTTTTTTTAAAAAAAAGCAAAGAGCAGACAGTTGCTTATGTATTCCCTTTGATTGCTGGTTTGCAGTTGTAGGATATAGATCTATTCTAGGTTTTTCTCTTCCTATCACTTATTGATGGGGACATAATTCATAGTAAACCTAAAAAAGAAAAGTATGGAGATTTGACAGTATTGCTGGTATTTTGTTATTTTTTCATATTTAATATATTTAATTTACTAATATCAAACAGTCTAGAGAATGAAGCAGAGCTGATATCATAGTTACAATAAGGAAACAAGCCATGATGAAGGAAGTTATAATATCATTAATTTGGGAGTTAATATTATTAAACCTAAAGTGATTGACACAGTAAAAAATCAATTTTATTTGCCTTCAGGTCTTTGAAGATACTTCTGCACAAAAAGCTGTGTATAAGATACCACTGATGAAAAATGTAGTAATTTCAAAATATATTTGCTTTTGTTAGAACCTTCAAATCCAAAACTCCAGGGACAGAATGCCTTTTCGATTTGTAAGCAGAATGGGAAGAAGCTATGCTGCTGACCTGATTCATCAAGAGATAACGTAAGGGAGAAGAGATAATGAACAGAAATACCACTTTTAAATATTATCTTGCAAAAGCAACAGCTCCAAAAGGGAGAAAAAGGTTTTGATGTTTCTACAATGAAAGAAATGACTGTTTAAAAAAATACTAATGCAAAATCATGCATTCAGAAAGAAATTTCTAAACATATCTATAAATGTGGCTGAGAAATTACAGTCTTTGCAAAATCTGGGACAAGAACTATATCTCTTTTTTTGACATTCAGCAAAGAATTTAACTGCCAGCTCTGTTTTTCCATCTGATGCCTTTGCATTCTGCTTATGTTGCTAGTGTTTATCATCAAAACACTAATGCAAAGTTCAAGTGCAGTACTGGCAGCCTCTGGCATTCTGAAGCAAGACCTACCCTCTGAAAATCAGTCATAGGATTGTTCTGGTTGGAAAAGACCTTTAAGATCATCAAGTCCAACTGGTAACCCAGCACTGCCAAGTTTGCCACAAAACCATGTCCCTATGCACCATATCTACTCATCTTTTAAATACTTTTTTAAAAAATACTTTTAAAATGTCTTCTTTCTTTTCTCATTGCTGTCAAGAGAATTATGCTTAGTCATGGCTGTTCATTTTGGATGTAGTTCCAGATCCTTATCCTGAATAAATTCAACTTCTGTTTTTGGTCGTCACTGAATATTTGAAAAAATTCTGAACAGTTTTTAAGGCAAGTTTTTTATGCCATCTTAAATACTATTGGTAGCCTTTTCACATGATTTTGATGGAATTCTTTACTTTTGTGCTTTTTCTCACCAGTACAGCTAATCTGTCATTCACTCTCAAACAACACATTAACAGCTTGCTTTGCAGCACCAAGTATTACTGTAGACTGCAGGTTTTCTATTACTATAGATAAATGTTTTAATACTGGGAAAAGAAAGTTTCTTTGCTTTGTGTTTTCAGAAGCATTAAAATGTTTTACAGCTTCAGTCCTTATGAATTTTCTTCCATAAATCTGTTTTAAAGTTATGGAAGCAATAATATCTTTAATTAAAATTCTTCGGTATCACTCCTTAGGATGGCCTGCATTGTGCTGGTATCTGCACATACTCAGTAGAAAACCTATGTTCTCGTAGTTTCTACAGTCTTTGTCCTTCAACATTGTGAATCTCATGGCTCCCAAGTTTTTTTCCATGTTGTGTGGTCCCTCTTTTTGCCCTTTTTATTTGCTACATAGGGCTCATGTTGCACCCTTTTTATCTTTGTACTCCATGGAAATTTTTGTGCCTGTTCAAATCATGAGGGTCAAATAAATCTTACACTCAGTGCCTCTCCTTGTTAGCTCTAGTGTCCAGGTCTAGCTCTGTGCAAATCAAACCAGCATTACTGCTGAAGGCCACAGCCCTGCATTAATTTCTGTTCTGCCTATGCAATCCCTCCTTCTTGCCTCTTCCTCCCTGGTGGTAGATTACAATGTTCAGGTGGTAAATTGGATCAGGGAGCAGACTCAGTTTTTTAGTAATAATCTGTCACGTGTCTGTGTTTCACCACTACAGATAATTGTGTCATCTCAGAGGGAAATTAGGGGCACAGAGGTGAAGTGAGTACTTGGGACTGAGAGGTGCTGCCTCTTTCCATCAGCATTGTGGTTTGGAATTCTCACTGGGTTTGGAAGGCTGGCCACTCTTCTTCAAGGAGGCTGCAGAAGTAGCCAGAGTTTGGCAGAGTTCTTGTGCCAGTGGTTGCACATTGATCTTTCCGATGCACTCCTTGCACACTGCTTCTTCTCCACATACACAACCTCTGCCTGGGGGTCAAGGTGTTTCAGCTTTTGCAGATTCAGACAGAGAGGTGCAGAACTTTGCTGTAGTCAAGTGTTGCCAGTTCAGCGTGTCTAGGAAAAAGACAAGTCTCGCCCTGAGTTCCGAAGGAGAACCTTGTGAGGGGTTTTTCAGATGGAAGAACTGTTCAGGATTTGTACACAAAAGGTTTTTGCCAATGGCAAGCTTTCTGAAGCATTACGCTTAAGAAGTTTCTCTTTTGTATTTGTTTTTTAAAAAATGAAGATGGGGCTGCTGTAAAAGTATTCCATGTGCATGATATCCTGCTAGGAAGTCATTATAGCACAACAGTCTTGGTAGGGAAGGAATTTCTTTCCCTTTGCAGTCTCTTTGAGTTTGCTATTTTTAGGTAGAACGGAAATGTGGCTCTATATGTTACCAAAACAATGTGTTTTGCCAACAGTCCATTTAGTAACTGTAATTTTGAAAGTTGTATTAAATGTGAGCAATAAACTTGCTATTCAGATGCTGCTTATTCTTTGCAAGTTTCTCCTGAATTCTGCATTGTTTCCTTTTGCCTAATGAAATGCCAATAGTATTTTCTCATGGAGGCAAACCCCTATAACAGAAGGTAGGAGGACATCTGGAAATGGGTGTTTTAAAACTGCTCCAGCTTACCTGCTGGTGGGTGGTAGAAGTGGCAGGAAATTTAACATCAAGTAAGTAGGAAGTACAAATGTATCCCTGGCACTTCTGTCTAAGGCTGAGTATTTAATTGGTGCCCAGCACCACAGTGATTCTTGAAGGAGCTGCTGCTGTGAATGAATGCTTGTGAGGGTATTTATCTAGAATGCAAAGCTTAATAAGTGTTTTGGAACCATATCACTGACATATGGTACCACAGTTTAAATGAGATGAGCAGAATCATTGTTCTGATACAGACTTCAGTAGCAGAAGGAAAAAAATTAAGAAAGGTGCAGAGCCTTATGGAGTGATTTACAGAGAAACTGGGTGTAACAGTGTTAGTCTAAAAAAAAAAAAAAAAAAAAAAAATTAAGTGCAATGATGAAGACAAACAGATGAATGTAGGAGGAATAAATAAATAATCTGTTAACACCCATTATGAAAGCACTTTTGAAAGAGAATAATATTACCTTTTTGTGCTTTTTAGAAAGACTTTAAAATTGTCATCCTTTTAAAGAGGAAATTAAAGTATCTCTTGATTTTATACTTACTGAAAGTTGTGTTGCTCAGATCTGTAAGCACTTTTGCATCGTGAAAAGTGTTACATCAAAATGACAACTGTTTGCTGTGAGAACAGGTTTCCTTCAACCCTATTTTTTAAAAAGTGCAATAAGATATCTTAGCTGCCTCAGATATTATGATTTTGTCCCCCAGTCCTAATCCATTTCATGCAAAATTCTGAGGAGGAGATGGGCTTTGTGGTGAGAAGAGAAAATTTAAAAAAATTGAATAGAGAGTGTTCCAAGTTTAGTGGTTCTGTACCAAAAAGAGTCTGGAACGTTCTGTCCAGACTTTACAAATCAACAGCAGCATCTATGCTGCTTCCAAGCAAAAAAAAAGCACAGCATAAATAGACTCAATAGCTGCTCAATAATGTCAGTTCACCTAAGCACATGATCCCAACAATCCTTTCCAAATCCTATTGGGATGTTTCTGACCTTATTTCTTCCCTATTTCTAAAAAAACCTAGTATTCTTTTTTTGTTCTAACTATGAATTACAAACTGATATTCTGGGTCTTAAACAGTTGCACCAAAATTGAAGGTTTTTTAGGTCTGTCTTTTCATGAAGATACTTTATGGAGTATTTAAAATTATAATCATGGAACTGAAATTAATGATGTAGACTCCAGTTCAGAAGAAACGTAAAACAACTGAAGTAATTAGAGTGGCTCAAAGCAGAGTGAAGACTTCTCCAGAGTCAGAATATTGGTATACCCAACTTGTAAGGTGTTTAGCTATTTAATGAGGTTTTATTGCTTATTTTGCAATCGAATATGCAGAACTAGGTATTCCAGGGGCCACTGAGGTATGTTGCACATGGTTCCACAGAACCATATTGGTGTTCCTTAATCTTTAAGTATCATAAATTGTGCTCATGTATCTTTTAAATAAAACACATGATTATAGGTCATACTGTATGAGATATAGATTAAGAAGTGCATGAAAGCATTTCTTAGAAGATTTTGCAGCTCCATTCCACTGTGAATTATTAGTGGTGGGAAAGGATAATTCTTAGTGCTTTGCGTCTGTGGATTTAAAGAAGGCCTTGACAAAGGATTGTTGTACCTATTTGCAGGTGAGAAGATTGAGACAGAGAGAAAAGCAGCAACTTATCCACAATCACCTGGAAAGCTAATGGTATGGCTAGAAAGCAAAACGGTGAATTCAGAGGCCTGAGCCAGTTCTCTAAACAAGTGTTGTAAGGCCTCCTTTGCTTCCAAATTCCTAGTTCTCTGAAGAAAACAAACATAACCACAATAGTTTCCAGCCAGAATGTGGTAAGTATTCTGAGAAACTTTCTGCTATTAATTTCTAGTTTTATTGTTTGCTCCTAGCAGTATTATACTGTCAAGCACACTGAGCCTAATTTTTTACTTGCCAATTCCACTGTAATTCCAATGGGTTTTTTTGAAGTTAATTGATTTATTGTATATTTTTAACAATAGCAATAAAAGTTGTTTAGCCCAAGTATTCTACGTTAGAATTTTTAATGTTTTGTCTTTATTGAGGTGCCTCCTGCTGCAATACACTTCATATGTTTATATAAATACAAATTGTACTATGAGCAAAATTAGAGGAAAGGCCTTAACTTTACAGTAAGTAAAGTTCTTATTCAGATTGAAGTTACTCAAAATGTAAAAATGGAATTATTTTCCTTATAGTTCTTGAAGATACATGAAACTATTCAGATTATTTTTGTGAACAGTATCCTGCTCCTTAGTGAATTTTTAGAACTGCAATTATAAATCTTCACAAGGTCTGGTTCCTTGAGACAATGCTGGTTTTACTATGTTAACAAAAACTACATTTTTATTTTAAACCTTGTGATGGAAGCATTGCTGGTTAGAATTGGTGAAAAATCTTTTAACAAATAATTTTCATCTATCTGGTGGAGCTGGACACTTCTCTTTTATCTAGTTTCTCAGTCTCCAGGTGTCCTGAAACTATTCACTTGTGTCACTGAGTGACATTCTGTGACTCATAAGTAAAAATGGGCTTGCAGATGACTTGACAAGTAATAAAGTGAGGTTTTCCCTCTGCACTGACCACTCAGCTATTGTAAGCAATGTTAGAAAGCCACAGAGATCTCTAGCAGGAACTAATATGAGTAAAGCATTAAAAGATTCAAGCAGGAATTAATAGGAGTAATCATTATGCCACTGGATTGGACTGACATTTTGGCAATGGTTTCACTAAAGCAAAAATAGGCTTTTAATAATAAAAAATCTTCTGTATTAAAAAGATACCTTTCATATTGCTGCAGCAATCCTAATAGCAAGTAGTGGCTTTTTTGTGCACTAAAGTAAGAGATCATGTAAAAAGCAGAATAACAACCCTGTGTTTTCAGCATATATATGTGGATTTGGTAAACTGAATAAACACAAACAGATCTAATTCTAATGCTTTCTAACTTGTGAATACTTGACTTTAAAAGTGGATGATACCTTTTAGGACAGACTATGTGTACATTATCTGAAATCAAAAAGGTGCCTTTCATTGTCTGCTTAGAAGGCTTTTTTATGGGACAATGCAATAATACATACAGAAGTGTCTGGGCTTGTTAAATTTTATACTTCTTCCCGAAATCTCTAGATTTTAGCATTTATATTTTCAAAGCATACAAAATATACAATTTTCTAAGAAAAACAATAATAAGATTTTTTGACATTTAGATATGGTCTTTACTGTGTGAAAAACAGGCTTCTGACTTAAGGACTTAATGATGTAGTGTGTCCTGCTTATTAATAGAGATCTTATTCTATTTTCTCTATGAAATGCAAGTATTTGTACACAAACTTCAAGCCATAAAATTAATGTAAGAACAATTTTGTTTTCAAGTTCACAGTTAGTTACATGTGTTCAGACTCTTAATTTTTTCATTATACCTTCATTGATATCTTTTTCCTTATAATTCTTGACTAAAATCAGTCAGACCACATCATTTCATGTGGACTGTTCAGAGCTGCTGTTTGTCCTGTCTCAGAGTTTCCATTTTCATATTATTCAGTGCTGAATATTATCCTGAGATCTACTTTCTACAGCAAATGGCTTTTTTAGCATTCTGTTACAATAAGCAGCAATAAAATGAGGTGAGTTTTCTAAGTTGTGTATGCAAATTGTGCCATTGATGGTTTTATTGAAAAAAACATTTAATTACTTTTTAAAGGTTTTTTTTTTACTCCTCTTGGCAATATGTAGTGTATAGAATCTAAGAATACATGACTCAGGAGAAAATGTGTTGATACTTGTTTTGGAAAAAGATCCAACTGTATTCATGTAGAGCCTGAGCTGAAACCCAGGGGAGCAAACAAAAAACTGTTCATTACATACTGGAGAAAACCTGTAGTTGGTGTAAATTTTTGTAACTCTGTTTATTTCAGTGAATTTGTGCTGATTTACAGGAGCTAAGTATTTTTTCCACAGTGGTGGTATTTTCTTCAATTGCTTAGAAGCCAGCTGTGCTTAATATTGCACAGGACAGCAAAATAATGTTACCTGACCTCTACCCCCATACTAGGTGAAGTTTTTATGGATTTATATTAACCAAACTAGGGTCAGAATCAGTCATGAAAAATGCATGCAAAATACTGAGAGGCATCTCTATCTTATTTTTTCTCTATTCAGTGCTTTGAGCCACTTTGCTGGATCAAAGCTACTTGGAAGCTGAGCTATCCAGATGGTTTTCCCATTTCCCTGAGGAAGACTGTCTTGGGGAGACCTTGAACTAGGAAAGAGGATTACTCAGTTGGAGAAGTACTGAAAGCTATTTGGCTAGAGTTTTGTTGGGTGCAGGTGATTGTAAACTGGAATGACCTGGAAGGTCTGGCATGAAGTGGAGCATCCCTACATCTGTCCTTCATTGCACTGAGTCTGAGATGGCTTTGGGAATGTGCCCCTCTTCTCCTAGCTATGTGAGGTGTATCTCTGTGAATTATAATTTTTACTTGAGAAGCCAGAGTTTAATATTTTCAGTTTGAGGAGTACAGTTTTGTATGCAAACCTTGTCAAGCATCAAGATGAGAGAATTCTCTAAGGTGTGTTACTGCTGCTTCAGGTACTTGGATTTGCAGTTCATTAAACTGCTCTTTTGCATGAAAATGTTAGTTCATATAAAAACCTGTAATGCACATTTACGAAATGTCATGAATATCCATGCTGCTGTACATCTCCATTCATTGCATTTCAATTACTGTGTAATTTGTGACTTCTAAAAACATTACAGAAGAAATAATAGCACACAATTCTATTTAGTGCTATTGAAACAAACCTGTCATGTTTCAAATTATGAATACTTCTGTTTCATTATAGTATGCCTACAACTTGTTCCAGTACAGAATTATTTTGGAAAACCTCATATTATTTTCTAATAGTTTAACTGGCCTACCCATTAAATCTTTTAAGTCACAGTAGGAACTTAACCTACAATGACTCTAAAGTCCTTATAGACATCACCTTGTTCTCCAGGAAACATCATGAGAGCTGAAATTTTTCAGTGGTTTGAACAAATGGTTACCACATGAAAATGGAAGGCAGGAAACTATTCAGTCAGAAGCCCATTGTGTCTGAACAGATGATGTGCCATATTGGGGGGAAAATACAACAAACACAAATCTGACCTATTTACAGATGTAAATACCACATCACACACCATTTGCATTGTTAAAAATTGTTCCTAAATTTAGATGGAATCAGCCTGTACTTCTTTATATGAGTGTAAATTGGCCCAGATGTGACAGCCATACCCTGTGTACAATTATCAGAAGAAAGAATGGAATGTTTTGCAATTTCAGTAAATGTAATTTGTAAAAGCTGTATAAAAATGTAGTCCCTTTGGCTGCTGCAAATATTTAGAGGAAATCTCGGCCAAGAATCTTACTTGGTGGTAGAAGATCATCCTTAGAATAAGGATTAATATCCATTTCAATATTTATTCTTATGGGCTTTTTGTTAATAGTTGCTTTCAGTCAAAATGTCTGTCTTAATATTAAATGAGAGTGCTTCTGGTTGTTAAGAAAACAGTATTATGAAATGTGAGGATAGAATAATCAGCTCTCTAAAACAGCACTAGGAAATTCCCTGTATGGAGAAAGACAGATTTATACTTGCTTTATCTTATGTGGGTGTAGGAGATGATAATAAATCTCTGTAGGATAATAAACCTATAATTTCAAATCTCATAATGAGATTAATGTCAGTCTTTTCTTTATTTTCTTTTAAAATTCATTAGATTAGTATTTTAATGTGCACAAGTTACCTTATCAATCAAAATAATCAACAAAATAATCAGCTGAACAACATAATCTAATTATAGGGAGTTTGAATTTTAAAAGATTCTTAGATTTCTGTTTGTAGGAAATTAATTGTTCCATAATAATTTTAGTGTAAACTCTTCAAACTAATTTTTTATTCACTTTCCAGGGACTCTTGAGTAGGTATATTTTATGATACTGTTTTTAGTTGAGCAATCAATGCTTTCTAGAAAAATGTTGTACTGTGATAATGAAATGGAAATGAAAGAAGGAAAAAATATGTAAATATTGAATGTTTTCTATTATCAATGTTAGCAATGGTTACCAACATGCAATAAAAATAGAATAATTTTGTGATGAGTTACTTTGTATTATTAAGCCTTTTACCAGATGTTCATACTTCTAAAAATAAAAATTATTGTGTTAATGAACTCTGTTCAGACAGACTGCACACCAGAAGCCTCTGAAAGCCCTTTATTATTGCTTTGTAAAAAATGTTGGAAGGTGGTGTAATTAAGGGTTTGGTTACTTAACTAAAACAGAGGTCACTAGTCCTGGTTCTCCTGAGTGACTTGGCATTTCACCTCAATTTCTGTGTTTCACTTTACTAAGTGAAAGTTAAGGGCAGCATTACAAAGCTGCTTGAAGATCCCAATTGATCCTGGCAAAAATATGTGTTACAGGATGCTGTTCTATAATTATCTTGCTAGAAGTTAGTGGTCAACATGCTTGTTCCAATAAAACCATCCTGTTCTTATTTACCTGCTTGAAAATATTGCTTCTTGGTGCATAAGAATACCCTAAGACAAAAGGTTCTTGTGCTAATTTCATCTTTTTGTACCTTGGATTGCTTGTTGTCTCATTTTTATTTTTGTTGATTTTGTTATTATTGTTATTTTCCCCAAAGCTTTGCAATCGGATTGGATCAGTTTTCTTTTTTAAAGATTTAAATGGTTTCTCTTTGAGGTTAAACTTTCACATTCACTCCATAATTATACCTATTCTAGAACTGCATTTTTATTTCTGATTTGAAAATACATTCCTTTGTCAGGAAACATTTAAGAATCTTCTACGTGCTTTGTACATGCCATGGTCATTCAACCTATTAAAATGAAAGAAATGTTCCAGTGTTTTCTGGAATTTGTTGTGATTTAAATCTTTGTTATTGATATAAGCATGAAGTGTGCTGTGATACCTTTCTTAAAATCTTCTGCTGTGAAGTCAGAATTTTAAGTTCTTTAGTTTTATAAGTTTGTAAAAGTATTTCCTAAAGACCCCTCAGGGGAAATGGGTGTATGAAACACTCTGCAAAACTTCAGTGATTCCAGCAATCGGGAAGTACAATTTGCTGTCCAAGAAAACGTTGCTCAATTATTGCTTGTGTTTCCAAGCTTTACAGAGTATACCGAGTCTTACTCACATCCCCTCTGCCTTGCGCTGTCTTTATTCATCACATGGTAGCAATAATGTTACTATTTTAGAAACCAGTTGTTAACAGAATAACCATTATAATCCAGTTGCAGAGACAAGAAAGGAACTGAGCAGTCTGTTTTTCCTCTTAATGAAACCTTTGCAATTGCTCCTAAGTCAACAGTTTTGTGTACTGCACAAAAAAATAGTTAAAGTTTGCCTTTGATCCTGAGAAACATTACAGAATCCAAAAAAGGGCTGAGATACTTGGTAAAAGTGATGTGAAAACAGTTTAAAAATACCTGGTGTATTTTGTAAGCTGCATTATGACATAGAGAAATATTTGCCCCTCAGAGGTGAGCTTATGTTTTATGTAACTTCTGGCAGAGCTCAGTTAATAGAATTTTAAAAATGGAGATGCCATTGGAGGCAAATAAATCCCTTTAGCCTTTTCCTAAAATGGAGGATGAGAATACTCTGATCTGCTTTTTAAGCTTAACAGATGTACTTTGTATCCTGTGTCCAGGGAAATAACAGACTTGCTTTTTATCATTGTAACAAATATCTACTATAACATGAAATACTGTCAGAAAGATGCATTCAAGTGAAAACTTCAGGGTTTGAAAATTTTATTTTTTTCCTAATTCTTCAATCCATCTCTGGTTTAAAATTTCAAATTGGAGACCTTGGTCTTTTATTCTTTTGTTCTTCTATCTATTCTATAAATGTGTCAGAAAATAGCTGTACATCCTTTCTTCAATCTGATAAAAATTCTGAAACATTTTCTTCTTTGGTAATCTTAAATACTGACCTTTTATGTTATACTTTAATGGGTAAAATAAGCTATGTAAAAAATTAATTAGGGAGAATTTAATGAACAACATTTATTTTCCATATTTCTGCCTCTCATTGTGATAATTAAAAAGTTTCTTCTTTTATACTGTGTGAAGCCACACTACATCAAGGCCAACAGAATGTTTACAAAGAAGTGATATATGAGCTCTCTGTAGCCATAAAATGCAGCAAAATAAGCTGATGTTGACTTGGCTCCTGTAAGTTGCTGTCAGTACTGGTTTGTAATTTTACTTGGAAAATTGTGAAAGTTTATTTATATAAATGCTGGTGATGTTGTTAACAGTTGTGTTCAGCATCAGTGTAGTACATCATAGGTCAAATCCATTACAGCTTTGTTTTAAATCAAATGGGAGCAATTTGACAAGACCATAGCTGTCTACTATAGATTTTTCCCCTGATATGCTCAAAGTATCAAAGTCAGAATTGCAAAAACATTAAAGAACCAACTCCAGTTTTCAAATCTATCAGTAAAAGCAACAGCAGCATTAAGATTGATGTAATCTATTATACAACTACGTGGGGGAAACCACACAAATTATTTTTGTTGCACTTGTTATTTATAGATTTTACAAGTAGTGACATTCAGAATAATGACCACCTAATATGCTTCTCTAGAAAGCCACAGATGATAAATTTCAGCTAATGGTTCAACTTGCAAATTGGTAGCTCATATTGATATACTTACTGTTGACAATTCTGCAGGTGCTTTGAAGAGTCAGGAATTACAGTATTTAATTTTGGCATTGCAAGCCTTGTATTTGGTTGTTTAAAAGAACTCTGTTGAGTTGAGTTCACAAAGCAAACTGGATTGTTGTATTATTGCACTCTCTTTTCTATTCTTTCAGTCCTTGTTTCTTTTGCAAACATTGTCAGCTTTAGTTCTATCTTTGTAGTGAAAGAATACATTATAGCACTGTCTGAGAATCAGTCTTCTAGGTAGCTTTTCACCCTGTGTCATTGGTAATTACTTATTAAGAAATGTAGTGCTAAGAAAGTATTTTTCAGTTTGATATGGTCATACAACTTCTGACTATTCGTGCCTCTCAGAATCAGAAATTTATGTGATATTGAGTTCAAAGCCTAAAACATATTCAACAATATGTTGTTAAGAGTTTCTGTCATTTGTTAGTGGGAGCGTTTGATCTGACAAGAGTTATCATCCCCTAAATCTTTTGAGTACTATAAAATATAATGAATCCTTTAAGAGTAAGTAATAATCTTCAATCAGATACTGCATGACTTTCCTTGAAATCAATAGTGAGGTGGATGACTCATAGCAGTGTAAGACTCACTATTTACTCCTTTGAAATATTGACAAAACAGTGAAATTCTTTTAGTCCTATGGATTTTTCCAAGGTAGATTTATTCTGAGGGAAGTATAGCTACATTCTGAAATTCATTAAGCAGGAAAAAAAATGGATCTGGAGAGATGTCTAAGATCCTATTTGTCTCCCAATGGCATTCTGCAACAGTGGAGTGAATTTAATTGGACTGGGAATTAGTAAATTTGTCTAGGATTGCTGGTGGGAATTGGCTGATCGTGCTGTGGTACTTGGAACTTGTTGCTTCTTCGGTGGTTCCATAACAGTCTCGTGACTTTTTTTGAAATGCAGCGAAGTATCTATTCAACCGGGCTCCCAGAGCAATCTGTGTTCTCTCTTTCCTGTTAGAAAAGATTTGAATATTAATTCATTGACAGATATTTTTAATATTAAATTTGGACGATTATGTTGCCATAATCTTACAATCTTAATTGTCAAGGTTCCCATTTATAAGCAATGAGAATAAAATCTGAAGAAGGGGAATAATCCTGGCATTACGTACGTGTTGTTCTAGGTTGCCAGCAGTGCTTTAAGCCAAAGTTTGAAACATGCAGAGATACTGACCTCCCTACATAAGTTAGAGCTCCCTTTTCCTGCACCTTGAGCACTTTTAGACAGACAATGGGAGCTACAGACACTTTCTGATAGCATATTGTATTTGGAAGCAGCCTTTTTCATCCACTGTTCATACAATGGGCGGGTAATAGTTTCTGAGTACTAATGAAGCCAAACAGTGTTCTCTCTCCATAACACATCTTCCTTTTTGTTCCCCCCCCCCAAGGAAGTATTTCACTTACATCTTTTAGTTAGTCCCTGGTGCCCAATGTAGATTTTGCTTTCCAGCTAAGTAAAATTTGGTATTGGGCCAGGAGCATAGATACATGTAAAGTACTGTCTCAGGCTTTTTAAAGAGCTGCTTTCGGATTGTGTTTCTAAGCTTCATGGAAACCCTACCTTATTAAGTGTGGTGGTTTTTTTTTCCCTGCCTGAAAGTTATTTTTTTTTTTTTTTTCCAAAATACATCAAAACTAGACAGGACAATTACTTTTAAAAAGATTTATTCAGTAGTAATCAGTAAACAGATAGTTTCTCATACCCACTCAGTGTGTTTCATATATGCATTTTGCTTTTATGGAAGCAGATTGCTGTCAAGTTAGAGGCTTCAACACCACTAACAGGATCTCTTCATTAGATTGTACTGACAGGAACTTGATCAGTGTTAGCAGAAGCTGTGGCTCTGGCAGTGCTATTCATTGTAGATAGTTGTTTGTTCCTCCAGCTGATACTAACTGGCATGTAGTTAGGCTGTGCATGATAAATAGACAGTGTTAAAAGAATTTTAGATTTCTGTTCAATAATTTATATAAATAGTAGCATTATGTTCGCTTTTTCACTCCTTTCTCTGAATCCTGCATCCATTCTGAGCAGCAGAGCAATTGTTGTACCGGGAAGGAGTATGTGACCTGCTCTCCACAACAGTCACAGCCTGGGAACTTTTCCTAGGAAGGTGGAACATGTGTGGTTTGCAGCTTTTCAGGCTAATGCAGGAACTGAATCTAAATTCTTCTACTATTTAGAAGAGTTTTCTGATCTCCAGGCTATTATTAAAATACATCTGTCAACAGAAGTGTTGTATCTGTGCAAGAAAAACATACCAATTCTCTATCATTCTGGACACAGGATGTCTCGAACATTACCTGAGATTAGACACCTCAGCAAACTAGATTTTAGAACTGCTCAAAGGGGTTGTTCAGAGACCTTTAAGGTCAAAAATAAGTGCCTGAGAAGCAGAGGGTCATTGTTGATTGGAAGGCAACTGTGGCAAGGCTGTTTCGGTTATGATTTCAGATGTATATGCAGATATTGTTCTGAATACTATAAACCTTTATAGAAGTTGGAGTATTCCATTACTAACTTAAGGGTCCCAGGAGAATTTGCAATTTTACACTGTAAAATGAGGTGAAGGCACACAACAGTATTGATATCAAGTGTTTTTCAGCAGCCGTTATTTCTACTAAGATATAGTTGAATGTTTGTCAACATTTTGTTGAAATGCTATTTTCTGTGCATCTGAGTGCATCCATAGTTTTAGTTCTATGCATTTGGTTGCTGTGTCTGATAGAAGTATTACATAATACAGGTTATGCAGGCAGATTTTAAAACAGCTGCGTGGTTTTCTGCAAGTTTGACTTTTATCTGAGCCAAACAGATCACTTTTTAAAGTTTATTGTTGACTTAGACAGAAGGGTGCTCTGAGGTGTCACTCGCCATATGGCCACAGCCAAGAACCTTAGCCAGGGTTTTGTGTGAAAAATCCAAGCTCTATATATTGGACCATCAGTTAAGAAGACAAAAGTAAAAGGCTTTATGGTGGCTTCTGTGTTGTAGAGTGGAATACATTATACATGACACCAGGCTGCCTTGGCAAGCTTAAATGTATTTCTAGTATTTAACCTCATATATACATCCATACCCAGAAATTATCGTGTGACAGCATCACCCACCTTGATCCAAGCATATCTTAATAACCCTCTCACATCTCTGTCAGTCACTAGAGAGGAAGAATGTGAGTGGCTTGCATTGATATTACTGGATTTGAAGTTTTCTGGAGAAAAAAAATGATCTTTGGCTGTTGCCTTTCTAATTCATCTTCATTCCAAATGGCAAATGTGTTGGTAGATGTGAATGAAAAGCCTCCAGAGTATAAATAATAAGTTCTTCTTCCAGCTGTAGAGCGCTTTACATTTTTGAAATTATGCCAGTACTTTTAATTTTTTTTTTTTCATTTTAAGTGGATTACACACTTAAATAGTATTACACTTTGTGTTAGGCTCTGTAAAGGTCTTTATCTGTGTTCATAACTGTTGATTTTACATAATTACCAGCATAAAAATCATATGCTTCAAATTAAACACAAACAAAAGAAATTAATATTCAGGGAATTCTTAGCGGTTCGTGGTTATTTTGTATGAGCTCAGTGCAGATGTTGAGGAGTTTCTCAGTTCCCAACAAGTAACAGACAATTTTGTTCAAAGTGTCTAAATTAGTAATATAGTTATGTGATTTCTTACTAGGGTAACATTTGTGAATTTATCTTACCTGTGTTATAATTGTTACATTAAATCATCAAAATGCATCCTGTCTTTCCACCCCCATCTCCTCTGGCATTTCTAGACATACTGAAGATTGGAGATGTTTTCTGGCACTGACTTCCATTCCTTTAGGAGTCCTTTATCCCTTCCAGTTTGGCTTCCTTAATGTTTAAAGTTCATGTTGGTATATCTTAGGTGCAAAACAAAAGTATAAATGAGCTATCCTTCATAAATTCCTTTGAAAATCCCAGTATGATTCTTTACAAGGTTCCAGCTCACTTAGGAGACAAACTCTGAGGCTTTTAAGAGTAAAAAATGTAATGCCTGCCAGAAAACCACAGATACTTGACAACTGCTGTAGTATAATTTTTTCCAGAGATCTGAGATCTGGTCAATGGTGGAAGTAACTTATCTTTATATTTCGTAGTAGTGGTATCAGTACCTAATACTGAATATGCATAGAGGATATTCAGAGAAGATAACACGGTGGGTCTGCTGCGTATAAAAATATGGGCATTGCAGATTTTAATAAAGGGAGAAAAAGAATTAGTTAGTGTGTATGACTAGTCTTTTCAGGAAGAAATTCCAATTGATTACTAGAAACTAGTATTGCCTGTCAGCATCCTCTTGAGAGATAGCCCTTAGTTCAAAACAAGGCATATAAAGTAAGTTTTTGTGTTTAACTGCTGTTTATTCTTGGTATGACTTGAAAAGAGGTAAGAGAAAAATGCTGGATGTTGGAGAATGTTTTGTGGTATTCATAAAATAACCAAGTAATACCAAGATTTAGCTTTTGCACGGTCTTGCCTTTTTTACTGCAAATAAATCTATTGCTAAACTACTGTCTGCAGTTTCTTTCCTGAGCTGTCTCTGTTTTAACACATGGATGAAACTCCAGTCAGACACAGTTGCCCCCATTTCCTGAATGCATGGTCATATAGTACGACCATATATATAATATCTGCAGATAGAAATTTGATAATGGCACATTACAGACTATTGTCCCATGTAAGTAAATAGATATTTGAATCATCTATCACTAGAAATGTGATAAGGCAAAAGTGTAAGAATTTTTTGAAAGAAGGCAAAGCTTCAGTGTTGAATGAATATTCTTAGGTGTCAGAAGGCATTTGATATACAACTGTACAGTGATTTCAGAGCAGAGATTTGATCTCTGATTTAATTAGATTTCCTTTAAAAGAAAAAAACTTCTTTCTTTTTTAAATATAGGAAATTGTCATGAGGAATTGATCATACTTAGACTGCAGAATGATGTGCTCAGCTGCTGTTCTGCTGTACGTGCTGCTCTCTGGACATGTATTGCCTCAGGCTGATCATTCTCATCTTACCAAGATATTGCAGTGCTTACAAATTCTTGTTTCTTCTGAGGGCAAATGCAGTGTTCTGGCCCTGTTTCATCATCATGACTTAAATCCTCTTCAGACTCCTTCAAAACCTTGGAGTCTTGGCACAGCAGAACATTTTCAGCTGAACTGTGTTGTGCACCATGAGTGCATCCCTTGCTCTCTCTTGGAGCTCTCTGTTTTCCAGCATGGGTAGATCTGGAGAAGTAGACAAATCTGAAGAGAGCTCAAGAGTAAGTGCAGGAGCCATTGAAACTGAGTGGCAATCGTGAAATAAAAACAGTCAATAGATATAGGCAATAAAAGAGCTGTCTCTGAATCTGTGACTTATTTTAGGATTTGTCTCAACAAATGGAAGCAGATGATAATTAGGTTCTGCATTGTTGGTGCAGAAGGTAATGAATGAACATTTACTGCTTCTGTTCTGAGAATCCACACTGAGTTAGCAGCAGCATTTGGCTAACTTGGCTTTGATTTTATTACAAGTGTTAGGTGCTCGTGTCAAGACTGCTGCTTCTGCAGCTAATTGATCTCCAGCATTTGATATGCTAATTATTTCTTTCATAATATGCTAATATGTGTACAGTGAAAAAACACCTTTTAAATGCTTTGAGGATATCTCAGAGGCATATTTAGAAATGGAAAGTAAGACCTATAAATCTTGATTTATATCAGCACGATATACAACTGACTGAGTGCTTATGGTTGTGGGAATTCAGCTTCAAAATGGGGTTGTTAAGACAGATATTGCTCAATCATACAGTGACTCTATAGGGCATGTGTAACAGGCTATCTTGCACAGCCCAAACAGCTAGAAAATTGGTGTGGGTCAGGGAATATACTGCTCTGTTCAACAAACTTAATAAACCTCAACAACTTTTTTGCTGCTATTAGATAGATGTTCTTCTTTGTGAGGTCAGTAATCTGGACATCATACTTGATGTCATGTTTCCTTCAGTTAGAGAACAAAAAACTTCTAAAAGAGAAGTGTAGTTGAGTCACCTCTGAATTGTCCCTCAGGACAGCACATACAGAATAGCATATTAAGACTGCCTCTCCAGGTAACTGCATTACTTGCTGACTCTCTGTGAATTCCTACCATTTGCCCATTCAAAATGAGATGTTACTTTGGCGCTTTCTGAGATGGGCTTGTATACTGGATAGTTCATTTCCCATTGTCTTTTCCCTTTTTTGATTTTTTTTCACACTCAGAGTACTTCTATATAACAATTTGAAGTGTCTCAGTGATTACCTTCTCGTATCACCACGTGAAATTAGAATTGTGCATGTTCTTCATCTTTGAAAGAAAGGCACCATCAAGGAGAGTTTTCATGCACATTTTGTCTGTCTCTACTCAGATATTTTGAAATATACTTTTATTAAATACATAAAAATGTAAATGTTTTTGAATGCTGTCAAATTAAGTCTACTGAAGGATAACTTGAGCAGTTTTCCTAGAATCTAGGACAGAGATGCAAGAATACGTCCTTAATGTAGTACAGAGGCAGACCCAGGATACTTACTGGCCTTTGGAGATCAGCCATGTGTGGCAATTGAACAATTTAATTAAAAAAATATTTTAAGGGAAAGCTGCTCGATTTTCTTTCATACATACACCTTTTGCATAGACTAATAGGCTGTGCCAATGCCATTTGGTAGATAGTAATTTGATTGCTAATATGTACTTAAAGTTTTAGATAACAGGAAAATGTTTGATCTGCATTTGGCTTCAGTTCCTGGCAGCAGATTAGATGAACACCTATCAAGTTTTGTAAGTGCATGAGCAGATCCCACAACTGCTACTGGGAACAGATTCCACATCTGCTGTAATAAGCATATGTGTATGCTCAAAGCCCTAGTCATCCCCTCCTAGAGGAGAGAGCTTTGATTTTATCCATGGGGGTGTAAGAAATGGATTATTTAGCTCTGCAGACAAAACCAACCCAAATAAACCCATTCATTCATGTTACAGAGGGAAGTGAGTGAACCGATTGCTGAAAATGAAGCCAGTGGAGCTGTGCTTGCTGAAGACCAAAGCAGTAAGTCAAAATGCTTTCTCATGCCAAGAGTTATTGTGTGCAGTTAAATTCATCCAACTATAAAATCCTGCAAATGATGTGGAATCACAGTAGTGTTCTTGGCAAGGAGGGGTATATTTTTACACTAAAATTTAGTGTGTTACGTTTAGTTTCATTTCGGGTTTCTTCAGAACTTAGTCAAACCTGGTGGCAAAGTAGGATTTCTCATCCTGGCACAAGTGAAAATGAGGAAAGGATCTCCCATAAATGACATACATTCCTTCTTGTTCTGGTACATATTCCTTGTTCTAGCTAACTTTTCAAAAATGTAATTTTCTTCATTTGTAAAATTTATTCTTGGAAGCAGCAAGTTTCATACATCCTGAATCTCTCTCTCAAGCTGGAATTCTCAAGGGAATGATCTTAATTGAAATTGAAGGATAAAATGTATTTGTGTATTAAAGCAAGGATTCCTTAATATATCTTATTTGTGCTTCTTTATTCTGGTTCAGGAAATAATTTCCTGGGTGTACTTGAACCCTACAGACTTGAGAATTAATATTTGGAATACATTGTGGGATTTTTTGTCTTTATCCCAAAGAATTACATCTGGTTGAGACTGTGTAGTTATAATATAACTGCTCCTTTGATGTTATTGATGAGGTTAAAACCTTTGCCAATTTCATCTATTTGCATAATGTATTACAAATGCCACATAAAATAATGTCTTAATATGATTATAGGTTATTCAAACATAGGACACACAGATGTTATTGATACAGCTTTAGCCAAGGCCATACTTGGAGTGGTTAGGTTATTTAAATACACTTTAATAAGGGATAGAATTAAAATTTTTGATTTAAACCATGAAGTGTAGTGACTTCACTACAAAGAAATGTAATGTGGTTCAGAAATCTCACGTGAAGCTGAGCAGACTTTAAACAACTCTGTTCTGCTACTGTTTGTTTAAATGTTGAGTTGAATTTACTTTAGCCATGTTGCTACCTCTTGGATTTACTTTCTATAAATATTCTAGACAACAGGATTTAGGAGTGGGAGTATTCACCAAAAAAATCATAGAATAACCTTTGCAAGCACAATAGTAGTCTCTATAGGATACAGCATCCACATGAAAGTTGTGATGTTATAAATTTCATTCTGTCGACAAGAAAAAGAAAACATAGCATTGAAGAATTAAGTCAGATGAGTCAAATTTATGATGCTTGGAAGAAACTTCCAAGAAACTTGGAAGAAAATTCTCAAATTGATCCTGAATTAGTCAGTGGGATGAGGAGAATTGACAGATCAATGATCTTGCATGAGACCAGTGAATGATCAGGAAGAAAGAAATCATGAGTAGAGCATGAATTCCAGGTAAGACTTGTGTATGACGAGTTAAAAAATTAACAGATGTCTAAAGAGTTTTCAATTAAATGTAGAAAAATGTTCTCCAGAAAGATAATGTGTAAAATATATACCCCCTTATTATGAAATATAATGGCTTTCAGGTATAAACATGCCCTACTAAAATTATCTCAGGTTTCTCAAGCAGCCACATCCTCATGTTTAAATGCAAGGTGCTGTTTCCAGAGTATTTGTTATGCAAGCAATACACACACACATCGGCTGCTGGGTTAGTGGTACTCAATGGATTAATTAGAGACTTTCTGATGCCTCTTTCTTTTTTTAATGTACTTTCTGACAGTTCAGTAATGCACCTAGGATACATTAGCCTGCTTCCTGTGAAACAGATTATTCCAAAATAATTTTCTCATGTGTGATTTTTAAATAGTACTTGAATTTTAAAATCTTTCTCAACAAATGCTTCAACATACTCCAGGCTAGCTTCAAACAAATTAGCTCCAATTGAGCTTGGAGCAACCCTGCTTTTCTTATCCTCTGCTTAAGTTCTTCCAATATATTTTGAGAATTCTATACAGTATACTGAGTTATTTTTAGAAGAGTGGGGTGCTTCTGGATGAATAGCACTAGGTAAATAAACCATATTATAAAATCATGCACCATACTAAGATACCTAAGTTAGGTTTCTAGCTTAGGTACAAAGATTGCTGAGTTGGCCTTGTAGTGATATGTTTGGTGATTGAGCCCAATTCAGCATGTTACAAAGCACAACTCTCAGTGGCAAGTCACATAAGATTTTAAGAATATTTTCTTTACTTCCCCTCAATTTCAATATTCCCTCTAGGGGCTTTAAATCAAAAATGATATTTTGTCAGTGTGCAGGATGACACAAAATTAAATGTGGATGCAAATTAGTAAGTATTATTACAACTTAATATTTGTGTCAATTATAAAAAGTTAAAAATATTCTTGCAGAAAAATCAGTGTTTCCCATTTCTTCATATATTCCGGATTCCAAAAATCCTCTTTTGGTTTTAAGAATTTCAAATACCTCTTCACAGCATGGTGATGGCATATCAAGGTAGGCACATCTGTAACTTGTGGCATGCTACTGTGCCTGGTGCATTTTACTTCCCAGCTCAAACAGCTATGTCCTCTTTTACCACTGCTCTGACTGAGCGTGGTCTTTGGCACACAACCCAGGATCAGGATTTGAACTTAAATTTTTGGATTTGTAGCATTTCCTTGAACAGCTCTGACACTAAGCCTTTTATCAGATCAAACAGCAGAAAAGAAATTCCTTGAGTTCTTTGACTATGGTAGGTCAGTGACTCTGTATTGAATTATTTGTCATTGATCCAGACTAAAACAGCATCAGACTTCCGAGTCATGAATTTTGGAAGGTATCTGGTTGCAGTCATTTTACAAGCAGAGAGAAGCTGAAGTGATTCTCTCAGTCTCATCCTTAAAATTTTAGCAGCCTATGAAATTATATTGTACTTCCATAATCACAGATTAAAATTAGTTTGTATGCTTAATGATTCATTGAGTTACTGAAACAAATAGATGACTGAGGCTCTTAGAATTATAAAAACATTGATTGGCTTATGATATACAGACATCTAATTATTTTGAAGATTTGAAAGTGCTGTACTTTATCTTTGTTTATCTTCACTATTTACATTTTGGATAGTTTTATGAGAGCTTAGAATTTGATGCTTTAATCCTCAACTGTTTTTTAATAATTTCATTTAGAAGGGTTTTAGCTTCATAAGAGCTGCTTGCAAAAGTGATCGTTAGTTAAACCTGTGAAGTGAGAAACTCATCTGTCAAAGCAGATGTACAACATGTCTACTGTTAATATCTCTTTGGCCCTTAATCCTATTTTTCTAGTTTGTGTGGGCATTGACAGTTAACTGAACTTTCAATCAAAGCTAGACTAATAGGATTTTTTCCTTCCCTACAGTCAGCTAGTCAGACAGTCAGTGATTTTTTTCACACTATTCACAGACTCGTTAGACCTTTGTTCAGACTGGCTGAGGCACAGCAAGGATGTAGAACATTCACTTTCATAGTCCAGGATATCTTTCACAGTCTGAAGATTAAGGATTTATGAACAAAATATTTTCCATTTTATTTGAAAATTAATCCTGTGTAATTTGCAACTGAAAATTTTGGATATGTGTTATAGATTTAAAACATTGAATGCCATTCATTTCATGACACTGAAAATATTGCTAACCACTTAAATACAAAATGTTGACAATTTTTATATTGCATTACTGCTACTTTGGTGTATGTTTTCTAATTAACATCCTAATTAACTAATTAATTTCTAATTAACAATGTCTGCAAAGAGAGAAATATAGTCAGTGGCATCATTTTATTTGGTAATTTTCTGGTGTCAGTCTTCTTCCATCTGTGTGCATCCTGGTTTCTTCCAAACTACCTCCACAAACAATGATTTTTTTAACATTTTTTTTTCTTGGCCTACAAGAACTCTATGGATCCTCTTCATGGCTCATTACTTTGTCACACTCATTAGAACCTGAGATGAGACCTATTGAGATGACAAGATCATCTTGGAACACCAGGTGCTTTGGCATTTCACATGTCATATGGGTCAAGATATAATAGCATTTCTAATTGTCAGCAACAGAATGAGACATGAAAACAGCGAAAGGAGAAGGGAAATCCCTGTAGGGAGAACTCAAGGTTATCACTCCACTTCTGGCAGAACTGAAAAACTAATTTACTGACATGAAAGACTGAGCTTCTTATATAGTAATGTTCTCTAATGGAAAGGCACTGAAAGTTGTTCTGACTTTTGTCATGGGTTTCTAACCTCTCATGTACCCTTTCCTTTCTTTCCTTTCATCTCTCCTTTCTTCTTTCATTCTTTGTCACAAGGTAGGTACACTGGATTCTGTTCTGTGAGTTCTAGCTCAAAATCCAAGTGTGTATTTGTGGTGGGGTGGCTTCAAAAAGATATTTAATTTAACATATGTAGGTGTGTGCATATATCTAGTGTACACATGCTGTAATAGAAATATCTGATATAAACATGTATCTGGGGTAAAAGACACAATTTCCCAGCCAGACAGGGACTATTCACTTGCTACTGGACTTTAAAGTTTGTAGACTAAAAGGATTTCAAGGGACTCCCATAAACTTATGGACTCTAGAAACCCACCAAAACAGGCCCAAGTGGGGACTATGATAATTATCTGTACTGCAGTATTTTTGAGATACAACAGGAGGTAATTTTTCATGCTCCTGTGCAAAGCCCTGAGACAGCTGCACTGGAGTTTAATAACTCTGTATCATAGCTACTGCACTGAAAGCTGTCATCCATGTGGAAGAGGTGCTAATGGAGTTTAGAGAGGAAATGCATCTCACTGGCTACAGAAAGAAATGCAATATTAGGTCTTTTCAGAATAGCAACTTATTTTGCAAAAACGCCAAATCTAAGTGGACTAAGAGTTTTGAAAAGAAACTTGAATGGTAAATATTTTTTTCTGACTGTGTAAAAGCATTTGATTCATTGCCATATATTTTTAATATACACAGACTTGAAAATATATTATGTATTTTGATTATCTCTTGCTAAACTTTGTGTTTTGTATTGCCCTTGGAATTGGGCAAAAGTCTTTCAGAACTGAGTAATAAAGATAAAGGTCTCAGAGTTTGTTCTCCATGCAACTAACCTATTCCACTTCTGAAATATATTTCCAAGCTTGGTATTTTGGGCTGAATGTCTGTAGAACACCAGGATGATAAACAGGTCTTGCAGTGGCTGCTCCAGTGTTCTCCTGGATGGTCATTAGTATCATGGCAAGAGGCAGCTTGTATATATTCCTGGAAAAGTATCCTATTCCTGTCCTTTAGTCATCAGCAGCATATGGAAACGCTGGAGGCAACAAGTGTCTGATATTCTTGGAAAGCTCCTGCAGTAAATCTGTCTTAGAAAGTTAGTTGTAACAGTGAGTACCTCTACAGTAAGTTCTATTTTCTTTCTGCTAGCAGGAGGATCATACTAATTAAAGATTCTCAGAAAAGTAATGTATTATTGAGATGATCTAGAGAAATCCTGAATTTATTCACATCTGTGACAAAAATCCTGTTGACTTAAAAGGGAATACATTTTTCATTTATGATTTTCGTAGAACAGCCGAGGATACGGAAAGAAACAGGGAGTATGTCTCTTAGTGATTGGTTTTTTCTAATATTCTACCTGTATTTTATCCATAAAAGCTGTACAAGATGGCAATATTAAAAACATCTAAAGTATGTTGAACAAATTCTCATGCTGCAATAACCCTGTGTGTTCTTTTAGCTTCTGTAGGTAAACATGACTTTTCCTGTAATTGCTTCATTGCCTTTCTTTCCCCCCTAAATATCCTGATACCAGCACTTGCCAGATACCAAGTTTCTTGAAACATGCTTTAATTTAGAGTTCAGTTTTGTGGCACATCTCTAGTCAGTAGCCAGGAGATTTTAAACAGTCAGAAGTAATTAATAAAGATGAAGTAAAGGGTTTGTTCACATCTGATCACTTCAGCAAAAATGTTATGAAGGGAACTGAATGAAGTTTGTGACTTCAGGGTTCATTGCTGATGAATAATTCCGTAGTTTTGCTAGACTCATTATGATACAAATGAAATTGGTCTTTTTTGATGAAATTATGCATTCTCAAGGAATTACCCAAATTGTAACTTTTTCAAATTCAGAGTTGTAATGGCAGATCAAGGACCATTTTCTTAGAAGCAGTTGGGTTAATAAGCTAGTATAATCTCACTAATAAAAACACTACTCTGATACAAATAATAATAATCATCTGAGACTATGTCCCATTGTGATGCACAGACAAACAGGAACTGACAATTTTGGGCTGGTGAGAGTTTATAACCTGAGAAAAGCTACAGAAGAAAGGGAATAATACATTCATTTTATAAACAGAGAAAGGAGGCATAGAGAAATTAAAACTAATTCTTTCAAATTAGATGCAGGCTGTAGAGTTTAGGTACTGCCTGACCAAGTTAGCATGTTTGAAAATTTCACTAGGCAATTAAATGCTTAACTTCCATTACCTGAAGACCTCAATTTCTGCATCACCTATAAAAAGGTTCTGAACCTGGATCTATAGGTCTAGACTAAGTTGAGTCATTCAAGATAATTAGGCCAACATTTCATTGAACATCTGAATAATAAGTGGAACAAACCCAAAGTATATTAAAAAAAAAAAAAGCCCTTCATCTAATATCACTTACTCACTGCCTTTTAAGGCATACATACTTAAGCTGCCCTTTAAAACCGAGACACAGTCTCCTAATTTATTTAAAAATTTTTGCAAAATTGTGTTAGAAACATGTCAGAGAAGTTTTGTGTCAGATCTTCTGTATTCCAGATCTTCGTCCTAAGTACAAAAACCTTGGTATTACTGAGAATCCAAATGCATTTTACGCACATATTGAAGTTTCACTATTAGATAGTACAGATGTGCATCAAAGATAAAGACAGATAGCAGCTAGCATGCAAATGCTATTTCCAAAGAGAATAAAGCCCTTTTGAAGGCAGTAGAAACTGTCAAAGTTAAATTAAAAATTAAAAATCCATTCTGTGGGCTGCAGAGATGCTAGGCTGCCTGACAGCCACAGAGCCACGAAGTTTAAAAAAGCCTCTCAAATTCAGTAGTAAGTTATCTGTACTCACTGTGCTTCCCCCTCTACCCCAATCAACTTTTATACTACAGTGAAATATAATCACTGTGCCTATAAACTGTTCATCTTTGCCTTAAGGAAAAGAGCCCTCCTTGCAATTATTTTTTAAGCATCTCAAATTATGAAGTATTGAACTTGCTTATGCCTTCACATGTAATATATCATTGTTGTAAAAATTATAGACTTTCTCAATTTTTAAATAATTTATGATTCATTATTGATGATAATATACTGCTGCATGTAAATCATTGAAAATGAAGATTGATATGGTCCTCAGGCCTTCAACATGAAAAAACACTGGCTACAATTTCAGCAGTGTTTTGATAAATTGTTACATGCATTACCTTTAGGTCTCAGGGTCTCAGAATCTGAAAATGGGGTAATTTGTGGTGTTTGAGTTGGGTTTTTTTGTTTGGTTGGTTTGATTTGTTTTTTTTATGCACTGAGGTAACATAGAAACTACTAAGGATGATAAGGACAAGAGTAATACCTGCCTTTTGCCATGTTTGCCCCCCCCTTCCTCAACATTTATGCCCTCATTGGGCAGCAGGTGACATTTCTGAGTGTCTTTGTTGGGGCTCTTTCCTGTTTTACAGACCTCCCCTATCAAAAAGAAACAGCATAGTAATAAAGGACACTATTTTTGTTGTCATGAGCAATTCACTACCATATACCTTACCAGCCCCTAACTTCCTATGATTTTATGATTCTGTGATAAGGCAGATGCAGTTTATTGCTTGCTACTGCTTTATTACTTCTCAGCATGCCTGAATAAGAGATGATGACAAAAAGCTATCTATAATTAAGCAAAACTTTCAAACTGTACACTGCTTGAATTTAAAAAGGAGTAATACTTTCACCACTGTCATGCACTGATTCAAAATTTGTTTGAGAGCATCTCTGAATTGTACAGTTGGTTTTAAAATGAGGATCAGAATTCTGAAGTTTATTTTTAAGTAACATGAAGATATTTTCATAGTTTCACAGTTCCTATTATAGAGGATAGAATCATGCTATGTGGAAACAACAGAGTATAGTTGAACCACAATAGAGGGACAGCCCTTAAGGACAGCCAGACCCAGCATTTTACAATTATTTTATTAAGTTTTTTCATACTGCTTCACATGACATCTGGAAGAAATTACCAATAAAGGGATACAGATACAACTGAATAATCTTCTATGTAGACCAAAAATTTTAGTACATTGTTACATATAGTCAGTACAGTCTCTTGAGACCCAGTTTCCAGACAAAAGGAGTTCACACAGAAATCAGAGCTTCTGGTTGTTTGATGAAATCTGTCCCATGTTCTCTCCCTGTGAATAAGCAAGATGAGCTGCATCTCTTGCTTCTGTGGCTTAGCAGCATCTGCACTTGGCTTTTAGCACCATGACTTTCAAACAGGACATTGACGGAGGAGTTGAATGAATAAACTGATTTCACAAAACAAACAGATTGAACCATCACTGCAATACACACTTGAAACTTGCTATCTCATTCTGTAACATAAACCAATTCACACATTGACTGAAAAAAAAGCTAAACATCCTTACATATTCTTTATTCCTTATTTTTATTAATTATTACTTTCAAAGTTATGCATTTCATAGTAAGAGCTACTTGCTCTTTGGTAAAATGTCTTTAGTTTCCATAAATACACTGTCTAAAAATCTGAAATTCTACTCAAAGTTTGTGAGTCCCAAGAGCAGCCTCTGCTGATTCCTAAGGAAATTGTTTCTCTGTTTTTCTAGTAGAGGTACACAGTTTTCATTGCATATCCATATGAAATCTGTTCGGTTGATGTTTGTATGGCACTTGGAAGAATATCCATGCTTCATGGATTATAAATTTAAAGTAATTGTGATCAGCATTAGAAGTACTGGATCCTGTGAGCAGCACAGAAAATCACAATGGTCTTATGACCAACAATAGTCTCAGGGTACTCTACAAAATTTTCTGAAGCTTCTTTTTAAAATGTCCCTAAACCTTTCCCCTCCATCATAAATTTAAAGACTTATCTAGAATGTATATCATTTTTGTGACAGCATTATCTTTTAGCTCAAGTAGCCAGTTGGTCCTGGCCAGCAGCACGGCAGGATGCGGAGCAGGAGCACGGCCAGCGGGGCGAGACCGGAGCCCTCAGCTCCGCACCGGCCGGGTCACACCAAGATACTGTGTCCAGTTTTGGCCCCTCCAATACAAGGAAAACTTTGACAAGCTGGGATGAATTCAGCAGGGATGATCGCGCTGGAGCCAAGCTCTTCAACGTGCCACGGGGTGACAGGACAAGGGACAACCGGCACAACGTTGGAACACGAGTGGCTCAGAGCTTTTCCCCGTGGGGACACAGACACAGATCCGCGGGAGCTGAGCAGCGGAGCAGCTTCCACCCGCCCTGGAGGCTTCCAGCAGCACCCAGCTGAGAAAATATCTGACCCACGCGGTCGAGTCCGGTCGTGGGCAACCGGCTGGCCTGAAGACCCCTGCGCTGTCTCCAGAGCCCTCCCGGGCTGTCCCCAGCGCCCTCCCGGGCTCTCCCTCCCGCCCCTNCAGAAATTGAGGTCTTCAGGTAATGGAAGTTAAGCATTTAATTGCCTAGTGAAATTTTCAAACATGCTAACTTGGTCAGGCAGTACCTAAACTCTACAGCCTGCATCTAATTTGAAAGAATTAGTTTTAATTTCTCTATGCCTCCTTTCTCTGTTTATAAAATGAATGTATTATTCCCTTTCTTCTGTAGCTTTTCTGAGGTTGTCCTCTCACCAGCCGGGATGCTGCCTGTGGTCGCTGGGCTCCTCCTCGCCGTAGCTGCGTCCGGCCGGGGGTCGGCGGCGGGGGACCAGGAGAGCTCTCCGGGGAGCCGCTTCGTGTGCACCTCGCTGCCGCTGGAGGCGGCCGGCACGGGCTGCCCGCTGCCCCCGGTGCCCGTGCAGGGCGGCGCGCTGCCCCCCGAGGAGGAGCTGAAAGCGACGGTGCTGCAGCTGCGGGAGACCGTTCTGCAGCAGAAGGAGACCATCGGGAGCCAGCGGGAGGCCATCCGGGAGCTCACCGGCAAGCTGAGCCGCTGCGAGAGCTCCGACGGCAAGTCCGTCACGGGGACGTGGAAGAAGGAGCTGGGCAAGGGCAAGGACACGATGGGCGACCTGCCGCGGGACCCGGCTCAGGTCATCGACCATCTGAGCCGCACCATGCAGACCCTGAAGGACCGGCTGGAGAGCCTGGAGGTAGGGGCCACGGTGCGGGGTGGGCCAGGCCTCCCTGCCCACACTTGTAGCAATTCGGAACGACTGAATGTGTGACGGTGGCTGTGGACTGCTGGGTGGACGCAACTGAGGTGCTCAGTCTTCAAGGAGATAAATCCGAACTGACCGAGTCCTGGGAGTGAGTTCCTTGCTTGGCTAGGCTTGTTTTCTTGGTAATTTATTTGCTTACTTTAACGGTAAAAATCCACTGTCCATGTGTTCTCTCACAGAGTGTGAGTAAATTATGGATTTCCTGCCTGTTACCACCCTAGTTCATGTATTGGATGCATTAGTGTCTAAATCTTGCTTTCTGGGAATGTGACTTCATGGGCTTTGAGGCATAAGGCTGACATCTTGGGCATAAGACCTTGGCATATGGTGCTGGACAGACTAGTGGTAAGGAAGATTGTGCTGTGCTGATTGTGAAGATCATGTATTCAGAGCTGACACAGACGAAAAAGAGCCCTATAGAAAAGGAATTAGGTACAAGCCCATTGACTTCCACGGGTCTGGACAGTCCCCATGGTTGAATGCTGCTTGTAGAAATATTTTATAGAGAATATTCCCATAGGAAAAGTGCTGAATGTTTTCCTTTGTGCAGCTTGAGAGCTGTTTATGTGTGTCCTCCAAACAGTCGTGATGAAGGAGTGTAACTTCCTAAAGTTTATTTGTAAGGTCCAAACACTCCGGAGTGCTTTTCAAGAGCAGTTTTGAGTGATCTGGTAGTGTAACATCCTTTTATTATGGTTGCTGTCCTTTTGAGGCTTTTTTTTTTCCTTGTGGTTTTGTTTTTTTTTTTTTTTTTTTTTTTTTAGGTTTGTAGAAGAGAAACTCCATTAGAATAACAGGATAGGTGAAACTGTTGGTTTGTCAGTATCTGTAAAGATAGGAGTTTTATTGGACAGAGTGTGTGTATGGTGGGAGTTTGTAGTTTAAAGGCAATTTTCACTGGCTAAGACTTAGTTGATCCAAAGAGAATGACTTCCCGAATCTGTAAATTGAACCTGAGGAAACTTTCATTTGGCAAATTCACTTTTGAAGTAGCTTAAAAAGAAATAGTAGTTTTTCTGTTTACTTATATTGGCAATGTCACTTGCAGTAATTAAAACAGAGATTGACTGATATGCTACATGTACACTTACTAATGGAAGGGCATCAGACTTGGCTCCCTACATTTATTTTATTAAACTTAGATGTATGAAGACTTCTTCACATGAAATGCTGGAAGCCTCTAACAAAATTGCCTTTCTGTTTCAGGACATGTTTAACTACAGTGCTGATAATAAAACAGAACATGACAAGTGCTAAAAAGTGATGCCTCTTTTGTACTTGCAGGAGAACTTGGTGATCTTGCTTTCTTCCCTTTGGATTGGGAAGCTCTTCACAGTTTCTGGTTTAGAACGTATTTTTTCTTTTCTTATTTCCCTAAAGCACCAACTCCGAGCCAATGTGTCCTATGCAGCACTGCCTAATGACCTTCGGGAGATGCTTCAGCGGAGACTTGGGGACCTGGAACGCCAACTGCTGAGCAAAGTGGCTGAGCTTGAGGATGAAAAGTCTTTGCTTCATAATGAGACATCAGCCCATCGAAAGAAGACAGAGACAGCCTTGAATGCATTGCTAGAAAGAGTGTCTGAATTAGAAAAAGGTAATCTGCACAGAACCTAAACTCTTTCCCATGATGATGAATTTTGTTTACTCCCTCGTTCTGTTACAGTAGGTTAAATGTGGACCTTGAGGAAAAGAAAGTGCTGAACTAAATAGTAGGTGACTGTAAACACTTGGATTCCCTTTTTTTCTTTTGTCACAGGCTTTGTGTGTGACAGGCCCCCGCGTAGCTTTGCCTTCCTGTCTCTTAATTTGGCATATGTGGGTGGTTAGGATGAAAGTCTTAGTGTTTGTAGGATGGAGAGATCTATAAGGAGACAAGTGAAAACAGGAAGAAGTATTGGTGTCAGGTATATACCTGGATAATGTCAAGTACACATCTAAGTAGAACTGCCTTTATTTGGACTGAAAATCTTACAGGCTAAATCGAACTGCCTTTGGTGTAATGAATGGCATTTTATACCACAACTATTGCCTTTGGCTTTGGAGGTATTGCTGGTGGTTTTCCCTTCTGTTGCTGGTTACGATTTAGGATAACTGCAGATACTTTAATTGTGGCCTATCCCAAATGTATAGCTTTCAGAGTTTACGGTAGATTACACATGGTGCCACTGGGGGGACACTCTCTTAATCCTGGTAATTTATTCAGTTACTTAGATTGGTTATTACTGAGATATCTATGCTTCAGTAGAATCTGTTATTTGAATTGCAGTGCCCATGGAAATGAGCTAAAGAACAGAACTGTCTTTCTGTATTAATTATACACACCTACGGAGTGAGCCATGCAGGACTAGAGTACCAGTGAATATCACTGCCCAATCTTTAAATGATTTTCAAAGGTGAAGAGGCTCTCTGCTTAAAAGCAGCTTATTTGACATGCTTTCAAAATGGTACAAACATACATATCTCATGAATATTAAAATGCAGCCTAATGGATCCACTTGCGTAATACTGTATCTGTTTTTTTTTTTTTTTTCATTTAAAAAGTGTGAAGGAGGGGAAAAGGAGGGGGGCGAGAAGAGATACTCTATTGGCTGTGTCATTTAGTGTTTCCTCAGAGCCAAGACAAAGCCTGAACTGCAACTAAAATTCTGGAGAATCAGTGGCATATTAGTAAGCCTGTCTTGCATCTTTGTGTCATAAAGATGTGACTCATACCAGCAAGTCATCAGAAAAAGAGTGGTGGGAGAACAAGAATGTGTAATTTAGGTTAAAACCAGCCTGTTCCCACCTTTATTTTTGTATAAGGAGAGAGGTCTGTCTTAAGTCCCCAGGGAGGTGAAGAATTTGGGTCAGGAACCAAGGCACAGGCTTGCTTTCAGTTGTATAATTTGCTCTTGTTTAGCTGTTCTGTGCCTTTGATTCCTCTGTTAAATCAAAGTGAGGGTTATAATGATCTTAATTATTTTGTAGATTAAATGCAGACAATATTTTAAGTGATCAGAGCTCTTTTGAAAAGAGCATTTCTATTGTCTTGTTTGGGTTTTTTTAATTTATTTTTTATGGATATGCCATATTGCTTAGCATCCCTTCCTGCCAACTAATTAGAATGTCATAAGCTCATTGTTGTTCTGAGACTAAATAAATGGAGGAAAAAAGTAACCTTATAAGGTGAACTTTGACACTTTGATCTTTGGATTTTTATTATCTGTAGCTGTGACAGCTGTCTTTAGTTACCAGTGGGACAGAAGAGTTTGGAATTTGTACAGCTGTTGTGATTCCCAAAATCTTCAAGTAATTCCTTCACCGGTTGTCTCCATTGACAGCAGTAGATGGTTCATTAAAAAAGCAGGACTGGGTGGAGGAATGACCCTTCAGTTCAAAATGCCTGAACTTAATTATGATTCCTAGGTTTTCTGGTCAGTTCACTTGCTATGTCTAAATCTATTTTCTCAGTCTTTACAAGGGAATAGCAGTATTCCTTGCACATCTTGTCCAAAAATAATTCAGATTCTTTAGTAAAAGAATTGTTTTACCCTGTGCATGTGCCCACTGCCCAGAACAGGAGTTTGATATCATTTGGAGTTACAAATATTTTCAAGTCAAGAAAAACTGAAAAAATATAAAGATGATAAATATTGTTTGTTCTTTTCCAAGCCATTATTGTTTAAGTTCTTTCACAGAATGACTAATGCTCTTAATGGAGTGTGTTTCTTTTTTACTTGTGAGATTGGTTGTACCAGCCTAGTGGAGTTTGCTGACACTAACCCTAAGACCCTGTTTGGTTTGTTGTGGTTTTTTGCATAGAACTTAGAATATGTAAGTTTCTCAAAACAGATGCAATCATCAGGCAAGCTGCTTCTTCTTCCACCACCGTGTTCAGTGAAAAATGGAGTCAAAACGCTTCAGTTGTTTCTGAGAATGGTATCTGAGAGAATGCCAGTGGTTTAAAAATGACACATGAGAATTGTGTCAGCCTTTTGTGACAACAGCTCTTCATTTGGATCTGAGTGTGAAGTTCAGGCACAGGCAAGGGAACTGAATTTGTTTCAGAAAAGTTAGTAAAGGAAATGAGTGGAACTCAGAAGAACAGGTTGCTAAAAGCTTGAGGGTGACACTGCTGCAGAACTGTTGAATGCTTTGTGTCATAGTGCAAGATTTCTTCTAATACATAATTTCAGGAAATTACTTGTAAGAAACTACATCAGAAGTACAAACAAACTAGTGGAGTATTGTGACTTCAGAAAGTTTTGGGCTTTGAGTTCTCAATTTCATGCAGATTGGGAACATCTTGCTGGTTTTTATCATATCTTTTAGGTAAAGCTAAAAGATAAACTAATGTCTGCTTTTATATTAAAACAAATGTCTAAAGTTTTCATAACTTCGTGTAGCATTTTTCTTGACTTAATATTGAAATTCAGCCTTGTTTTTGTTAAGATCTCCTCCTGATTTGTCTATGGGACAGAAATCAGTTCTAATGAATTTGACTGCTTAATAGAATATGTCAGCTTTTTCTTATTTCAGATTTGCAGCCTAAAATGAGAGCATGCACCTGTTTCTCAGCTATCTCTGAAATGGAGGTGCTGCTGCTACTTCCCTGAGCAGCAGTTGTAGGAAAATAAATACAGCTTTTGTTTAAGCACTGTGGTGCTTTAACAAGGAACATACCAGAGAATCCCTGTTTAGTAACAGTAAATATCTATTAAAAATTTGAATTATATGAAATAGGCAGGCCTCCAGCCATGAACTGAACTGAACAATGAAGAAAGTATTTAACAGCCTCTCATTACTTGTCTGTCCTCTTTTTTTTTTTTTTTCCCCCCTCTCTCTAAATGAGCAGGAAAACTTAAGTTACTAACATGATATATGTTACATTTTGCTGTGCTGCAAAATCAACAATTAGTAATACCACTGCACTAAGTTTTTTGTGTGCCTTTTGATTACAGTTCCAAAGATTCTCAATGTCCATTAAATTTTTTCTTAACCTTAATTACAAATACATTGTGTTGCTTTATCTTAAAGGTTTTTCTTCCTCAATATAACTCTAGGTAACAGTGCATTTAAGTCACCTGATGAATTCAAAGTCTCCTTGCCTCTTCGCACGAACTACTTGTATGGGAAGATCAAGAAGACTCTACCAGAGCTGTATGCTTTTACTGTGTGCTTGTGGTTGAGATCAAGTGCTTCACCTGGAATTGGTACTCCATTCTCCTATGCTGTTCCTGGACAGGCTAATGAAATTGTCCTCATAGAATGGGGAAATAATCCAATTGAACTGCTAATCAATGATAAGGTGAGAATCGAATAACTTTTCTTTATTGTTTGCCTAATTAGAATAAGTCCTAAACCCTTGGTACCTCTCTAGGAACTCCTTCATTCTGTCTGTGAGAGAAGCCAGCGCTGGGCCTTTGACATGGAAGGGTCTGGTTGTCTGTTGTTGTTCCTCATCTGCTTGTTTCATAAAAGTAGTCAAAGTCAGATGGTACCTATAGTACGTTCAAACAAAGCTGCATGATATGGAGATGTCCACACACTTGTGTGTCCTATGAGTTCACAAACAGATCTTGGCTTCCTGGGTGTTTTTGCCACACTATTGTAAAACCTGTGAGATTTAAGCCAGTTTCAGTATTTCTCTTTCTAATCCTAGAAGTTAAGATATGTTGAAATTTTGCAGAAGACAAAAAGTATGTAATTGGGGCTGGTTTTATTACACTTAGTGCTTGAACATCAATTAAAATACAGGGTTTTTTCAACTTTAAGATAGAAAAAGAAACAATTGTCTCACAGTGCTTTATACCACTGGGGATTTCTCTCAAGCTTCAGAATGAGGCTTGAGGAAAACAAGTCTTGTTGAAAACTGGCATTAAAGCAGACTACATATATCTCCTTTATCCCCACCTTCAATTAGGCTTCCTAGTAACTTGCTGCTCCCTGAGGGATCAGGTGTTTACAGATCTACAATACAACTCAGGTGGTTCAGTCATGTGGCTAGTTAAGGATTTTTAACACTTTTGACTCTTATTGATTTGGGAGGATGATAAGCTGATTATTTTTCATGGTTTGTGGAAGAGAAGGAAACTTGAGTCTGCTTATCTTTAGCAATTACTTTTTCTTTCCAATATTATGTCACTGGTTTTACTGTTTTGTGAGGCTTTTCTTTCTCATTGTGGCTGCTCTCTGCATTAGTGTCTTTATGTTGACTTGTGTAAGCATAATGCCTCCATATTTGGAGCACAATGTAACCATTCTCACAGGGTTTACTGGAAGCAGGCAGATCCATTTGTCAGAGTTTTTACTGTAAATGGTGCAGGCAAAACCCAGGTGTAATGAGAAATGAGCACTGGATGGGAACTTCGGACTAGGGACTGAGATTCAAACAACAAATGTCACAGAATGAAATGCTGATGTGTGGATTGATAGTAGCTTACACCCTTGTACTTGTGTCACTTGATTCTGGATGAAACAAAGGCTCACATCTGGAATAAAAGGTATGGCTGTACTGAATACCAGATAGCTGGGACAAAGTGGAAAGATGGGGACTCACATCTGCCTCTGAGGTTTCTGCTTCTGAGGACAAAGAAAATACTGTCCCTCTGTAAATCTTGTGCTTGAACACATAGACTTCATTTTTAACATGCATTATTCTTTGGCTTTTATAGGTTGCCCAGCTTCCACTCTTCATTAGTGATGGAAAATGGCATCATATTTGTATAACGTGGACAACCAGAGATGGAATGTGGGAGGCTTTTCAGGACGGAGAGAAGCTTGGCACTGGGGAGAATCTTGCCCCTTGGCACCCAATTAAACCTGGAGGTGTCTTGATCCTGGGTCAGGAACAGGTGAGTGAATGACAGCATATTCCAGGATTTAAAAAAACAATAAAAATGAAAGCTCCCCAAACAAACAGCAGTTGAGAGAAAATTTCTCTTATTTAAACACTCTGTTCTGTTGTATACTCAGTATTGGAAAGATTAAAACAAAGCAACAAATACTTAAAGCAATTACACAATAGTATATTGTTTCACTTATTAAATATTCAGAGTATTCATGCTGCAGCTATTTCCCTTTCCACTCAAAATGCTATAGTGTGCAGCCTTGTCAGTGATCTGAATAATGCCCTAAATGAAATCCTTTGAGCTGGACTGTTGGTGACTAGCAATGTGGCCACTGAAGTTACAGAAAAGGACAAAATTGGCCAGTGCTGTTGTATGAGCAGTCAGAAGGAAGCTTGCTGAAATCTGACCAAGTATAATTGCTTGGATTTTTTAATGCTTCTTTTTTAATTGAAGCCAAATTGACCATCCTATTTAGCAGTTTACTGATTTATCCCAAGAACAGTAAGCATGTTAATCCTTGAGCCCCAGAATACACCAAGGAAGGTATGTGGGTGTGAGGGAACCAACAACTACAGGCACTAGAGTGCTTGTGGATATATCAGGATCTTTTATAATTTGGCCTGCTATGAAGGACTCCCTCCAGACTGAGTTCTGCAGCTTTTCAGATATGTAATACTTGCTTAGAGTAGTGGAGTCTCATTCACTCAGAATTTGGTGTCTACTTTAGAGATGAATCTGAAGTCAAAGGGGCAAAATCTAAATCAGACCTTTGATTTCTCAGTAAAGATGTAGCTAAAGACCTCTCCTAATGCAAATGCCAAAAGTTTGAATATTAGTGCTGCCAATGGAAAGCATTCATGACGTTGAGGGTAAGTCCTTTTTGATCACTGGATTTTGAATCTCAATCCTGTATTTAACATCTCATTAAACACCTGTGAATTGTGTGGCTCTTAAAGTTCTTTTTTTTTATTCTCTAAATGTTCTTTGTATGATTATACATGTGCTAAAAAAGATACTATCACTGTTATAAGTAGCAGGAAATAGCCTTTTTTCCAGGGTTCACAATGGGGCTATGAAAAATGAGTTATCTTGATAATGTTTTAGCAGACAGTGATGACATAAATGACAGAATGGTAAATTCAGAATCCTACTACACTGCATAGAAAATGCTCCAGCTCACCATTAAGTGGCTGGCAGCTTTTCTGTAACTCTCTCAAGCCATTTGCTTGTTCTGTTCTTGGTTCTATCCTATGCTCTCAGGATTTTTTTTAGTGTTAGCGCACAAAATGTGTCATTTCTGTCCTTGAGGAGTGGATGGAGGAAACACTTCTAGGCTTATGCAGCAGCAGTTTGAATTAGTTACTTGGTACCACCAGAAGAAGCCTGTGCATTTAGATCCAAAGATACTATTCTGTGGGTCCTGCAGAATTGGTCAAGGGCTTCAGCTGCAGCTTAATCTGTAGCCATAAAGCTTTTGGAGTAGCCTTAGACATCTGTGCAGTTCTTCATGAAGTTGTCCTGTGCCAAGCTTGCAAAATGGCTCCTAAATTAAACATAGTATTTTAAGCTGCCTTCCTGCTCTACTGCTTGTGAGCAGGGTTAGTTATGTATTGCCTGTGTGTGATGGTGTAGAGTCACTACTGATTGTTTTGAACTGCTTTGACACATTTCATATTGGAGCTGTAACTCTTCCATAGAACATCTTGTTCAAAGTAGTCTTTCTAGAAACAAAAGAGTTGTTCATCTCTATGACCTCGCTCTGCAACTCAGTATTGTGGCTGGGGGAGAGGGACTTGAAATATGAAAATGCTGAAATGATTTTCTCATCTAATCCTAACTCTTGTGTGCCTGAAGGACACAGTAGGAGGAAGATTTGATGCAACTCAAGCCTTTGTTGGGGAGATGAGCCAGTTCAATATATGGGACAGGGTCTTAAAAGCTGAAGACATCATGAATATTGCTAACTGCTCAACCAACATGCCTGGCAACATCATACCCTGGGTTGATAACAACGTGGATGTATTTGGAGGTGCTACTAAGTGGCCTGTGGAGACATGTGAAGAACGTCTGCTAGATTTATAGCTGCAATTGTTTCCCATTCAAGTGCCCCCGTCAGTAGGACAATCTTCTGTGCAATCTAAAGCACTTTTCTCTCCGTCCTTCACCAATCTTAACTCTTCAAAAGAATAAAAAAAAATTGAGTAAACTGCCTCAGTGCAAAACTAGCTGCTAGTTTGGGGCATTGAGCCCAACAATGAAAGAAGCACTTCTTGGCTAAAGCAGCCCTTGCTTTTTCTTACGGCCTCATCAAAAAAAAAAAAAAAAAAAAAAAAAGCTTTGGCCTGCAGTAGCCATTTGGTTAGGCCTGAGCTGAGTACATCAGTTCTTCTGTTGGGGAGGGAACAGCCATGCACGTGTTAACTATAGTACTCCTTTTGATAATGTGCAGTGCTGACAAAATGCTGAGATGAACAAGCTAAACGTGAATCCTTCCTTCCAGTCTGTTGCCTCCCCTTTGAACTGAAGCCATTCTTTTTTAGCCCTTTTTAAAGAAATTACTTAATCCTGACACTACAGTGGTTGTGGTGCAACTCTGAGTAGAGCAAAACAGCCACTGGCTGACTGCAAGTCTTGCTTTTTAATTTGCGGATTAGAAATCCTTATTTTATGATAAGAAGGCAATGTATTTGAGATGTGCTATTCTCTTTCAATTTGAAGCAAGGGCTATGCAATCAGCATAGCTCATGGAAAAAGATTCTCTTTGGATAAGTTTCTGTCCCAAAGCCAGGATCCTGGCATAAATGGACAGATGAAAGATTGTATTTGTATTTTCTGTAGGCTGAATGTACTGAATTTGTAGTGATCTGGCCTGTAAACTTCTGTTGTTTCTCTTGCTTTAGTCAATGTCTTTATTTTCAAAAATATACAATCTGTGATTAAGTGAATTTCCATTTTGTTTTGCTTTGAAAGGCCTTTTTATGAGCAAGTGCCAAAGTTGAGTTTCTGCTTGCTGAGAATTGCTATATATTTTTCCAACATAAGTCTTCTACACTGTTTTCTGTGTTATTATGATGGTCCTATGTAATATGAAAATGTGCTGTTTCATCGATTCTTGTTGACTGTCTCTTCTGTAAGCACTGGGATGACTACTATTTTTTATCATTTTCTCTATTTTGTAAACACTTGCGTTAGCATTGATGTGGCTACTTGGTCTGTGGCTCGCAGATAGCAAATGTACTGTATGGAAAAGAGTCAATACTTTTGTTATAAAAAAAGGATTTAAAGGGGAAAAGGGGGAATTTATAAAGCTCTAAATATTGTATTTTATTTTTCATATGTTTAAATGGTAAGAATAATATGGTGACAGTCCCATTTGTAGGATTAAATTACATATTTCCATTAATACGTAGTATGCTGGTCTTAAAGGAAAATTCTTATAATGAACTTTTAATTAAAATGCACTGTAAACTGAGTCTTCTAATTCCTTTATGGTCACATAAGATGCTGAGTATTCTCTTTCATAGCTGCTCTGAGTTCTACTGTCTCTAAGCTGCTAGAAGCAGAATCCTGTTAGAAGTTACTTTTTTGAAAAAAATATTAAATCTTCATTATTTTCAACCAAAAGAGGCCTAGGTGTGCAGGTGGTCTTAAGTGGGAAGAGGTGTCCACCTTTGGATGGGATGGGGTGTCTGAAGCTCAGTCTGAGACATGCCTCCTCCCACTGCAGTCTCATAGGCACTTGTCTGTGGCAGTGGGATGGTGCACAGAGCATATGAAGATAGTTGTTTTTACAGTCATGACTAAAAACTGTGACCCCTTCTGGGTGCAACTACTCATGTTAGGCAATCTAAGTGTCCCAAACCACTGTCAAAAGAATGGTTCAGGAAGGTGATGACTTGTTGAAATGTGACACCAGAGGCACTGCATTGGTGCAAGTTGTAAAGGGCTGTGGCCATGGGGTCTGACTGTAAACCAAATGGTCTGCTTGGTAAACTACAAGCTGGTATCTCTTTGTAAGACAATGACCAGCTGGGGGCAGAAATGTTTATGTACCTCTGACATCCTTCTTTGGCCTTGGAGAGTGTGGAAATTCTGTGAACCATTACACAAATTGATTTCAAATGTTTTCATTCTGATTGGCCTTTGAACAGACACCACCACACCACTCCTCTCCCTAGTCCCTAACAGTACTTCCCCTGACTGAGAAAAAAAACCAAACCAACCCCTCAGTATCCAAAGTATTGGCCCTAAGATTGAAGAGAGTGCAAAATTCTCCTCTCATATGAACTGGAAAATAACAGAGGCATCAGCCCTCCAGCTGCTCCAGTTTTATCAGCTGTTTCAAAATAAACTAAAGGAAATGAAGTCTGGAGTAACCTGTGCTGAGGTCTCCCCCTTCAGGAAACAGCTTTTGCATATTCCACTCTAGTTCTTAATAGGTTCAATGGTGAAATCCTCTTGGATACTTTCCTGTGTAGCTAGCAGCCTGAGTGGGGATGGTGCCTGTAATTTTAAACACTGATTCACTGTTTGGATTAATTCATTTGTTGAGAGAAGCAGAAGGTCTTTATACTTCAGCTGTCCATACTGATATTTATTTAACCACACTCCTAATCTTAGGTCTGTCTTCAATATGGCTTTTAACAATAAACACCTGAGTAGGAAACCCCACCTACATGGGGAGGTGTTAGTGGGTGAGGGCTGTAATAGCTTTGTTTTGTGGAGGCTGAGAACACCTGGTCTGGGGGATGTTGTTAGGCTGGTGCTTCCAAGTGAGGGGCTGGCTGCTTTCTTCTTCAGGTTCTTCTCTGTCTGTGTGAGGGAGAAGTGTAAGAGAACTCTTCAGTATGGAAATCAGTACAAAAAGCTGGGGGGTTTCTAAGGTATGTCACAGTGCTCAGGTGAGAGGCTGTTTGGGGATGTTCATCCTGTTGCATCCTGACCTAGAGCTGGGTTGGATCTTCTCAAGATAAGCAGTTTACTCCTCTGGTTTTGGGTTTGTTTGTTTTTTACTGAGTAGAAAACCAAGGTGGTAGGAATTTGGGGGGACGGTTTTGGCTTTTGTTTTGTTTTGTTTTTGTAGACCCCATCCTTCCAAGCCAGAGCTAGGGAAAATATATTCTGTTGAAAATGTGGGTGGTTCTTTTTCTTTTTTTTCTATTTCTTTTTTTTTGCTAGATCTATTCTTTCTTTTGCACAATAGTACCTTTTCATTAAGAAGAAAATATGTGTATTGGTTTTTGTACCTTTTATCTTGTGATGAAAGGCTATAGCTGTTATCCTGCTGCTCCACATTCTGGGAGTCATGTATATTATGTGCATATATAAGATATAAGCAAATGGCAAAACAGGAGTAAATATTACCATATTCCAACATCTATACTGTTGATGGAGCATGGAAGTGACAAGACAACCTTCAGTTCCCAAACTGCTCTGAATACACAGAAGCAATAACTTAGGGAAACCTGACTGACAGCTACAGCACTTGGAACATGCAGTAATGCAGATTTCTAGAAAATCAGCTTCTTTTTAAAAGCAGAGACAGCTAGGACTCCTAAAATTAGTATCAGTGATCCTAACAAGTCAACCTCATGGGAGGTGTGAACTGTCTAGGTCACCAGATTACTTCTCGGGTGTGGATGCTGTTCTGTTGGTATTCCTTCATATATTTAATGGCTGTTGAGCAACAAAGGATCTAGCACTTGGTATGTTTGAATCCAGGTTATATCCCTTCAAACATAGGTTTTTTACTAGCTGTCTGGCCATTAGAAAAGGTATATTGGGATTTGTTTGAAGGCTTTAGCTACACACTTTTCCCAGCTAGAGCTGAATGTTGCTGAGGGGAGAAGGAGGAGGACCACCTCTGTGCTTCTGGGATTGTGGTGAATGGGAGACCAACCTCCTCATGTAAGTGGTTTTCTGCTGGGCCACACATGATTATTAAATTGTTAGTTTAGGTCTTGGAAATGCAAGGAAGACCAGAAAAATTCTTGCCAGTAAATCTCTACCCTTGTTTTCACACAGTCCCTCAGTGTTCAAATACATGGGAGTGCCAGGTAGAAACTGATTGTTTGGCTCCAGAAGGCTGGTTTCCCTCAGGCCTTTCCTGAAGGCAACATGTAGAATGGTATCAAAACTGATGTTTTGTATTAGGTGTTTAAAACTGGCACTTTCTTAATTAGGGTAATTCAGGTTGTAAAAAAAGTTTGTGTAACTACAGAGTAGACTTCTTGTTTGCTAATGGCACCTAGCCCTATGGTAAGGATTCTTTATCCAGCTGATTTCAGCATTCCAGGTTGGGAGGGATGGCTAGCCACCTTCTACTGTATCATCCCTTGGTGAGGACCTGAATCTTGCTAGGAGTACAGATACAGAAGGAAATGGCCTGTGATGTTCTCATAATGCTGCTGCAGGAATCTGAGATCAGTCACAGCACAGACCCTGCTGAATATCCTTGAGGTTGTTTTTTTGTGTGTGGGTTTTTTTGGTTTTTGTTTGGTTTGGTTTGGTTTTTTTTTCTCCTTGGTGGGTGGTTGGACTTGATGATATTAGAGGTCTTTTCCAACTGTGATGATTCTGTGAAATAGAGATCTGGTGATGGAGTTGGATACCATCAAACTCACTGCAAAGATTAAAGGTCTCTGTTGGTAGCCAGGGGATCTGAAGGTTTTGAAGGTGTTGTAGAAATTTTTTCCAGAGATCTTTCACCAAATTATCTTTTTTTGTTTAGTAGTTTTTTTGTGTCTGTGTGTGCATGAAGAAAAGCTGGACCTTGATAATGTTCTTGGTCTAGCTGTAAGGCTTAAATAATACATGAGTTTTACAGAGATAAAAACTTTTCTGGAAGGAATTGAATTAATTGTACCCCTGGCTATAGCTTTTTCTAAAAGACTGCACTTGGACCTTTAAACTCCTTGTGCTAATTTCTACTTGTTCTATTTCTTTTTCTACTGGAGGAAGGGCAGATGTTTTGGAAAATCTTCAAATACAGAAGCTCCCTGAGGACTTGATGCCACTGAAAAATTGTTTTTTATTAAAGATGCTCTGGTGTTCCACCTGAGGTGGCTTCCAGCACGTATTTGTCCAAGCAGTTTAGCTTCTAGCAGTGCTGTTCCCAGGTGCTCCTGCCATGGGAAGGATACAGAGCAGTCACCTTTGTAGTACCCACTTCTTCCCTCACTCTTGGTTAGCTTGTTCTGGATGACCAGGAGAAGGCTGTACCTTGCAAAGGGTGATTTTGAGTGTCTGTGGCACAGTCTGTGCTTTCCTTTTGTACTAAAAGATGTTTGCAAGAGTTTTGCCCTGGATTTTAAATCACTAATCTGTTCCCAGCAGCAGTTCTGGAGTGCCTATTAAGAATGAAGAGTGTGAAAAGTAATTTAATGGCTATTTCTTAGGAGGGTTTTGGTGGTTTTTTTGGTACTGGTCTCTTTTGCTTTGTATCTTTCAAAACACTTAAGCTTAGCTTATGAGTAATTTAAAGTCTTTATGCTAGTGCAACAGGGTTGGTGACCTAGGCTTATCTTCACAATAAAAGATTGCTCTAACTGGGCAAATTAAAATCCACTTAAAGGGAAACTTCACATATTAAAAAAAATGTGCTAAAACCAATTGGTTTTCCTTTTTTTTTTTTTTTTTTTTTAAATTATACATTGTGCTTGCTGCTGGTTAGCCATGCTGTTGTGCAAACGCATTGTTCCAGACATAGCTATTTTTTTTTCTGCAAAAGGAAGTGATTGGTTTTCCTTCTGTTACTGAGGGCAGGGCAGGCAATTGCTTCCTCTCTGGTGTGGAACTGGGAAAAGGTCGTCCTGTGCAGCCACCTTGTAGCTCTGCAACTGCGAAAGAGCCTGAGTGAGATTTAGCAGTGGGAGATACTTGTGTCTGACAAAGCAGGAAAGACCTCAATTTGCTCTCCAGAGATGGTGTAGTACATAGGAATGAGCTGTATTGTAGACTAAGGTCTCTCTTTTTTCCTTTTTCTACTTTTTTTATGGCAAATTGTAAATGGTTGATAAATGCTGGTTATAAAATACAGATATGCACTGGCAAATCATCTTTTTTCCATTAAAGAGAGCTGTTAGTTACTATGTAGAGAGTACATATCCCCCTAAGAGATCAAATTATTTATGGCATTCCATTAATTAGCTTTTTCAAGGCTTTTAAGGTCTTAGAGCAACTTTCAGCTCCAGGGATAGTTGCAGTGGGTAAATACCTCTCTGCATCAAGTATAATTTAATGTAACTGGAAAACAACTGTCAATATGTGCTTTGTCTTCTGGTCCGTTGGGAGCTCATCAAGTGGAAAACTAGGATCTACAAGGTTTTTTGGAAGGAAGTGATCACAACTTGCTAGCTGGGCAACTGTGGCAGCCACAGATACCCAGACAATTTGGGAGACTTCCAGAACTGGTCTGGTTGCCTCTGTTGCTTGTATATAGCTGTGCTGTCATCTTAATCCTGAGGCTGTACTAGCACTCTTGCTTATGCATCATGACTCTCATTTTGATCTTGGTAAACAGAAGATCTTACTCCATTCTCATGTTCATCACTACCTCTGATGTGTTTTCTGGTGTCTGTTCTGCTTTTTAGAGAGATCCATGCTTTGTGCTTTCCACCTCTTGAATTTTCGTGTGTCTGTTCACAAGTATTTGGCATTGTTCACATATGCTGCTATGGTTACTCAGGCACCATCGACTGCACAGGTCAGCTTAGAGGAGCTTTAAACAAAGTATCTGGGACAGAATGCAGCTCTCACTTGTTAATTTAAGACCTGTCACATCAGTTTGAACAACATACATGGAGGAAAATCTTTCTTTTTTTCCCTGCTCTTGAGATTTGGAAAAAACATAAGAAAAATATTGCTTTGACGTTAGTCCAAGCAATGGCAGTGGCTCCTGCTGAAAATAGAAAGCAGCCTATTTGTTCTGGGGATTGCCTGAAGGCCAACAGGGCTTGATGCACAGAAGAGGAAGTAGGATGTACAAAACAGAGCATCCTATTGAAGAGTTCAGGCTTCCTCAGCTGTGTCAGTGCAAATCAAACATATCTCTGTTGATGTGAGTGGGGCTGACTGCAGATCTCCAGCACAGTGTGACACCTGTGCAAACAGTCAAGGGACAAATTTTACAAGGCTTGGGGATGGGAAAGGGCTGGTACATGGTTTTTAGACCCAAGGTTGCCACCTGATGGTTCAGGGGTAAGATGGTAGCAACTTGCTTCTGGAAACTGGGGCTGAGATTTTCAGAGTGAAGAAGGTACAGGATACTGCAGGGATGAGATGACCCTTTGGGAGCTGTAGCTGTGATTTTATTCTTCTGATTCTGAGCAAATCTGTGAGCTGAATTGGCACGTGGTGTTGTTTAGGTCCCAGAAATTTACTGAGATCTGTTCTGTACTTCACCATGGGCAGAGTTTGGCAATCATTGTAAAGTGACTTTACAGACGGATAGTGGTGGCCACTCTAGGTTATTCCCTTTGATGTCTTTCTGGTTACCTTAACCTGGAGAAGTGATTATGACTGAATTTTTTCTTCTGATTACAATGAAGGCAAAATTTCCATAGACTTGAATGAGAGCAGTGCAACAAACTGTTGGAGACAAGTCTGAGCACACCGGTAAAATGAAAAAAAAAATCAGGAAATCTGGTGTGACTTCAAAGCTATTTTTAAAAACACAAGCTGGAGTGAGTTGCTAATAAGAGTTTATTATATCCTTATATATTTTATTTTTTTTTTTATTTCCATTCAGTAATTTTGAGGACACAGAGAGAAGACATCTTTAGAGGTGGGTTATATGCATTAAAGGGGGAAATATGCTAGTATTTGCTGAGCACAGTAATTATCACTGCCAAATGAGGAGGTCCTTTTTCTGATATGGCAAAAATATTGTACATGGGAATTTGTATTAAGCTATTGTATAGCTATTGTATAGCTATTGTATAGCTTTGGTGAATTCCAAATAGGACTTTGAAAACCCACCTGGAGGACAAAATCAAGTGGGGGATTTTTTAGAGAGCCTCACTTTCTTCCTAGAAAAATCACTGTAGCATGTTTCATTATCACTGCCTAAGTGACAGTTGCAATCTGATATAATTAAGAGCTATGCTAAGGTATATAGTATTTGCTAATGCATTGTTTATCTCTGAAGATGCAAATCTGAAGCTACGTTGGTTTAACTGACTGAAACTTTCCTGTTGATAGTCTTGTCAGCTGAAAGCATTAGAAGAGAATTAAAGTATGTTCTGGGAATGGGAACTGGGAAATTATGTTCTGCACATGGGAATTGCTGCAGTATTTTAAACCTCAAAGAAGATGGAAGTGTAACAGAACGACATGACCACAGTTAGATTTATTAGTGCTGCTTTCATCTTGGCTTTGAGCCACTCACTGTTTGCAAAACTCCTGTTGATGTTCCATCTGGATTGATGATAGGGTAAAGCTCTCTGATCCTATCAATTCACATTTGCATCACTTTCTGTTCTGGGTGTGCTATGAAGAGCTGGAGACCCCACTTGTTAAACTCTAATTAATCAGGCAAGCAGAGGAGAATACAAGGTCAATTTTGCACTCCTGGAATTGAAATTATTTTCTGAATTGGAAGTGTGGGAAAGAAATCTATGTCCATGCCTCTGAATTCATCTGTGCATCCAAAACTGTCCCGTATGACTTGAAAATTACTTGAATAGTGCCTGCTTGGCTTGGGCCTGCTCTGTATTTTAATGTCATAATTGTTGCAGAGGTCACACTTTGATGCATACAGTTTTGATTTGATGTTTGTTTGTTTTCCTCTAAAACACATAGAAGATAGGAGAAAGGAAATTTCATTGTGACTGTTGGTTGCTTCCAAGCAAGTGGGTGAAGTTCCCAAATCTCAGTGTAATAGCTCATCAGAGACCAGATTTGTCTGTCCAAAGGTTTTGTGTATTCTAGGAGGCTTTGTTACCCTGAGATTTCCTACTGGTACAAAAATCATGATAGTTGTATCTGTTTTTGTATCCGTTTCCCCTCTCACTTAAGCTAGTTGTGTCATAGTCTTTAAGGGCAACAGGTGGTAAGAACTTGAACTAGGAGAAAGCTACACACTAACAGCAGGAAGTCAATAACAGTCCTTGAACAGGATGTCACCCCAAAACAGATCTTTGGTGTGGGTAACCAAAGTTCACTTTCAAACAGGAAGGATGTGTGTTTCGGGCACCCTCCAGAGAGCTATATCCAGAGTTTGATGGCTGCTTTGCTCCACTGTCCTTTAGAAGGTTCCTCCTCTCTGCCCTCTGCCTATTGATAGGTCCAACAGCCTCATAAAACTGAAGTGAGTTCTTACTAGCTTTAATCAGATGCTCCACCAAAAAAACATGGCATTCAGACAGCACACTGCTCTGTTCAGCTTCAATCCAAATTATTTTGCATTACTGCCCATGATTTTTGGGCTTACACAAACTGTTCATGTGTATCCTGGGTCCCTGATGCAACCAGACTGTTCTTGTAGGTCTGAATCAACATTGCAGCACAGCTAACTGCAGCCCGTGGTCTCCTTGTGCATACAAATTTCTTCTTTAGGTGAAGCCATAGTGAGTGAAGGTTCATTCTCCAGCAAAGGTGATTGAATGCAACTTCAGCTGCTTGATTAAACTGAACGAAGAGGAATGTTCATGTATCACTCAGCACACACTGCTACATGAAAAAAGATTAGATATGGTGAATTTCTAGTAATGAAAGCAGGCAATCGTGTTCGTCATAAAATCAGCTTAAAAGAGCTTTCTAGATTCCAGAGAGAACTAAAATAACTTGACCTACCTTGGTCCTGTAATCTTTAAATGCTGCTTAACATCTGCTCATCAGCACTTGGCAATAATGTTTATTATGAATTTTTTAATAGCGGGCACTGTCTTGTGTTGAAATTAAACATGCAGAGGGAAAAACTGTCATTAACAGGGATTAAAAATGAAATAAAAGTGTTTGACTTCAGTTAAAAAAGCGGTTCAGAAGGACATTGCAGTCACAAAAATCTTAGTGATGTCACCGGCCTGGCCCAAACATGGCACAGTGAAGTATCCTTTTAGTCCCCTACAGGTAGCAAGCATTAGTACCAGTTCTTCTCAAGACATCCATGTTAATAATGTAGCCACAGAAACTCTCCTTAATAGATGGGAAACAGAAATGTGCTGAATTTATCTCGAATCCTAGAGATGTTTTTTTGAAACCACTTTATTTTCCCAAGACTCTCAATTCTGAGTATGTGCTTAACTGAGGTGACACAGAAGGCGCCTAACATTAGCTGGACTGGATTTGAGCCATTATAGGCAGAGAAAGATGTTGGTAGGGCTTCATTCCTTATTGCACACCACTTACTGATGAAAACTGCAGCACAGGAATATTAGAAATCCTTATTCTCAACAGTTATGGAAGAAAGGAAATTGCAATTATTAGCTTGGAGCATCTTCCAAGTAATAAGCTCTGTAGACCCTCCCAGGTCCCAGTTATTTCTCTCCCGAGGATGTAATCTGCTCTATAAAAGGGATTCCCTAGAAAGCAGTCTGAAGCTGTCAGCAGGTGCTGAATTTGCACTTCCTTTTGCAGCGTGTTCCAGTTGGTTCTCTCAGGGTTAAGGCACTGAGGCCTTTCTTTCCTAAGTTAATTTTGTCTGGTTTCAGATTTCACTTTGTCATGCTTCTCTTGGGCACTTCCCTGGCAAGCCAGTTGTGGTCACCTTCTGCCTATTGCATAAACAGCTAAGAGCATTTTAGGTGTTTCTTGCAGCCCTCAACACTTCTGTGTTTGTTTTTTTTTAAATCTTGAGTCTTTCTTCACCATCAGGTATGAAGCAGGAATTGGTTATTGTCAATGCCCTGTGGAGAAGTCAAATACCATCTCTGCTCCCAGATGCTGTTCTTGGATTCAAAGATGCTACTAGATAGCTTTGCCACTAGGAATGCCTAACAGATTGCTTTATGTTGTACAAATCCTTTATTCAGTCTGCTTCCTAGGATGCAGTTTCATGCTGAATGCTTACTGTTCCTAGACATCTAGCTTTGTGTCAGTTAGACTCAGTTCAAGTCTATTTTATTGGAAAGAGCCCGCTCTATTAAGCCACCCAGGCCACTGTATTAGCTGCTTTCCATCCTTATCTACTAATGTGTTGTCGTTTCTGTAGTCTGTGAGTTCACTTCTAGAAGAATATATATTTGTTTCAGTATCATAAATGACAGTGGTGGTGATACCATGTGTGGTATGAAGCTATGTTGTACATACAGTTGTTTGCTGATACTTCCTTGTAGACATCTACTTTTGGAAATGCACTGCTTCCCCCACTTTTAATTCATGTAACATGGAATTTAATTGAAACTATAAAGTGAAACAATAAATATCTTAAAATTGAAATCACAGTAGTATTCAGCTGCCTAATTTTTGTGTGTTCTCCCTTCCCATCACTTCCCCCAGACCTGATAAATACTTCTATGTTCTCTCTCTCCTTTACCCCCTTTTATTTAGGGCTTGAATCTCTTAGACTGTTCAATAGAGCATATTCTGTTCCCCTACAGATAGATCTTGTCATTCTGTGGAGATTTCTGCAGCAAACTCAGGCTGTAGCACTAAAATCCTCTTTAATATGTCTCTGAAATTTTCTGGGTTTCAAACTCTTGCGATGTATATGTTAACTTTGTATTTGTGGGAGTTGAAACAGAAGGATTAATTTGCATCTCCAATAAATAGCTCCACCTTAATTCAGGGAAACACTTCAGGATGTCCTTAGCTGAAAGGAGTGGAGTAAATGCATAATTCCCAAGGGGTTTTGTTATTGTTTTGTGGTGGGGTTTTTTTTGGTTTTTTTTGTTTTTTAAATTAATTTCAGCTGTGTGAGGGAAAGAAAGTCCAGTATGGTGTGGTGTTTTTTGAATTTATTATTTTTTTTTTTTAATCCCTGAAGGACCAGCCTGGGGGGGTTTTTGTGAAAAAAATTTTTTCTGTGAAAAAATGCAAGTTTTACGTAGCGTAACTGTTCTGCAGAGAAGTAGCTCCAATGGGGAGGACAAGTTGTGGTTTTCTGATGCTTTCTCTACCCCCCCCAATATGTACTCTCTTCTTGTTGTTCCTTACTCCAGAGGTGGTTGTGTGCAACTGCTATTGTGTGTATTTATTTAAAAAATAAAAATGATGGGGTCAAATAATACTGTTGACTGCTAAGTATGGGTGTTTTTCTTACACGTGTGTTTATTTGTTAAGTCACAGATTTTCTACAGCTGTCACTTATGGGATAGGGAAGGTGACTGGTGTTTTTTTTCTGTGCTTGTGTAAATCAGAGAGACTCTGCTGTGCAAACTAAGGCCCTCAGCCTTACTCCATGGGCAGTTCTTGCATTCTTCCTCCCTGTCAGGCCACCCTCCAGGGTTGCATCTGATCAGGACTAAATTGTCACAGGAAACAAACATGTTAGGGGGGACGTGTTGCTGTATCAGGTAAAAGCTGCTCTCTGTTCCTTGGACCACCACCAGGTATATGCATAACTGGGTTTTGCAAGAAGATACTTGGCGAATCAATTATTGTAACAGCTGTGCTATCTTAATTTCTGTGAGCAGAGAAATACTATTTTGTCCTCCTTGTTGGAAGTGAATGTTTGTTTCTTTGCTTTATCTCTGTGCACAGCAGGTCTTGTTGTTACATTTAAGTTGTTGTAAACTCTAAATCAATAATCCAGTTAAGAAGGAAAAAGAGGTCTAGTAGCAATAAGTAAAATTGCAGAGTTAATCAGATCATCTTTATTTGAGTTGTAGACTGTTTCCCAAAGATGTTCTAGCTCTACAAAATCAATATGGACACGATGAAGTAGGTTTATTTTCTGTCTGTCAGTGGTACAAGATGGGGAGGGGAAGGGGGGACTGGATGTTTGGAGGGAACCAAGGGATTTTGCTGCCTGTGAACACCATAGCTGTGGAAAAGGGATGGTTGCTGCCATGGAATCAAAATAGTATCTATTTTGGGCTCTCAGATGTCTGAGGAAGGTACATATCCAAGAATTTCTCTTCCCATTCAATCCCCACTAACTTCACAAACAAAATATGTCTGAAATAACACTGCATTTTAAAATATAGCATTTTGATTTGATAACTACTTGTTTTACAGTGTAAAAAAAACCACCTGATTTTATAGCTTCTTCAGAAGAGATGGATAATGTTTCTCTTACCTCCTCTTTCCATCATAATTTCTCAATGGGGTCCTCACTGCTGATATCTGCTAGCTTAATACTACACAGCCCTAAAGACTTCAGTAGAGTTTTGCCTGGCTAAGGATGGGGAGAATACAAGGACTTTTGATCTTTCCTGAACCAGGTTTTGCACTTCTTTCTGGTACAGCTGAGCCCTGTTCTCCACAGCCCCATAAGTAGCTATTGAAGACAATAACAATGAAAGCACAAAAGTGATGGCTCTCCTTGTTGTTTAGTTGTTGTTAAATATGATCTCTGCTGTGCTGTGGAATGACCAGTACCCAGCACTACTGTGTCTTGACTGTTACTTAGTGATACTTTAAGCTGACCCAAGCCTTAACAAGTTAGTTTAATGCTTTCTCTTTGTACATCAAGCAATAGATTAAATAGCTGTGTCTTAAACATTTAGTACGGTTGTGTTTTCTGATGAAATTTTTTAGGAGAGTTAACATTCCATATTGACATCTGGGCTAACAATTGAGTGCAGGTGCCTGAAAATGTATTTCACTATGGCTCAGTGCTGCCTATCCTGTTTGGAAATGATGTGGTTGTAGCTCAGACTCAAACTGCATGAGTGGTCAGAGCTCATGAGCTGCTGGACATGTGTAGATGTCCAGTGAGTGCTGCAGAGTGAGAGGGGCTTAATGCATCCTCGTGAATGGAGAGGAGCAAACTTTGCAAGAGCAGGCTAAATTCAGAGGGAGCTGTTCTCATGCTTTTGGTAATTTGGTAGCTGCCTTGTTAGCAGCTCCTGTTGATGAAGAGCTGACCTGTGTGATGGATTCTCAGCTAGGCAGCTGTACAGCCTTGATGTGTGCAGTGCTGAAATCCAAGACAACCCTGCGGTAATCACTGAACTCCCTTTTACTTGGTTTATGGTAAAATTGCCTCTTGGTTTCATCAAGACTTGATCTGAGCCAGATCTTAATTTACAGGATTCTGAAAACCCATCCTGTCTTTGATTATATATTTGTTTTTAAAAATTAATTTCTTCATGATAATTTCAACTTCGATAATGTTCTAGAAGGCATTCATGTGCTGTGACATGAACACCATAGCTTGCACTGACAAGAGAAGTGGGAGGTGAGTCCAAACCCTGCAGAGCTCTTCTTGGTGACAGTTCTGACTTTCAACCATACTATTTTTTATAATTTTAAGAAGTGCTATTTTTAGTTGATTTACAGTCTGCTCCTAAGTAGTCTTTTAAATATTCTAGAACAAACAGAAATAAAAAATCCTGGATCTTACACATTCCCAGAATGTGATCTGAAAAGGAATGCTAAAAAAAATGAGATACAGTTTATAAGTGTTTCTGTGTAATAATTATATAAACAAATACAGTATTTTATAGTATATAAAATATATACATATACAGTGCATGTATTTAAATGCACAGACACACACGTATACCATCACTTTGACACTTGTAGCTGATCAAACTTGAGATTATGTGCAAAGGAAGCATGGAATTCCTGAAGTTCTACCAAATAGCTGGAAAACTGCCATGATTAAAATGAACTTTCTGAAGCTGTAAACATGTATTGCTGTTATACCAAAGACGGGGTACAAAAGTGCAAATCTCTTAATTTTGAGTAAATTTAAGTTGTAATGTAAATTTTATTATCTCATAAAATTGTAATAAATTTTTGAAAATGTTAAAGATAGGAAGATGAGCCAAAGAAATTGCTGGTCAGTTTTGGTGATTATCTCAGAAGCTGGTACCATTTTGAGGAAGGATAAACTGCATACTTTGGCCTTACAGCATCTGATAGATTTGTTTGGTTCTTTTTTTTAATTATTATTAATTTTTTCCCCAGGGCAAATAACTTTTATGTGTATTTTATGTCTTGTATGTACATATTTTATGTAAACATGCATGTACAGAAATACATAAAACATTGTTTGTGGACACACAAATATACACTTTCTCCCCCACATGTATGGGTGGAAGAAGCAGCAACTGAAACTGAGCTTCAGTATCTACTTCAAGCCACTGTGGTGGTGCAAGCCCACTCATAGAGCTCTGGCTGAACTTCAGAGAAATGTTTCTAGGTAATCGCAAGAAGTGTGTCCTTTAGTGTGGTGGGTTACCTGATACTGGTGTGTTCTTTATGTCTGTGCATGTGTAAATACTTCATGTTTCCAACATAAAATCCGTAAGTTATTTTAGATGTTCAGCTAGAGCTGTATGGATTGTGTAGAGGTGGCCATGCACTACAGTCACTTCATCAGCACCAGAATATGTAGGGTGAATAACACATATTTCTGAAGTAGCAGCAATTACTGGGATAAGAACTATGCGGTGGTGGTGTTTTTGTTTTTGTCCTGTGATTGCTGTCTATGGAGAAAGGGTGTTTTTTTTTCTCAAGCTCTTGGAGAAGTGGCTGGAACAGAACTAGGAAAGTGACAGAATGTTGTATTTTAGAGAAATATTTAATGTGGGCCTTGCCTCTAGTCATTTAGGCACATGGACATAGGGAGTGAAAGGGGGGGGGGGTTAATCTTCTGTGGGATAAATTAGTAAGAGCTGTGCAAAAGAACTTTTCCAAGAGTTGCCTGCTAAATAAATTACTTGTCATGTTTTATTTAAAATACTCATGCTGCCAGCAGAGAACACAGCAAACAAGCATGCTTTCTATTAAAGTAACAGCTAGGATTTTTCTTCTGGCACCCCCATGACTTCTTGCACTTGTTCATCTTTATTGCATGTCACAAGAAGCTGAGGAAAATCATATGTGCACACATGGTTCCCTTGTGATTATGGCATTATACAGTCAAGAGGTTTCTCTCCTTTAACTGTAAAACTCTTTTTGGTAAACAAACCTTGGATATTTCAGCTAACCCCAAGCCTTTTTGCTGAGATCCTGTAATATGGATGTCAGCCTAGGTTTGCACTAGGGAAATGGGGCTGTGCCTAATACTGTGCATTACCCAAAATCCAGTGTGCATCTGATTGCTGTGATGTGGGGATTGGGCTCTTTCCTCTGTCTGCCCATGTGCTGCAGGAGTTGAGGGTGGATTGATGCCAAGCTGAAGAGTGGCAGGGGGTGGGTATGGAGGATTTCCATTTCTAGCAGGACAGATGTTGCTTTCTTTTCTCCCAAACATCTGCTCACACACTGTATTTTTGGAAGTTGCAAACACTGCTTTAAGGGCAAGACGGAGGTTACAGTAGGTTATCATCCTTATGCCTTGAGATGCCATCAAGGGATTCTTGACTTTTGGTTTAAGACTAATGGAGGAAATGTGTGTAGAAGATGTTTTCTACCTCAAGGGTGCTTGAACTTTCCTGGAAAATTTGTCCATTGCAAAACAATCTGTAGCACCCTGTCACCCTGGTGATACAAATCTTTTCTTTGAGTGATGGCCAGGCTTCATAGTCAGAAATGGCTGAGAAGCGGTTGCCTTGTCGTGGGAAAGAGCCTTAATGTCAAGGTTTTTTCATTTGTGCATTGTTTTGCTGTTTTCAATAGGTTAAGTAGAGATCAGGTCTCTGACTCTTACCTTTAAGCTTGAGCATAACATTGATTAGCTCATGTCCCAGCTTCTCCCTGAAAATTAAAGCAAAAAAGCTTGTTTAATGGCTGGAAGGCATCTTTGGGACTTCTGAAGCACAGTAGCACCTAAAGTATATTCTTCCTCTATTGTGAGAGTGGTCCTGTGCTTAGGGAGTTTCAAGGAAGAGAACTACAGTTGCTTTTTTGCCTCTTGTGTTGGGAAGTTGCTTCACTGGGGTCAAATTCAGCCCCTCTTGTCTTACTGAGATATTGCTGGAGGATGTTCCCCTGTAAAACCAAGTCCACTGATTGCAAAGTCAATGCTTTCTGAGCTCACTTACTTAAATTCAGACTTTACCCATTCTTCTGTCATTGAAAACTGGGATAATTAATAGTCACTTAGCCAGTAACACACAGCCAGAAATGAGTGGTCTTCTAAACCTTTGTTATGGTATGAATATAACACATTTGGGTGTATTAGAAGAGCTGGACTAAAGTGTTGAAAAGGATAGCATTCAGGGGTGATCTCTATCTCATGCCTGCCTGCTCAAAAATAGCATTGCAGTAGTGACATCTGTGGCATTTATGCCTTTTCTTTCATGCAATGAAAGCAGAGTCCTTTTTGGGAAGCCAGACAGACAATTAGATTTATAGGGAGATATAAGATTTCTTTTTGTGCAGGATCTAGTATTTGACAGACACTTTCTATGCTCCTAATACTACTATCTAATCCAAAATGCTATATGAGAGAAGCCGTATGCACAACAAAGAAATCTGTGTCCAGCAGTCTGTGGTCCTGGCATGCATCCTTCAGCAGCATCTTTTAGTATGTGTTGAGAAAGCCATTCAAAATAGTTGAATGCTTTTGAATCATATACAGGATTTTTAATGTTTTCAGCATTAGGTTCTCTATGGAACTTGCAAATGTAGTCTAAAATGCAAAAATATACATTACATAAAACCATTTGTACAGAGTTTCTTCCCTCAGATTTTTTCAGCATTTGATCATTATCTGAAGTCTCTTTCCATCTAGAGACTGGCATTTTTTACAGAAAATTTAGAAGGAGATTTTTATATAACTACATATGCCTGTTGAGTTCCAGTCCTTGTAAAGCATTTTGGGATTAATCTTGGTAGTAACCAGCAAACTGTATTCAGTAGTGAAGACATCTTATATCTACAAAGCTTTACAACTATCTAACAGTCCAGTAATTAATCCAGACAAATTAACTCTAATTAGACAGTACCTCATTAATATTTTTCAAGTTTGTTGTAGTTTGTGTTGTTTTTATGAGGCACAGCTTATTTTAAATACTCCCAGAATCATTCTAAGATCATGCAATCATTTGGACGACTACACATTTTTAATTACATTTCAAAAGCATCAGTGCTTTACTCCCTCCATCTCTTCAGCAGTAAGGAGATTAGGTTCATTGCCAAGTGACTTGCATCACCCTCTATCATGGGATGAGACTGCCTGGGTTTTAGCAGTCCAACAAAATGAATCACCAGCACAGTGTGGTGTCATGAGGCTGCAAGTACGTAATGAACAGCCTTGCGTAGGTAAAGGTGAAAGAACCTTTCATAAGGATCTTGCTAAGATATTTGGATGTGCAGGGTAAAGCAAAGCTCTAGCTCAGGCCACTGACAGCTAACCTGCTCACCAAAATACGGCATAGGAGTGGAACTGTGGTCTAGGTTGAGTTTATTGTAAAATAGCTCTAAGTATTTACCTATGTCTTGTCTTGTTTTAACACCTTGAGAAAATTTTCTACTTTTCCAATGTTTGAAGTGTGTGATTGTATTGTATGGACAAGATCTGATCCTTCATTCCAGGCAAATATTGATAAATATTCATGGCAGTTGCTTGATAATCTGTGTGTCTGACAGACACGTGCAGATTTACTTAAGGAAGTCTTGATGGTGAACCTCCCCTACTTTCTACTAGATATTTTAGTCTAACATTCAGGCTGCTTTTGTACATACTTAAATTCAACCCCCTGAAGTTTCAGATTATCTAGTAATGTTTTTTCTTATAAGTATTTTTATATTGCAAGGCCTTGTGTTGGTAGGAGTACTTTATCAAAATGGGAATGCTTCTCTAATATTCCAGTCATGTTCACAGGAATAGCTTTATACCTGGAAAGCAGCACATTGAGTTAATGTGAAGACAATGCACAAATGATTTTTGATGCACTGGTTTTAGCTGGTGCAGCTGTGTTGGTTAGAGATTCTGTAACTTGCTTTCTGAATCAATTTGCACGAGCTGCAGGAGTTGAGATGATTTTAAAAAAAAAGAAAAGTGATAGAGTAGCCTGTACTCAGTATTTACAGGGGAATACATGCTGGTTGGGGAGTAATTTCAGTTTTGACAAACAAATCAAGAGAAATCTATCTTCTACTAGTGTGAAGTGCCTCTTAGCACTAGCATTAAAATAAACCCATGTTGGACAGACAAATAGCAGATATCTCTCAAATGCTGCAGTGCACAGACTGGTTAGCAGACTGGTAGAGGGCTGTATTTTAAATTCAATTTTTATCTAATACTGATTTTAATGCTAGTTCTAATTCTGCAGCTGTCAATCTGATTTCTACAGATTTTCTACAGATGGTGGAGGTAGTACATCTCAATTCTATGGGTTAGAAGGCATGACTGTAACAAAATCCATCTGACAGGTAAACCATGTGCTCCAGTTAATCTTGTCTGGGACATAAATAGATGCTGTACCAAATGTAATTGACTCAGTTACTGAGCTTGATGCTAATGTCATTGACATCTGCTTCAGACTCAGCATTCCTTAAAAATGCATTAGAATCAGGCTTATGACGGAGTTCGTGTTAGGGTAACCCCTGCTAAAATGCTACGGGTCACACTGATCTCTGATGCCATTAGAGGTACGCTAGGAGAGATTTGTCCCATTGTATTTGTTGTTTGCCTGTATCAAAGGACAGAGCTGCAGAAGATAGGAATGGGTTTTCCAGTAAATTAAGAGACTTACATATTGTTTACTCTGGGAATAACAGTCTTATTTAATATTAAATTCCTAATTTCCTTTATGTGTTTACCAACCGTCCAGAAGATGAGGTGCCCTAGATGAGAGAATGTCTCCTTTTCATAAGTTGTCTCCTACCTCTCTTAGTTTGTGCATAATAGAGTCAACACTCTTGCAGCCCTTCTCCCCAGTGATGCACTTGGAGCTATCACATTCTTCTGGTTTTCTGAGTAACCTTTAAGGAATCTTCAAATATTTAAGGAGAATTTTTAAAGCAGGCCACACTTATCCAATTCTGAAGAAACAAATCCACATGAGAGGAGATATAGTCTAACTTTCTGCCCTGTGGAACAAAGTCTTTTAGTATTACTGATTTTTTTTTCTTTTTCTTTTTCTTTTTCTTTTTTTTTCAGACAAATAAAAACCTTAAAGTATGCATGTCAGTCTTCAGGAATGTCCGTTACTAAATTATTGCTGCTTCCACTTACAGGAAACATGGAATCTTTCTTCTGTTAACCAAACTGATGTCCTATTTAGTCTGTCTCATACTTCCCTTCTGACTGTGGTCTCAGGCTTAATCTGCATGTGACCTGGAGCCTCTCAAGGAAAATTAAGGATAAGTGTTGATCAGGAAATTGCACATTTAGGGCCTCAGGGTTCTTTAAATGAGTCACTAAAACCAGACCACTATTCTAACTCCTCTGTAGTAGTAACTGGAATTGCACCATATTGCTTGGAGACTTCCAACTGACAGTTGCATTATAACTAGGAATTATTATTCTGACTTGGTTGAAACTGACTTCCAAAAGGCTGGGATATTATGGGAATGAGCCAAATACAAACCTCTGGTGCCTGGGAATCTCCTGACACCAGGTACTTGTGAGCTGTTTGTCCAAGTCTTCTGTAGCTTTCAAGTCTCCTGCCAGACTTGTGACTTAACTGTACAAGTGATGCAACCCATTCTTTTATATATATATTATCTCTGCATGATTTTAGATATATAAATAGCTACACTACTATAGGCTGTGTGTTACGTGTCTAAGTCCATCTGTCACGTATGTGTGTGGGTTCTGTTTAAGGGAAGATCTTCAAAATCTGAAGCATTTTAATCTGAAACTAACACAAAAAACTTGAAAAAAAATTCAACAGTGGACTCTGACTCATGATTTGGTACATTAGGGGAAAACAACTCTTTAGACTCAGACTTGAGATCACAGACAATGGATTTGCATTAGCATCAACATTATGTATTAAAACATATTTTATCAAGCTTTAGAAAGGGCTGTATTGCTTTAAGGGCTTGGAGAAAGTATCCCCTTGTGTTTCTGCCACGATCCTGTTACAGATTTCTCTGCTTTTCTCATTCTTAATGATTTCAGTGGGAATTATGATGGATTACTGAAATAAGATAATTCTCTTTCTAGTGAAAGCTTTACTACATTGATAACTTTTTTCTGTACTGCTGTTTGTCAAGTGCAGCTGGTGTACAGAATTCAGATGTCACTGGGAATTCAACTTGTTGCTTCTGTTAAATTTTGAATATACACAAATACTGTTTATAACACAAAAACCTAAAGGACTGCAAAAGGTAGTTTACTGTTAGTATAATGCCTGATTATTAATGGACTCAATGGAAAACTACATGGCATTAAAATAAAATACCTGTACATAATTCTATTGACACTTCTGTAGTGTGATGCTATGTTGTTACAGCAATCTTTGTGCTCATATTACTTTATTGTGGGATCTGAAGTGTTAATACTATTAATGCTTCATAACAGCACATCAAGTGCTATCATGCTGGTTTATTGGGCAGGTACACAAACAAAGATGAGCAGATATTTGCACAGAGATGTAAAATACTCAGCCTTGCAAAGCACTATTTATATGCATAACCTGAAGCACACGATTAATTCTATCCCTCTTCAGTCACTTTGTTATTTTGCCAAATCTGGACCCATGTAACTGATATTCCTGGTCAACTTGATTAACTTTCACATTATCCTTCCTAAAATTCACTAGAAATCAATGTGATTTGCTTACCTGCTTATTGTTCAGCTCCAGGCTAGCTAGTTGCTGGATGGGGGCATGTGCTTGAAAGCAGTTTATCAGGCATTGAGCAGAATACCTGGCTACTACCATTGTCATGCTGTCATTTTAGCAGCTTTCCTGAGCTCTAAGCTCACCTAATTGGGAAATACCTATTTTTGCTCTACCTAGTGCAGCTGCTGCAGCAAATCTGACTCTGGAGCTCCAGCCTTGCAAACAAAGTAAATATTTTCTGTAGGCTGTTGTTAATAAAAGAATCCTTCCATCCATGTTAACACCAGAAATGCACACTGTAATTTGGTTGACAGGTTTTGAATGCTCTTTATTCATTTTACTGTGAGAGCTCTAAGTGCATGGCAGCTGAAACAGTAGGGAAGATGGTAATTCAGAAAAGCATTTTTAACTTATTTACCTACCTTCCAGGAGTGTTCACTTGCTGGATTTCTTTCTTAAAAAATACTGGAGATCTATACAAAATAAATAATTCATTATGCAAGTATCAAATTTCTCAGAATGCTAGCATGAAAATTGCTAAATATGCATTTAATTTAAGCTTGATTAGGCAACTTATTCTGTTCTAACACAGTCATAATGAAAATGTAGTCTTGTGAGGTTTAATTCATTAGGGGTACAGTGTGCTCCATGTGCAGAATTGCTATTTAGGAGGGGTCTTCTTCAAACTGGCAGGTGGGCTGCCTCATTGCATGAAGCACTGACTGGGCTCCCAAGCAGGGAGCTTGGAAGGCTGATGAGAGAGTGGTTGATCCCAATGAAAGAGAGGAAATAATGAAGAGACAAAAGAGACATCCCTCCCCCAAACTGCTGGTTATTCTGCAAGGGAGCCCTCAGCCTGCATATATGGGTATCAGAGGGACTTCTGCACATCTCTGTATCGCTGTTGGGAATTTCAGCTGCCTGCTCAGAGCAGCTGAAATGAACTCTTAGCAGGAAGAAATCTGGGTCCTCTGCAATGGCTTCAGCAGGAGCTGGACTTGGAGCTCACTATGAGACCCATCAGTGTAATTGAATACAGTTGAGAGTAGACCAAAGGAAAGCAATTTCCTGAAAATCACTTAGGCAGAATCATGGGATCAGTGGATCTCGTGTGTTCAAGGGTGTTCTTGCTCTGGAGCTCAGCTTATCTATGGGAAACTGTCAGTACGAATATTTTGATGTGAACATAAAATGAAGGCTCTGTCCTGCAACCCATCCCTGCTTGAGAGAGAAGATATGTGCAGGGAATTCAGATAGTGTTGCAAAGCTGGGTCACTGGGCCCTTTTTCTGGCTGGTAGAAAGGTGAGACCTGCAGCCAGAGACTGCTGTGGGTGAAATCCATACGTACTCCTCTTGGTTTGGCAGCATTTTGGAGGATCTGGCAAAAGGGGTCCTAGGTGGGCAAAGTGGGGACAGGCATCTGTGCTGCATGATACAGCAGCTCAGTATAAATGTCAGTGTGAAGCTGTCATTTTCAAACTCCTGTTTATTTTTTTTGTTTGCTCGTTGTTTCTTTTTTTTTTTTTTCCCCCTCTCTCTAATCACCACAGCTACCTGCTGGCTGCAACATATCGGGGCAGCTCGGAGCCACACTGAACTTGTCTGGCAAAGCTTATATCTTGAGCTGAGCAAATCTCTCATAGGCATTCTCATTGCAGCAAAGCCCTTGCTCAGCTGCATTAATTCCAAGGAGTGCCAGTCCACTGCTCAGCTGATCATCTGGAGGCCTGGTTTCCTTCAGCACACACACAGGGTTTTGACATATTCCTAATTTACAATGTAAGAGTAAACTCTTGGGCTGAGGTGAGAAATTTGGAGTGAAAATGAATAACAAATGCCTGGTGCTGCCCATGAGCGAACCCACAAGCTCTGCAAGGTCTCCTCCATGTTTGCAGTTCAACTTTGCTGAACTTCACCCCCTTTTTTTTTTCTTTTCTTTTAAACATTTTTTACTTTTTTTTTTTTTTAATTTTTAAATTTTTATTTTTATTTGTGTGTGTGTGTGTGTGTGTGTGTTGTTCAGCTGGGAACTGGTTGCTCACTTCTGGTGAACCCTGCTTTAATTGGGACAGCTGGTAATGAGGCACTTTCCCCTTGCTAGTGTAGACCAACCTGATTTTAGTGCCCATGACAGCACTACTGTATTTTCTCTGAGACAGGTATCACCCAAATCAGGGCAGTGTTCTCCAAAGAGCCTTGCTGAGCTCAGCAGGTTCCCGAAGCAGAAGATGGAGTCTTCCTGCTGCTTTCAGGGAATCTGAAATGAGTTAGGCTTTAGGAAATTGTTTCTCCTCTTCCTAGCAGTTGATCATTCCTCGTTTGTTCCATGGTCTGAAAAATTATTTTCCGAGTGCTGGTATATTTAATAGAAGGTTTCACATGCTGGTTTACTGTGAGGCTTTTCTGTGTGTGTGTACAAGCATCAGATGAAATAATGAAAGGTGTATTTGTAATTTGAGTTTATAAGTGAAATAGATTTTCTCTGCCAGTGGCTAATCTACTGCTGCACATCTACTGCTACATTTTATACTATTTAGAAGTGATCTTTTAGAGCAAAAATGCTTTTCTTTGCTGACTGCTTATTGTAGCACGTTATATCACATAACATCATTCTGTTCTACAACACTCTGTTCTGTTGTGCAAACAGCACAAAGAAAGGAGGGGGGGAGGGGGAATAAATGAGCAGATACACCAGCAAAAATTTTCCTTTGCTGGTACCTGAATTGCTCTCAGGGAAGCTGACATTTGTATTCTGTCACTGCTGTCATGACCAAAGAGATCCCCTAGTCCCACAGCTCAAGTTTATAATATCTTGCAGTACAGTGCTTTGAAGAGACAGTGTTTCTCAAATGAAAAAAGAGTGATCATGGAAATGAGTGGCTGATGCCACTGTTGGGGCTGACAGCAGTATCTGGAGTGGGGTCCAGCCTTGCCCACCTGCATGGGGCCCCCAAGGCTTCCCCTGCTGGGCTGTGCAGCAGCACAGGGCACAGCTGGGGTTTGCTCTCCTGCCTCACCACATTCATGCTGGTACAATGCCTTGGGCTTCAAGGAGGCTGTACTTCTCACTGGTGTAAGCGTGAGAAGAAGGGGTTGAACTGGGAGCAGTGTGAGAGTGCCAGGCATTCTGACCTGGTGGGTGGAGGCTCCAGGCTGTGCAGCTTCAGAGAAGCTTCCCTGGGGCATAGTCTTCCTCTCCACATCTGTGTCCAGCTGAACACAGAAAATGAGCAGGAGGAAGAGGGGAAGTAGCTGCTTTCTGCAATAGAATCGTGCAGCCCAGGTAGATGTGTACTTCTACGCAGTACAGAACTTGTGTGGTGTTACTGAACTGGCCTCTCTACTGAACTGTAGCTGTGCCTCTGTGATCTGTTATTTTGCCTTTGGGCAGAAGTACCCCACTTCTCCACTATCCAACATTAAAGAATCATACCTTGCTTTAAACTTGGGTTAACCTCTGTTCCCCAAGCCATATTATGTTTCAAGCTTATTATAAATTATTTAGCAAGAAGGCATCTTGAACTGTAATGTGGGCAAATGCTATTTATGCCAAAGGAATTGATGCCAGTTGCTCATCCTCTAGAATTTGCAGAGATAATTGTGTACATTGCTACACTGATGGTTTTTCTTCTCTAAAAAGGCAGCATAACTGTGAGTCAGCATTGTGATATGTCTGGCCTCAAGGACCTCATATGATGTGATCTGAAAAGAGGACACTCCAGATTCCTGTTTTGTCACTGTTGCTGTGACTTTTTATTTTAAAGTCACCTCCACTCACTTTCCGGACCCCACCCTTGTTCCCCCAATTTTTTCTTTAAAATACAATCATTGAGTAGTTCCTTGTCACTGCAGTAACATTTCACAGACCTGCCCCAGGCAATGTCACTACTGTGTGCCAGTGTGAGGGCTGATACAGACCTCAGGTGCTTTCCCAGATGTTGTGCAGATCATTTGTGAAGTTATGGACGAACAAGAAGAGTTCAAGAAGCCTAGAAATTCCTAAGCTATTTCCCTGAACTTTTTGTTAAATTAGAGGCAACAAAAGAGGTGCTGGATTCAGGGGTGCCAGAAAAATGTGAAACCAGCCAGCAGCTGCCAGAGAGCCTGAGAATATGCAGTCTCTAGTGGGTTGCAGGTTGGTTTTTTTGTTGGTTTGTTTGGTGTTTGTTTTTGTTTGTTTGTTTGTTTGTTTTTATGGCAAAGAAAGATGAAACACTACAAAGATATTCCCAGGGACAAAATAGATGTCATGCCACATTTAAATAGATCCTTTCAAGAAGCAGAGCTGCAGAAACCCAGAAACCCTTATAAGTAGCTTACGTGTGAACTTTTTAGTTAAGGCTGGGAGAACAGATATCATGCTTTAAATATACAGCTCTGTTGTCCCTGTTCAATTGTTCAGCTTTTACCTGCATGTACCAGCCTATAATAAAAGCAATATAGGAAGCAAGTCTATACCTACAAAATGAATGCTTAAAAAGGCTTTGTACTCTACAAAGTAAGATGTTTTTAAATAGAGAACTGGTTAAATTGGAAGTTTTAAATACTACATAGAGATCCATGGCAGTAGAGGGAACACAAGTGGCAAAGGAACTTCTCATGTAGTAGAACTGAAATACTGGCAACTGGGAGATGGGAGGTGAATACAAGAAATTAAAGAGAGCCTTGAAATGCTGATTTCTTTCCCAGAAAACTGTATACATTATGGAATGAGGGCAGTTGTCCGCTTTAAAATCAGGTATGGTCTGAATTTTACTTGTTTGTATCAAAGGGCAGATCAATAATTCTTCATTAATGATTTGGAAAATATAATAACTAAAAACACTAGCCATGCATATGCATATATACTGGGAAACATCTCTCTCTTGAGGCAGTGTTCCCAATTTTTTTAGCAGAAAACTCTAGTTACGTGCATGGAAGAAGGGAGGAAACTCACTGTAACTTCCTCTGAGAGCTTCCTACCCTGCTGCAGTTCTGTCTCCACTGGGGATGCTGCTGCAGTCCTCTCCTTTCATCTCCGTCATCCCCTGAGGATGGCTCTCCCAGGGTCTGTTGCCTGCAGCAGGATGTGAGACCTTTGCAGGGAGCTCTGAAAACTTACTGAGCTCTTTGGTTTTTCTGGCCTGTCTGCATGAACAAGTTGCCCCATTCCTTGCAGCTCTGCTTCCATTGCTTCTGAATCTGTCCCAGCCCACTTCTGTGTTTCACTTTTGCCTTTCTCCCTCAACTGCTGCTTTTGTTCATTCCTTGATGGCTGTTGGTGAATGCACACACATTGAAGGACACCATTAAGCAGACCTCTGCTGAAGTTCTTGCCAGAAAGAAAAATCCAGCTGGATACCACCTTGATGTGGAGTAGTGCCATTGGGTTTACCCTCATGTACCTTTAATACATGCTGATGAAATTGGTTAGAACTGGCCTGTGTACTACAAAATGCTAATATTTTTAGGCTTCAGTACTTCTGTGAGTTACAATTTCTGCATTCATCTCAGGAAAAAAAGAATTGCATCTCAATGAGACTGAGAGCAGCTCTCTGTCTTAGACCAGTGGATGTAGGTACCCATGATGGTACAAATGACTCATTGCCAGAGGTGCTGTCAAAGACTGCCTTCTTCAAGTTCCTACCCAAATACAATTCATACTCCATTTTAAAGGTGATTTCTAAGTTGGCTGTGATGACAGTGAGAATTTTGCAAATTTAGACTGTAAGAGGAAATAAGTTTTCATGCTCAAATTATCAATAGTTACAGAGGTTTTAAAACATTGTGTAAAATGTTTGCTGTACCCCTAATGCAGATTTTAAAGAAAGATTAAACTAAAAATAGCACAGAGACCATCATGTCTTTCCTATGAATTTTTTTGTGAATTCTGGTTCTGTGCTTTTATGGTTTCTGCTGCCATGTATGAATACTAACTAATATTTCTTTAAAACAGAAAATTTATTACTGCAGCATCTCTTTTGGACACAATTTGGCATAGACAGTACAAAGCCTTTGTCTGGGGCTCACAGCTACCACCTTTTTCCATTTAATGTTTCCTGAGGGTGGATTTTTCTCCAAAATTTGCACTGATGTTGGTACACAGAGTCAGTACTAGTTGATGCTGTGTAGGGCTAAGGGGGGAATAAGAGAGCTGCTGCAGAGCTGAGAGGGGCTCAGTGATGTGAGATGTTTGTGCTAGCAGTGTGGAATGATGCAGCTCCTGGATGACCCACTTATGTACCCATGACTTGTGTTCATTTTCTGTACTGAGATCTTCTTTCTCATGAAATACCCACAAAAGGGGATACAGAGAAACAGCAGTGCTGAGCTGATGTTCCCTGAGCTGGCTGCAAGCCATGCTTGCACTGAGGAGTACTGCACTGCTCCGAGGCTCCTCTTCAACGCATCCTTGTGTTGTGGTATTGGGAAGTATGTGGCTGGTGAGGAAAGCTGTCAGTATCTTTGCATACCAACCCTTGGGCACCCAGAAGTTGCATGTAAAAAATCTGTAGTGGCTTTTGGAAGCACCAATTGCATCGTGTCTGTGAACTTAACCATAGCTCTGTCACACTCAACAGGGAAAAATTTCTGTTCATGAAGGGACCTGGAAGATGGAGAGCAACTGCTTGCTTGCTTGGGCTGGTTGTACTTAAAACACATCTCTTCTTATTGTAAAGCTGATAAAATTTTAAGAGGTTTCTTGTACTTACAGCCTCAGCTGAGCAGATTAAACATTACATAATGTGCCTCTCAGAGGCTCTACATGATTAATGAATGCTCACAAAGTGCTTTGTTAAATATGACATGGTATTAATGTCTCTCTTGTAAAAGAAGAAACTGAGGAGGCGTTAGTAGAAATTGTCTTCCCTGAAAAGGCATTCTCTAAGGTTTTCTTTCCTAAAGTAATCTACTGAATGAAGAAAAATAAACTGTGAATGATATGCACAATAAAACAAAACACCACATTTCTCTTGTGTTGGAAGAGGGATGTGACTGCTCAAACTATTGGCCATGAAGTCATGCAAAATTTAGAAAAGGCAGTGTGGAGGCCAGTAATTTAATGGACAACTTTCCTGTGCCACAAGCATAAAGAAGCAATATAACCTGAAGCTAAAAGGAGACTTTATTGATATTAGTATTTCTGTGATAGCTGAGCTTTGATTTATTTTTATTTTGTATTGACAAATTAATCCATGTAGAGCCTTGGCTTTCAAATTTCTCTTCTATAAAAATATTTTGTATATAATAATTTTAGGGCCTCAGTTTTGGAAAGGTGGTAATAGTGATATAAAAAGTATACCAAGTGTCACGGTTTAACACTGGCCTGGCCATCAAACTGAATAACAGATGCTCTCTATTAATCCCCCTCTCCTCCCTGATAAGGAAAGGAGAGAGAATAAGGGAGAGAGTCTTATGGGTTGGAAACTAAACCACAACTTTAATGAAACAGTAATGATGAATAGGAAAAATTACCAAATATATACAAATATACAGGAAAAATTGATACCACGTTCCTCCCTCCTTTCCCCCAATAACTCTCATGTCACCACGGAGGCTGCAGGGCAGCCCTGGGAAAGTCCAGGCTGGACCCCTGGGATCAGGAGCAGTCGGGAGCTGGAGGCAGGAACACACAGATTCAGGCTGGCACGGAACAGGACCACAGGCAGAGGAACGGACGGAATCCTCCCTGGATGCCAAAGCAAACAGGGAACAGGCGAAGGAAGAGCAAGGAGAGCAGGAAGAAGGGGTCTGAGCCTCGTGATCCCTCGAATTTATAGTGAGTATGACGTGTATGGGATGGAATACTCTGTTTGGTCAATTCTGACATCTATCTTGTCCAGTCCTCCCCAAAGGAGGGGTTCAGGTGGGACCTCTTTACTCCTTCTGGAGGGTAAAATGTTCCTCAGAGCTGAGCAGTGTCCTTGGCTCTGCACACCAGTCTCTGGCAGTAACTATAAACATCCAGTGTTATCAGTCCTAGAAGCAGACACTGTCTGAGAAACTTGCTGTTAATTTCAGCAAGTGCAACTACTTACAAGAAACTTAGCTGAAAGCAAAAGTACAAACCAGAAAATCACCTTATCCTGGCTCAAACCAGGACACCAACGTATATGTATTTATGTCAATGTATGAAGCTAGAATATAAATTATGCATCCATTCGATTAAACCCCAATATTTATTAAGACCCTGCTGGGACTAATTGCACAGGGCTAGACTGAAGGCTGCTGCAGATCTCCATGGATATATTTGCCTTCATTTTTGACAGCTGAAGATCTAGCCTTTGGTTTTGATGCCTCTTATTTAAAATCTGGATAACCTATTATTGGTATTACACGTGTCTTTATATGCCTTCTCCCAGAGAGAAGACTTCTGGTATTGAGAGATCAATATGGATTAATTTTTTGTATCTTTGTGACACTTGGATGCAATGGCTGTCACTGAGAGTAAGGGATGGCAGATAAAGCTTAGTTGTATTAAGGATTTTAAAAAATTGACCCTGTACATGTGGATTTCCAGATCTTACCTACTTTCTTCCAAGGGGATCCTATTACTGCTCTGATTTTTCCAGCTGTTTTGTTTTTCAATAGTTACAGATTTAAAAAAAAAAATGTTTCAAATATGTTTTCTCTTTTCTTCTTAAAGAGAGAAAGGGGAATGCTTTTGTATCCAGGTCCCTCAAAGGTTTTACATCTATGCAAAACTGCTGTAAAATCTTATACCTCTGGGTGACAGTCTTGTGGGAATGAAAAGTTAGTAACTGAAAATTAGTTTGTGATCATGTTGTTAGTGCTTTCAAAATTAAAAAGGGCTTAATATTGCTTTGCTTGAAGTTAGTAATGGCCACTGGTAGGTAAGGTGTATTATTTTGTTGTTGTTGTTTATTTGCAACACTGGTTAAAGTTGATGGATATACTAACCTCTTTCATTTATGGTAAATAGAAAGCGCAATTAAGTGCTCCTTTGTGTAGTGATGGATGAAACAACAGCAAGTTGGTACCCAAGGCAATGAGCTGCACAAAACTAATGAGCAACTGAGCTGCATGGAAAAGGAAGGGTTTTCCTGCAGATTAATTGTAAAATCTGGTTTGACTCGTTGATCCTATAGCCTTCTGTATTTTTGAGAACTAAAAACTGAGGAAAAGCACTGCAAAAGGCGAGAGAGGCAGTGCTTAGCCTGGGAGAAAGTCAAGACTGAGAGCTACTAATGGGAATAGCACTTGCTGGCAAGGCAGTGTGTGATTTCTGAACAGAAAGCAGATTAATGAATATTTTCTTTCTTGTGTGTTGTTGGGGAAGCAGGTTGTGTAGCTTTTTTTTTTTTTTTTTTTTTTTTTTTTTTTTTTTTTTTTTTTTTTTTGTGAAGTTTATTTTTTTTCTTTATCTTTCCACATCATGCCTACACTGGGCTTCTGTGACAGGTATGGTGGAAATTAAGAGGGTTCATCATAGGTTGAGGGTGTTTATGGTTGAATTTAAAAATCTTGCAGGCAAGTAGTTATTCAGATTATTTATGGTAATTACAAGCAACACTGACACACTGTGAGGGAAGCCTGACTGCAGCTGGTGGTTTGATTTATGTACGTGTATTAAAAGTTGTGTACTGTAGCATTTTAATGTTATTAATTTACTGATGTTGTTGAAAAGTAGATGCAGGGATTTCTAGGATGAGAATGCAAAGGGCTTCCTGCAGGGTAAAAAAGTCTCAGAGGGCTTTTTCTGACATTGATGAAAGCAAGTTGGACACTTGGGATTTATGGTAACCTGACAAGATAATGCCTTGGAGAGATTGGCTAAAATTTGCTAACATACTCTTTTTTAAAGAATACTGGAGTGTGTGAGTCATCAGGGATTAAATACAGGAGAAGAGTATTCATTTTCAGACAGCAGCACATCACTGCCCACTGAACAGGTTTAAGGTTTACCCAATTGTAAGATTTTCTTCTTTACCCATGGATTTGAGAACATCATGTTCTCTACAGCTCAATCACAGATGTGTCCTGGTGAAATGACTACAAAAGTCTAGTGGGAAGAGCTGTTTGCTTTATCTATTGACATTTATCTTGCAAGGTGATTTAAAAAATTTTTTATAGGAGTCATTGTTATGAAGTGCTAAGCACTTGTGAGTGTTAAGCTGTTCTTGTTTGTTCCTTCAAAAATGTCATTGATGGGAAAAATTGTTTAGAAGTGTATAGTATTTTGCTTTTTTCAGAGTGGTCTGTCCTGACTGGGGCATTAGTTGTATCGCCACATATGGATGCTTCTTTCAGCTGTGACATTATACAGTTACACAGAGCACTATAGCAATTTTTTCCTTCGTATTTGTTTATTTGTCTTGACTTCTGTTCATATTATAATCTATTTATATGATTTCTTATCCATTTGTAGTGGAAGGACTCTAAAACTTTAGGATGATCAAGTCTAAACCTGGGAACAAAACTCTCAGAAGAATTTGTTGCAGAGCAGGGGCTCTGTAGTTGCTGGGTTTGTTTAAAAAGCAAATAAATGCCACTTCAACACTGAGTTTCTTCTTTTTCAATGGGAAGAACATTACTATTGCCTCCCTTTCCGGGCCTCCATTGCCTGTGTTTTCCAGATGAAGTCACTGGGCAGCACCATTCCCTGAGCACTACAACCAGGATGTGTGTCCCCATCCTGTAGGCAGCAGGACTGGATCCTCATGCTAGCGTGCAGCCTCTCTGGCACAAACATGGACCTATGAGGAGATCAAGGCCACAGTATACATGAAGCCCTGGGCAGTGCTGTTTCACTTTGAGCTCTGCTATGTATGGAGATATTGCAGAGCAAAAAGGGAAGGGATTTTCATTACCAGGTTACAGGAAGCCTTATGTTTGTCTTCAAGAATAAAATCTCTAAAGGCAGGCGCTCAAAAAGGCAGTCACCTACTGCAGAGATGCTCTTTTGGGTACTCATTCCCTTTGTACATATGAATTCTGAATAACATCACCCCCCCCATGCTGGATAATATTTAGGTCTGACTTCAGTACACTGGAGACAAAGTTGAAGCCATAGGCCAAAAATCCCATCTGGCCACTCGGCCCTTGCTGGGCTGTAGCAAGGAGCTGGCAATGCTGATCCACAAGGATCTGCATGCTGGGAGGGTTTTACATGGAAGCAGAGCAGATCCTGAGCTCTGCTCACATGGCTGCGGTTTTACCACATCACTCGGTGGTGTCAGTGATGGCACAGGAGACCATGGGGCTTCTGGGCTCAATCTGTGTTAATATGCTTTGCCATGCAGTGGCCATCCCAAGCAGAAAACACAGGGGGAGGAATTATTGCTGAGAAGTTCAATTGTACCTGTGGAAGCCTGAGGGTTTGAGTGAGACTTCACCAGTAACAGCAGTTGCTCAATACATTTCCCTGCTTCTGGGGGCTTGAAACAAATTCTCCCATCCTCCACAAAACTTTGATCTAGAGATGCTCCCTGCTTTTATAGCTAAATATTATTCCTTCAGCAGAGCATTGAGAGGGATGAAGAACACCAGATGTTAAATTTGGAGTGTAATTTTGTCATCCTAGCTTTAACCACATCTGTTGGACCATGGAAGATTGCTCTCCACTCCTAGTGGTGCCACCTCACATGCTCTGAACCTGCCTGGTGTATTATGAAGAGTCTTCTGAAGCATGAAACAAGTCAATATGTGAGAATCTCACCTTTCATTTTGCAGCACAGCAGAGAGGAGGTGGGAGAGAAAAGCATGCTTCAAAACAGCTAAAAATAATGACCAGAAGTGAATAAAAAAATTCTCACAAACTTAATATTTTTAAAACGATGTGACTTTTTAAGCCTCATGACTTCGGTGGGTTGAGCCTGACTCAGTATTTGAATACTACAGATTGGCAATACTGAGCCTCTCTGTTTTCCAGGCAGGCGTAATTACTGCTAGAGAGTGAATTGCCTCCCTCAGATCTTGGAAGGGAGTAGTAGAGCAGAGGAGGAGCTGTGACTCAGACATGGGAATGTGTGTGAGTCACAGGGACTCTTGGGTTGGTAATAGCTTGCTTAGGGCAGCACTTAAAATCTCACAGTCTGTCCCTACAGAAAGGGAGATATTTGGAGCAGAGATGGATACAACTTTGAAACCAATACTGTTGACAGCTCAGAAAAAGAATGAGCCATATCATGTTTCTGTCTTACAGGCAAATTAAAATTAAGTGGAATGCTTTGATTCCTTTCCCAATTCCAGTATTCGAAAGAACTCCAGCCCCTAAGTGCTTTGGAGCACACACCAACATAGCCTAGATAAGGAAGAAAGTTTGAAGAGTCGGGGGGCTTGAGATTTTGTTGTTATTTTCATTGCTTGTATAAAGTATTTGTCAGTTATGTTTGCAGAATGGGAGTAATCAGCATTGCTATTGTTTGTTGTTTTTATGCAAAGTCTATTTTATTTATTTATTTGGAATTCAGCCCAGCAGTGGATTACTGTTTTATCCATGTCCGGTTTTAAATACTTGATTAAGCTTTCAACATGCAAATTAATCTTAATGTATTTGTAAATGGAGAAACTGTGCAGGTTTCTATTTGTATGATATTAAGAATAAGGGACAAGAAGCAGTGAAATGGAACCAAATATTTACAGTTGGGAAAAAAGAGAAACAGCAACAGCTAAAATTATAATCTACATGAACCAAACTAGAGAAAAAGAACTGTAGGAACATAAAACCCAAAAAAGGTTGTCTTTGTCTGCCTCTAGGAGATTTTTATAGATGTCGTGGAGTTAAAATTCAGTCTGAATAAATCCTAGGCATGAGCTTCATAAGAATACTGATTAAGAAACTCTGTAGGCTTTACTGTATGTTGCAGATATTTGTCTATGAGGCAGGTATTGTCCAGTCTGTGGTTCCCACTGGGGAGGTATGAGTGGGTGAGAGTGTGGCAGGGAAGGTGCTGCCTATGGAGATGCCCCATGAGCAGCTGCCAATGCACTGCTTGCTGCACTTGCATTAGGGTTGGGGACCACAGCCAGGCTGAAGGGGACATGGCTGGACCTGCCCCATGCATGCAGTAGAAAACACGATGTGGAAGGTTCTGAATCCTGTGTTGCTGGTAATCTGGGAAAAGTGTTGCTTCTTCTATAACATCTGAGTTTGTCTTGGCCTTGAAGAAATCCAGAGCTACTGCTTTGATCATCCAATATGCTTATTCCTGAGCTTCCAGATAAGAATGAGCTGCTGGGCTTCAGGGACATCCTAGTTGGCTACAAAACGCCTAACCAACTCCCCAGGTTTTATTTCAGTGAAATTTCATATTTTGGTTCTTTGTGTGTCTGAAATGGGGTTGAAAGCCCCAGGCTTGATTGACATCTCATGGAGGAAATTGCAAAGCTTTTGCTTTGAGGAGCATTGCATTGGTGCTTTCCAGAGCAAACTGGTGCCCTTGGCTGACAAGAGCTCAGCAGCCTGGGCTGTACTGCTGCAGCTTCTACCAGTTCTGGTCCCAACACCAGCAGCCAAGAGCAGAAAAGAAGCCAAGAAGAGATGAGGTCATCTCCTCAGCTCTATCTTGTGCTCCTTGATTAGGAATTTCTCAGTTCTTACAATTCCTTGGTGAAATCACTGTTATGGTCATGAAATTGTTGTCAGATCAGTCTATCCCCAAGTGATCCAATTGCAAGACTAGAAGACAGTTGAGGCACTTTAGAGGAGAATATTTACTATCAAAGGGATTGTGATATTTTTATAGGTTTTAGTGCTTTAAAAGCCATAAGAAAGCCAAGTGTCTTCCAGAAAATCTGTGATATTATTTCTTGTTTTAATTGTTGAAAAGAATGAATTGAGGAGCAAAATTTGTGCATTTGGACAATGGATAGAAGATGCTGAGTGCCTTGTTCTTGGGAATTATATTACTGTCTATATCATCTCATTTTTGGTAGAAATATCAGTTCTATCTGAGGTGAGATTTCCCAGTTATTGTAGTGTAAGTGATACTGAGAGTGGGGAAAAAGTCTCTGTTTTCTTCTACAGCTTTTAATTTAAAGAGTTCTAAAAATATGTTTTATCAAAAAACCTGATGTTTAAGTTGTTTTATTACCTCTTTTCTTCTGTTACTCCTTTCTATATATCAGTAGCACCAGCAACTGATGAGCCCATCAGCAGTCAGTGTTTTTCTAAATTGGTGATAACTTGTGGGCTGGGGAGATCTTCCTGAAACAAGAAGTCCACAGCCCTTTGGGATCTTGTACCTCAATTAAACCTCTTATTATTGATACTGGCAGCTCAGACCTCAGCCATGTCAATAAGAGCTGATGCTAGAGTAGTGAGTACTGAGTGTCTTGGAAAAATGAGTTTCAGGCATTTTCCTCTCTTCCTCAAGGTTCTGTTAATTCTTTCACCATCCTTGTCCCAGTGAGCTCCAACTCCCATCACATCAAGTTCCCTAGGAGCTCAATGAAGTCCTTATGTTTGGGAGCTAAATTAATCTCAGAGCATGTTGGTAAGTCTGAAGTACACTTTGTAACGTCTGCTGGGTTCTGCTTAACAAAACTGGTAATGTTTTTAACCGTCATTTGCCAAAATCTAATTGTATCCAAATAAATAATAATACCGCCCTATGCAGTAATAAATTTTAATTAAAAATGGTGCAGTAAATAAGGACTTTACCATTAATTGCTTTTTTCCTATACACTTTAAAAGTGCACTTTAAAAATAAAAGTGCTTTGCTGATTGATGTTTGTCCTTTGCTATGCCATTTTAAGGGTGACCCTAGTCTGGTTTGACACTCAAGCAGCTTAGATTTTGCTCTGGAGCAGAATCAGCTTTTATAGGCAATATTGTTTTAGAGTTTGCCTTTTATTTGAATTAATCTAGGGTGCCTTTCCTGAGGCAGCTGCCTCGTGCACAGTGAAACTGCCGTGCCATTGTAAAGAAGATGAGTCTTGTCAGGAATCCATCTCCCAGTGTCTGCTAGAGCAGAGTTAATAGCACTTCAGATAATACAATTCCTTAATCAATGCATCCAAAATGCAATGCTGCTGGACACTGGCTTAGTCTTCTGTGTCCCAGTTTACTGATGCATTTTTGCATCTAAAAATATCTGATCTGTTTCCATGATACACTGTGCTTCAGTCTGCACAGAAAACAGGTCCCTGTTTGACAAAGGAGTATCTGCATTATATCCACTAGCCCAGGGAGTGTCTGTTACCTTCACTGGGTATTCATGCCTGGGGAGGGGGCCTGGTGTGGGAGTTTCTCATCTCATGTGATGAAACACAGTGTGGGAAAAGCAAGTTATGAGGAAAATTGTGCCTGTGACATCCAACCTGACTCCAGCTTACAGGTTTATTCCTCACTCCTTCCAGGCTAGGATAGACTTAGTCCTGTTTTTTCACTCTCTTCTTTGTGCTTCCTTATTAGCATTCTGTGTGGGTGCTTAACTGGAGCAGGCAAGTCAGAAAATACTCAAAAGGAAAATATATTCTTGAAGACCAAGATAAAGTTTTAAGGCCTTGGAGAATTTTCCAATGGCTTTCGCACCAATGCAGTTTGAGCTCTGGTAAAAGAGCTGGAGAATATTTTTTTTTCTTCCTTTTGGCAGCATGGGCATTAAGGAGGTGAGCTCCAAATGAAATGCTTCTCCTGGGTGTCATATAACAGGTCAATAATAAATCGTCTGTTGCTCCTCAGATGAGACAATTTTGAAGCCAGGCTCCCCTGCACTCTTATTTCCAGTAAGCCCAATCTGGAGATTTAAGAAATAGGAAGCAGAGAAGGTCTGGCAAGGTCTTCCCTCCTCTCAAATGGTGGATGGTTCTTAGTCCCAGTGTCTTGGCAAAGTGATTGTGCAGAGGTAGAGGTAAAGAGGCAGCTCCGACACTTGGCAAGGACAATCTGTGGTGTGGGTTTTGACATTTTTGTGTGTGTTTGGTTGGTTTTTCTTTTTTAGTGTTGTACCTCAGTTATCCCTGGGAGGTGGCAAGGCTGGGGGAACTCACGTTGCTCCAAGGGCTGTTCTGCTGTGGTTCCCCACCTGCTGAATTTCAGCCTTGGGTCTGTTGTGCTTGGTATGTGGTCTACTGGTACCATGTGGTCCATGAGGCTCTCACTGCACTGTTGTATGTCTGCAATAACTCAAGCTGAGTTTAGTGGAATTAATTTGGATTTTCTCCAGGATATTTGGCAGAATAATTTGGTCTAAAATAGCATCATTATTACCACCTATGGCATAGCTTATTGGATCCAGTGCTTAATTTTAAGAGCTTAATATGGAGCTGAGTAGGAAAGGAATTTCCTGCCCCCAAAACTCATTGTGATTTCCACCCGTCTCCCAATATCCTTCTTTGATTAGATCTCTTAAATGGCCTTTCTGGGAGCAGGGGGTGGGGGGGCACTATAGGGTAGTGGAAGAAGGGTGAAACATCATCAAGTAGGAAAATGCAGTGTGATGCTCAGACACTCTGGTCCAAGTCAGTACCTTGCACCCCTCCAACGTTCAAACTTATTTGTTATTGCAGGGTTGGTTGCTCAGATTTCAGCATCCCACTTGGAATTACTGACTCATCCAGGATGAAATAAATATTTCCTAATGGAGATTTATAAAAACTGCAGTCAGTCCTACTGAAAAAATTTAGCAAGTTGGCATGTCTAATGGAGGTAAAAAGCCTCATCAAAAACTTTCTGCCATCTGTGGTTTGTTATCTCTATATAAAATGTGTATTTGCTACTTGATTCCTTCTGCTTTTGTGTTTTCTAATGAAAAATGATGCCAACACCTTGCCCCTTTGTGAACAGAGGTTTATGGTCAGCAATAGCAGGTTGATCCAGGATTTCAGGTACCCTTAGTACTCCTTACAGTTGTAATTTATGACTGATATTTTTCTTTTGGTTAGTACAGGGATGGAGATATAAAATACCAACTTAAATATTTATGTAGGTAGCACATCTTTGTGAATATTTTCTAGTGGCAAGGAAATGCTGTCTAAAAAGCAATACATTGCAATTCAGTGGGAATGACTGTGTGAAAGCTATCAATGTTTTGAACGAAATCTGTGGATGCCATAAAGTGGTAGAATCATTCATTTGCCAAATCTGTGCTTTGGGAGGGAGCAAAATATGTTAGTTAATGGTACCTCAGTAGTGACAAAACTTGTCTAGAAAATTAGCACTTCAATTGAGAGTATCTGGTTATTAAGATTAAGCATTTAGGGGTTCAGTGTTTCTTCAGTGCATGGATTTAATTCCAGCTAAAGGGACAGAAGCACTCAAGCTGAATACAAAACAGCAGCTATTTGTCTTGCTGTCATAGATAGTGTGGAGATCTGATGATGCTCAACTTCCCTCATTTGCCAAATCTGACAACTACAAATGTCTTTGCAAAAGATCCTATTTCTTTCCTTGAGACTGACAGCTGCCCAGTGGATCTGCATGCATAAATCCATTTTGCATGCAGACACCCTCAGATAAAAAAGAAAGTGTTTCTGCAAAAATTCTTGCATGGCAAGAATTGCAAGAAACTTCATCTCTGCTCTTTTGCCCCACTTACCATTAAAATAGCTAAGAAAAAGAGAGGAATACAGTTTAATAAAGTCTTGAGAAAGAAATGAGAACAAAATTAATCTGGAAAATTATATGCTTGCTAAAGGTTTTATTGACACTTAATTTTTTCAAAGACATTGAATTACTACATACTGATTGTATAATATTAAAGAATATATTAATATTTAATAAAAATGTCTTAAATAGTAAGCTGAAGAGCTAATGATATTTTTTTGGTGTCTGACACATCTACAGCTAAAATCACTGCAAGTCTCCCTTTAATACATATGAGAGCAGGCTTTTAAAGGAGCAGGTCTATTTACTAAAGATCAGATGCATTTGTAATTAAAATTCCATTAATCAAGATGTTTTTATATTGTGAAAATGTCTTACTGTTTCTAAATGGATTTTTCTCCCTTCCTTATCCCTCCTGGAAAAAAACCCCCGAACACCCCTGAGAAGATTGACAGTAACATTTCCCATGGCATGCAAAGGTCAACTCATAAGGAAGGCCCTGAGGTCTTACTCAGCTGCATGAAGATGTGCTTTTGCAAAGTGCCAATATAGAGAGGTATGTGGGTATTCATATCTGTTGGAAATAATCTATCAATAATAATCCTGCCCAAACCAGGACAGCTGGTATTTATGTTTTTGATAGTAAAATGAACCTGGTGCTGAATAACCTTGTAGAGAAAAATTACTGGTGGATTGTCTGCTTGTATGGGTTGAGGAAATATGGCCTTTTCTCTCCTGGTGTCTGTAGGATCACAGAATCATAGAATGGGTTGGGTTGGAAGGCACTTTAAATATCACCTAGTTCCAAACCCCTTGCTGTGGTAACGGACACCTCGCACTAGATCACCACCCTCACACTGAAGAATTTTTTCTTAATGTCTAACAGAAATCCCTCCCCTAGTAAAAATACTGTTAATGTAGTTTTGGTTCAAATTAATTGAATAATTTAAAAAAAAAAAATCAAAGCTCACAGACAACTGTCAGAGCCTGGCAGAGTTCAAGGATCATCTGGACAATGCTCTTAGTCACATGGATTAGTTTTAATCACTCCTCCTGTGAAGGAGCAGTGAGCTGGACTTGACGATACTTATGGCTGCCTTGCAATTTGAGATATTCTATGATTCTAACTCCCAGAATACTTCAGCAAAAACCTGAAATTCCTTAAAGAACTTGCAGCTTGGGCTGCAATTTTTTTTTTTTACTGTTCTGCTCAGGTCCTATTCCCTTTGGATTGTCTGCCTCCAGCTGATAGAAATGGGATGGACTATGGAAGACATAGTCAGACAAAGAAACATGGCATTTAGGGTAGAATTAATGAGTTAAGCTCAAAGTACATCTACTAAATGCACTAATGGTAGATTAAAATTAATTTCTTTCTGATAGCCAAAAATAATTGTGTGTAGCTGAGGGAGGAGGAACCCAATTTCCACTTGTCTGACACTAAGACATAATTATCAAAGGTGAATTATTTCAAAGCTGTGCTGCTCTCCCCACTCTCCATGTCCATTCTGCTGCTGCCAATGGTGCTCATCCCTGCTTTGGCCTTTGTTGTCAAACCATCTCATTCATTATACTGCTTCCAGACTATGTACCTGGTACCAGTGGTGCCCCCAGGTGTGATGCTGTTGGCATTAAAACTGAAGGATGCCACAAGGGTATCCTGCCTCTGCTAGGTTAAGTCAGTACTATTTTGAAAACACTTAATTTGTGTCTGATTTGGAACATGCCAATTTCAACAAAAAGTTGAAAGCAGCTTGTGTTCTAAAGCTGTTCCTTCCTTCCTTCCTGCTGGTGGCTTAGCTGCCAGTATCCGCACTGCAGTGTCAGACTCCTTGCACAAGTGCAAGGTGGGATGCACAGATTTCACAGGCCCTCATGGGAGACACAGGAAGAGCCATGTGTCTCCTTCTTCACACCTGTGTGCAGCTCATGTGCATTTTCTCTCATAGGAGAAGTAGTTTTTTCTGTAAGAAGTTAAATGATGCTCTAGGACATAGCTGAGCCTGCTCATGCTGTGGGCTGGGGCAGGAAGGGAGCACAGGGAATTCAACCACTTCAAAGCTCTTGGAGATAATGTTTCTACATTAGGAATAAAAGCATGCTGGTGGTACACTGAAACTATCTGTGTTAATGCTGTGCATCTTGAAAGGCACTCCTCCCCCTTGTAAAAAGATTATTTGTTATGCATTTTGTAGTCTCAAGCATGGCCATCTGCTAATACAGTTGAGCAGACACAATAAAGGAGGTTTATATCTTTTTAGGTTCTGTTACTTCAGGTTCTATTTTTGATACAGTAGGAGCTGGCACAGCTGAGCTGGAAGACTCTTAGGAACACACCATGCATTTTATAGTGGATGCAACTAAAGAAAAATTGCTGAAGGACTAGAATTAAAGGCAACACATAACAGAAAATTTGAAATTGCTATTACCCTGCCTTTAGACAGGTATTTTAGCAGCTCTATTTTTAGTAAGAGACTTGAGACACTTTTATTCTGACATTATGGGGTCTGTGCAGTGTACATCACTGCACAGTTTGAGAGTGTATGGTTGAAACCAGCACATCTTTTACCAATATAGGCATGGAAAGCTTTTCATTGCAATTGAGAGGAGGGTCTCTTCAGTTTGTCTCCTGACAACTGGTACACTCATATCTGCATTAAATAAATGAATAAAGCACACCAGTAATGTTGTGTATAGATAAAACTTCATCTGTCCAGAGCTTCAGTTTGTTTACCTTTACTGTAGGTGTCATTTGTCAAAGCTGGGAGCTCAGGCTGGAAAGGACTCCTCAGTAAATGACCCGGACACTGTTTTGTCTGTGCCCTCAAATCCAAGGTGTTTCTCACTTTCTAAATATCTCCTAGTGGAATTTACTCCAATTCAGCTCAGTGTGGGACAGGTAAGTGGGAATGTGGCCACTTCCAGAGCCGAGTGGTGCTTTGTGGTCACCTGGGCTGGGCAAAGCAATGCAGCCACCAGCTGTCTCTTCAGCAGCCAGGTCAGGTAGCAGGAGGGACCAAGTGGCTATCAGTGGATTATTTCCCATCCTTTTGTTGCCTAATGTCCTTGGGGTTTTTTTGTGTTTTGTTTTTATAATTAATTTTTCATTAAGTGCATGCTACACTTGTAGTTACTTGTTTTAAAGTCTCTTGCAAGACATGATTCAGCTTGACTTTTTGCAGTTTTCTTGTGTGTCTCTACACGTACTTCCTGTAAGACATCATTTTCTTTGGCTGATTCTCTCTTTCCCATCTACTGTGTGCACTAAGCTGCTCCTGAAATGCTTTCTCTTTCTAAATGTGATTATTCAATGGGGAAATTTGGAAGTTCTTTCTTAATTCCAGGAAACTGACAGGAGCTGGCCAAGAACAATTTCTAAGAGCTTAAGATGAACTTTCTAGATAGTCTGGGTTAGAAGTTTTGGGGGAAAATTTCTCCCACCAAGAGCTGTAAATTCAAAGTGCATTTTTTGTTCATCCTTGCCTTTGTCCCAAATTGTCACAATTCAAATCTTTTGCTACCTTGATACCTCTCAAATATGTCGTCCCTTCTTACAGGAGTTTTTACAGCTTCTTTTGTTGTTAGTTTGGGTGGGTAACACCAGAGACCCATGCTGAGACTGGACAGAATGTGCTGTTCCTGAGATAAACTTGATTAGCGGTGGCAGGTTTTGGGTTGGTGTTTTGTTTTTTTTTTTCTTTTTTCACCTTTTAACCTGCAAGGCAAAAGACTTCTAGTTACTTGTTTTGAAATCTCTTGTGAGATCTGATTCAGCTTAACTTTTTGTAATTCTCTCCTGCAAAGAGAGAAAGCAACTGTAGTAAGATCATAAAAGTTGTGACTCTTCAGGCCTTTTATGTGGGTGTGTATTGAGAGGACAAGGGGAAATGGTTTCAGACCTGAAGAGGAGAGATTTAGGTTAGACATTAGGAAAAAATTATTTCCTGTGAGGGTGGTGAGATGCTGGAACAGATTGTCCAGGGAAATTGTGGCTGCCCTCTCACTGGAAGGGTTCAAGGCCAGGTTAGATGGGGCCTTGAGGAACCTGATCTAGTGGAAGCTGTCCCTGCCCATGCAGAGGGTTTGGAGCTGGATGATCTTTAAGGTCCCTTCCAACCCAAACCATTCTGTCATTCTGTGATTCCACAACACTTGCATAGATAGCAAGTGTTTAATTAGACTTCTTGGCTAGTTGGCTACATATCTGGGCACAGAGTGTCTGAGAGCAGCCAGGCAGAAAGAGATCTGGGAGTTTGGATTGATAGGAAGCTGAACATGAGCAAGCAGTGTTCCCAGGTGGCCAAGAAGGCCAATGGCATCTTGGCCTGGATCAGGAACAGTGTGGCCAACAGGTCCAGGTCCTGTACTCAGTGCTGGTGAGGACACACCTTGAATACTGTGTCCAGTTCTGGGCCCCTCAGTTCAGGTGCTGGAGCAGGTCCAGAGAAGAGCAAGGAGGCTGTGAAGGGACTCCAGCACAAGTCCTGTGAGGAAGGGCTGAGGCAGCTGGGGTTGTTTAGTCTGGAGAAGAGGAGGCTCAGGGGAGACCTCATCCCTCTCTACAACTCCCTGAAAGGAGGATGAAGCCAGGGGGATGTCCGTCTCTTCTCCCAAGTAGCTACCAGTAAGACACGAGGGCATGGACTTAAGCTCTGCCAGGGGAGGTTTATGTTGGATATTAGGAAAATCTTTACAGAGATAGTGATCAGACATTGGAATGGGCTACCCAGGGAGGTGGTGGATTTTCTGTCCCTGGATGTTTGTAAAAGAGACTGAATGTGGCACTCAGTGCCATGGGCTTGTAATTAAGGGTTGGACTTGATAATCTCAGAGTTCCTTTCCAGCCTGGATTATTCTGTAATCTTAGTATCTGTACTACACCTCTGGTCACAATTAGCAAAAGGGAATATGACCATGTAATTATATAATCTTACTTAAATATCCATGACCATAAGCAACAGTAATAAGTAGTTAAATAAGTGTATTAGCATAGTGTGTTTAGTGTATTACCTCTATGCGTGAAGTATCTTCTTAGAATTACACAGAATAATTTGGCATTGCTAACATTAATAGCACAGCAGGTGATTTTTGCAATGAAAATTTTGTGTAATAATTGATCCATTTGTTCTTTTTACTTAATGTATTTTACAGAAAGTACAATAAATGCTGGCAATTTACAATGCATGTTCAGGAGAAAATTTCTGATAATAAAAACTGTTCAATTATCATATGCTTCAGATATTTTTAATATCCTCATACAAGGCTAAGTATATTTACTGGAGTCATTGCATAAGTGAATGCTTGTGATGAAACCAAAAATAGCTGGAGTGTACTCAGGTGATGTAGTAGCCCCCTCCAATATTAGGACTTAAGTCCTTCAGGTGTCACCACATATAGAAACAGCAGCTGGAAAAGCAAATATGCGATTTTTATGTTGAAAGAATGATACTGTAATGAGCCTGTAGCAACATATCAAAGTGGTTATGCCTTTTTGTTCCTTCTTACATTTCCTTTGAAAACACCCCAAAGCATCTTCATCTCTAAACAGTTATGGCTTTTTGAGGGGTATCTGTGTTTCGGAAAGTTCATAAAAATGTATTCACCTTTCTAGGTGTGTTGCTAAATTGAAGTGACGAGCATTGCAGCTTTTGTTTGTTCTGATGACAGATGTGTGAAGGTATGAATGAAAGTGGGCACTGAGGGGCAAGCACCTTGAATGAATTTTTTTCTGTATCCAAATGTAGCCTGTGTTCAAGCTTGGCCTATTAATTTCTGTTTCCCCATACATGAGAAAACATTGAAAATTTCACAAGTATAAGGAAAGGAGCTTTGGAGCACAGGTGAGAACATGGTGTGTTTAAAAGTTCTGATCTGAGACTTCATGTGGAATAAGAAAAGTGTCTGTTTCTGAAGGGTCAACTGGTTTACTATAAGGAGCATGTGATCAGAGTAAGTATAGTCTTGGTAGCAGTGCTGACTGGAAAAACACTTTAATTGAAATCGAGGTTGTGGATTTCTTCATGAGTTTAACTATTTTGGCATCTTTTCCTGAGGGTGGAAAATTATCCAAACAGAACATAGTTTCTTCGAAATAGCATTAAATTATGGTTTGAATAGTTCAGCCTGCTTTCTCTCCCGAAGATAGGAGATAGCTCTCAATTCTCTTAAAAGGAATCTCTGAGGAGGAAAACAGACCCCAAATTATTTTTCACAGATACGAAGAAAGAAATCATTGTGAAACTGCATGATACAGACAGAGGGTCTATCAAGAAGAGATAGCTTTGCTGAGAGGGGGACGTGGGGACTACCAGGCTGTGGGAGAGATGAGGGGAATCAAGCAAAAAAGAAGACTGTAAATCACAGAAAAGTGTATGCTGTGGTGGAAAAATAGAAAAGAAGAAAGCTGTGCTATGTTTTTTCTTGTAGCAATCCTCTTCATGGTAACTTTTTTTCCTGTGGCATGTGCACCGAGACAAGATTCTGTCATTCATTTTCACAGCCCTGGCTCTGTTCTGCCATCCCTCCTCTTCAGATTTTGGTGCAGTAGTGTTACTCTTACATGTAGCAGTTAGGTTTCTGAGTCTCTCATACGCATTTCTGCAAAGGTAAGTATTAAGAATATGCAGATAACTTTGTATCCAATTAAAAAAAAAAATCACCTTTGTATCTTTACAGTGACTTTAGATCAAAAACTCTACTGACATATTTCAGTTTCAAAAGGAAAATCTGACCACATTGTTTTTAGTCCTGTTTTCCTGTTTCTAAGTAGCAGCTCCTGTGCTCCAGAGATCTGGGTTGGGCTCCTCTGTCCCCATCCAGCTCCACTGCATTTGCATGGGTTTTTCAGATCTTCTAAAGGAACCCAAGGCACTTTGTGGCACACTGAGCTGTTCCACCTGAGGTCTCTGCCTTATACGCTTGAAATGTTCTCTCCAGCTGTCTGAAGATCACTCTCAGCCTTGAAATCCACCTGGGCAATTTACTCCCACTCTTGTGCATCCTCACATCCTCTGTTTTTGTCTCTTTGCTTCAGATCTTTCTGTGGGAGTTCTTAGCCTTTTTCCAGATATACATATATATGTTTAATTTTTTTTTTTCATTTTGTTTTGCATTAATAATACTGGAAGCGGTTGGAGAGGAGGATGAGAAGGAAGCTTCAGTTCTGCTGGAGTTTTTCCAAATTGGTTCATTATCATTAATCTTCCAATGTTATTTCCCTCCCTTAAAGTTTCTTGGTTCATTATTGCCATGAAAAAATAGGAACCTTTTGTTCAGTAGCAAGGGAATTTGTGTCTGTCAAGGCAGCATCTTTTTGCTCCAAATTCTGTATCTAATTTTGCAGAAAAATATTGTCAGCAAACTGCTTGAGGAATTGCAGTGAAACAGAGGGCTTATGTTACAAGCAAACATTCATGATATTATGTAAATCTTTGCAGAGCTGTAATATCAGGGAAATAAATAAATGGACTGACCAGAAACAAAGCTGAGGTCAGGATATGATGGGCAAAAAGAAGAGCCGTCTAGTGACACTGTAAAAGAATTAGCTGTCTTAAATGCTAGCTTAAATGACTCTTCCATTTCATTATACACAAAGAATTTAGCTTTATTCATTAATTATTGAAAAAGAACTTTGAACAAAATTAATAATGCTTTCCCCATATGTGTAATCTGTGCTTGCAAAGCAAAAAATCCCAGCAGTGCAAAATGGAAAAGTGTTTATTGGCATGCTGTGTAGATATCTTCTGCCAATGTGGGGAGTACTCAGTGTTTGATTTCCTACATCTGGGCCTCCCAGCTCAGTTTTCTTGGGAGCCACCACCAGCAGCACATGCAGCAGCACCTCACGTGGTGCATTTGTTTCTTGAGGTGCCATTAAAAAAGGCTGGTGCAATAGTACCCGTGGTGGCAGGCACAGTGAATCCTCTGCTATGTTATTCTAGGCTTCATTTAGCCAAGGCCTGAGGCCCAGGTACTCAAAAGTTTCTAGCTAGAGTCCAATAACTACAAGATTATTTTTGGTTCCACAGAGATAACGCAAATTTCAGAATAATGCTATTTTTCTCCACCTTCTGGAAAATAGTTCTGTGACCACATCTCTGATCTAAATGTTGCTACGTTTATCATAATTTGCATTATATTTAGGAACTGGGTTATCATGTTCTAGCATTTTGAACCGCTTGTATTCAAGTCCTTTGGAATATTGCACAGATCCCTGGAAAGACCTGGATCTAGAAAAATGAATAAAAATCCCCAAACATCACTTCTGTATCACTGAAGCTCCAAAAAAAGTAGCTTCTGAGCTGCATTTGTGTTCTTCTCCAATTATTTCTTACTGGATGGGGCCCAAAGAGCCTGGTGTCCTAAGGACTTCACAAATCAAGTAAAACACTCACTCAGCACAGCCCACGTGCTACCAGCTGCCTCCCCCAGACATATGGCTGTGTTTTTTGCCTATCACTATATTAGGTTAGAGTAGGGCAGAAACAATTCCCCCTCCTGCTCAATGGAAGAAGTGTGATAGTTTTTCTAAATCAAAACAAAACTTACACTCAGGAGCATGACTAATGCAATGTAACCCAAGTGACTTACAAGATATGCCAGCAGAGTAATTGCTTCATTGACTTCCCAATGTGCAGTTGCTGACTATGATTTGCAGTTGTGTCTCTGAGGTTCAGGGGTGTCTGGGTGCTCCTGTCAAATGTCATAATGTCTCAGTGCATGGGATGAGAGGTGATATAAGATGGACACCAGCCAACACAACTCTTCTTGAAACTCAGTGTTATCAGTACATGTTGCCTTTGAGTGAGATGGAAGTCACCTTCCCTTAACTTCACTAGTATGGAAATTCTTCCAATGGCTGCCAGTGCTTCGTCTGCCACACTGGGTGGCAGAACCAGAGAGGTGGCAAGGGTAATGTTTACAGTAACATTTTTGCATTGTTTTTATCTTCCCAGGCATTTCTTTGCTCTAGTCTTACATTAAAGAGCCTTGTGCTTCAGAAATGGTCTCTATAGAGATTGTTGCTACTGCCATTTAATTCTCCGTGCTATTGGGAATTAATAAGACAATTGCAACAACATTGCTATATTACTGGCAGAAAAATATTTTCTTCGGATTCAGCAACCTCTGGCAGACAGCACATGGGAAGGGTTTGATTAGCATGGCAGAAATAGGGCCTTGTTGCCTTGGGAAAGACACCATCTCTGCTGGGTTCTAAATGTGGTTGGCACTGGGAGTTACTGCCTTGTGCTGGGATAAAATAATATGGCTTGGCTGAATGAAGACTTCACCCACAGAAGCCGCATCTCCAGGCCCTTCTGAGTTCCTCATGGTGTACTTACTACCTTGAGTTGGGAAAGAAGGTGTAGCATGTGCCACACTACCTTTACAAAGCTCCCCACTTCTGTGTTGTTAAATCAAACTGCATTGGTGACCTGATGTGCCCAAGTGATGTGCTTGTAAAGGATAACTGGAACACTGCAGACTTGAAAATAAGCAAAAAAATTATAGGAAGAGACTGACCCTAAAATCAGAGCAAACGCTGTTGCTACTACCCTGGGAAGTGAGTGGCACTGTCTTCTGCAGGTTTAATGACTTGACTGTGCTTCTTCAGCTGGATTTCAAATATTTGGTCTTTTGCAGGCTTATTCTTGAAAGATTTTGGAAACAAAATTCTTGAAAATGGGCACCAATTAAGAGGACTAGATTTGAAGATTTGATTTCTCATTCAGCCAGAGTCTTCTTGTTCATACTACAGAGGGCCACTTGATCTCTCTGTTCATTGATTCACCTTTGCAGAAAAAAGATAACAGTTCTTTATTTTGTCTCTATAAGTCATAAACACTAGGAACACAGATGTAGGTATGTAAATACTTGGTAATGCAGTTTTCCTAGTCATAATTTGGGTTTCTTGTTGCTGCTGCACTACAAATAAGTAACAGGATGGCAGTTTCTATTGCATGGCTATAATGAGATCCTAAACATAATCTTAATTAAAAAATATTTGGGGGTTCAGTTGTTTCTTTACATGCCAGTCATTAAGCGTGATAATGTTTCCTTGTCAGTGCCTGCCCAGCGTGAAGCTTGAAAACATTCTATTCATTGGAAGGGGAGAAGGAAGAAGAGGAATTTAAAACTTTTATACTTAATAGATCATGTGTAAGTCTCAGGTTTTACTCAAAACTCAGCATTGGTTTTAACAGATCTGCTTAACAAATGTTGGTCTGAAATGCCTCAGGGTAATGAATGCTAATTCTTACATGGCCTTGACAGTTCTGTGAGAAGTCCTTCTAAAAGAAATAGTCAAGGGATAAGTTATTATCTTAGCATATATAATTATGTATTCCAGGAATTAAGGTATTAGAAACTAGATAACTAAATTGAGAAGAATTTCTTACAAGATTAAAGTACTTGGAAATGAAAGTTCCCTGAAGTCTTTCTAGCTAACCTTACAAAAGTACAATACAAGCAGAAGTGACTCATTTTCAGTCCAAAGAGCAAAGTAAATATGGCTGCAAGAAAATGCCTGGTTCTCTTCCCCATCACTGATAAACATGAAATGGATTAAGAAAGCATTGAAGCACACTCTTAGAGGAATGCTTAAGTGTTTTCATCAGGGTTTAAAGCAGTGAATTAGAGCAACTCTTACCCTTGTTCAAACCACACTGATGTCAGTGGAAAGACTCTCATTAACTTCTGAGGGTTTTGCATTAGATCTGTGTGTAAAAGTCTTGTTCCTTTGAAGTTGATGATGAAACTTCCATTAACCTGTGTCTGGGACATCATTTACTTTGCAAAAGGAATGTTTGCAATATAAGATATGTTCATGATAAATATAAAGAAAATTAATGCTATTCATTTAGGAATATCCAGCAGTACCATTTAGTAGGAAATTTGAATACAGAAGAAAGCTGATCTAGTTATGTGAAAATTCTTGCTGAATACCAAAATAGAAATGGTTTCTGCATGTCTTACTACAAATGAAAGACACTAGCATTATGACATGTTTCTAAACCTGATTGGTAACCATGATAGCCTACTTTTATCAGCCATAGAGCTTTGCTTGCCTTAAAGTCTTTACTTTCTTTAGTCCTAGTATTGGAGGCAAACTGTTCATATTCTGTAAGGTGTTATAATGAAATTTGAGTGTTCTGTTCATTCCATGTTTCTCAGTAGTTTTATGTGAAATCCTATGAAAAAGAAAAGGACTCTGAGACTTGGACAACAGGTAAAATTATTCTTCAGTAGCTGAGGAGGAGCAATTGTATCAATCAGGAAGAAGATGGTTTGGACTAGAATTCGCAAATACAGGCTGAAAGAAGTGAGTTTACCTAGCCTAAAGAAGCCACAGTGAAGTGATGAGAAGGCACCCTGAGTTATAATTTCCTTGGGAGGTGAAAAAAAAACACATTAAGTATCAGTTTGACAATAGAAAAAGTATCAAGGACTGTAAAATATTACATAGTGAATAGAAAAACTTTCTAAAATGCATCTAGAGAATATTTAAATTATGGGCATGTTGGCTTAATTATATTTTAGGGAAACAGATATAAATACTCCAAATGCCTTTTAACATGTAATAGATTTTTTAATGGCAAAAATGCTGTTTCATCTAGGAAGTTGAATCTAAAAAACAAAACAAAAAAAATGCAACAAAAATAGACAAGCTTCAGAGATGAGCAGTTTCCCCTGTGAGAATTATACCTAGTGAGTGAGATTCTCCAAAAATCTGTAAAGCATACAGATGAAATAAATTCATCTTACTACTCAAAAGGGCTTTAAACCAGTGTTTCCAGTGGAAGCCAGCACACAGCCTGCAGAGGTCTCTTAAGAGTAAGGTCAGGGGAGACTTACAACACTCGCCTGCTCACATAACAACATGTTTATGGAAGAAGGTGTTGCTGCTGCCAGGAGCAGGTCTGCATTCTCCAGAGAGGCAAGGCTGCACATCAACTTGGCTCTGAGCATAGGCAAATCAACAGAATTTATCAAATGCAAGCAATCGTGTCAAGTCATGACATGCTTTGTCTCACTTTTACTCTGTTTCAAATAGCATGATGTACTTTGCAGGTAACTCACCAGCACTGCACAAAATATTGATGCAGCTGCCAAACTGGAAAACTCATTCACTATGTCTAATGAGTCACATACCCTGAGGTCTGGGTGCTGCCCAGTGCCCTAGGCTGATACTAAATTTGTGAAGAATCGAGGGTACTCAGGAAGCCCAGAGATTGTGTCAGGATGATACCTGAAAAATTTATTTTGGAGGAGTGACTGCATGGAAAACCTTTGCCATTGCTTTCTGATTGCATTGCCAGCTCTGCATTCCCTAATGACTGCAGTTAGGAAACCTACATCAAAAGAAATTACATCATGTGACATCACAAGTTTGAAAATATTCAGGTGTGTGATGTCGAAATGCTGTGTAGTATTTAAAGATGATGAATCTTTGAACAGGATGAATCTCCCTATATGCAGTGAAGCCTTTTGTACTGAGGAATCTCCTTATAACTGTTCCCCATGTGTCTGATAAACTCACAAATGAAGTCATAACATGTAGGTCTTGAAAAAAGGCAAACAACTAAAATATGATAGCCAATTAATATGAAAGCACATTTAGCAATTAATGAAGAGTTCCTGAGTCTTGAATACTGACAAAGAATCTATGTTGGGAAGTATTTCTTGCTCCAAGGTATCCCTCTACGATGAAATCCCTGATTGGGATCTCATCTGCTAAAGAGCTGCTCAGTGCATCCTCCTGGTTCAGTTGTATATTGCTGACAGTGTGTTTGCTTGACTAGGCTGTAGTAGGTGTATCTAGACTGTAATTCCCAGGGTTGTTTATGAACTGTCAAACAAAACAATGTTAAAAACTATCAGAGAAAAGGAAATCGTGTTTGCTTCATGTATTTGTTCTTCAGATACCCGTGTTGGCTATTGCTCATCTTCACATCATCTGGTTTCCTACAGGTTATTTATTTCAGTATTTTTCTCCGTACTGAATGATGCATAAATACCAGGATCCTCCCTTGCTTGCTTTATAGGAATCTGGATTCTCACCTGTCTCAACTACTTCTTCAAAACTTGTACAACTAGTTCCCTCAATACTCCTTTGGTTACTTTTTTTTCCTTGCAAACAAATATAAAAACCTCCAACTTAGCCAAGTTGTCTTCAATTTCTTATGATTTTTGTCATAGTTCATACAGTCATCTCTGAGCCAGCATCAATTTTTGTAGTCCATCTGATCACAATTAAAATTATTTAGTAAGGACTGAGGGAGTAAATGCTTTAAATGTTTTGTTCTGCTCAACATCATTTATTCAGACGTTCTTTCCTGTTGAGTATCAGACTTTCTTAGACCTCTCCCTTCCTTCTCATATAGCCTGTTTTCATTTTTTGTTTTGTACCTGGTAGCTGTGCCTTTTTTTTCCCCTCCCTCTGTACACACTGCAGCAGCTCTTGGACACACGCTCAGAAACTAGATGAGTAAATTGTAAGTTTTTTGATGCCTCTCAAAAGGACTTAAAGTCTTTGCAGAGCTCGAGAAATTCTCCAGCTGCAATTTTGGACATGGTATGCTGTATAATCTTATGTGTTAATATTTATAAGGAATAATAAACAGAGGATCAAGTAGCATTTGTTTACTCTTTTGTGGAATATTTACGGTAACGTTTAGGTTGACATAATAACTTGCTAGGCCACTAAAGGGCATACTCTTTCATGGATTTGTAAACAATGTTTATAATTCAAGGGAGATGCCTATTATATCTGAATATATATTTGGCTTACCTAAAAAAATCATCTGCTAGAGGTGGTTTGGTTTTTCTTGATGAGTTGCACTGGCTGGGAGATTTTTGAAAACTTTGCTTTTTAAAATGTTTTGTCCTCTTATGTCCAGTGGATGCTGAGGATTTGATCCCTTACCCCCTTTTACCTACCCTCCACCCCCTAAGTAAAAAAAAAAAAAAAGGATCTGGGACTGAATCCAGCAGAAATCATCACCTCCATGAAAATGAGAGCTTCCAGGTGCCCCTTTGACTGCTGTTCAAAGGATGATGGCTTTGGGTATTAAAAAACTGTAGTGCTTTTTCCCTCCTCCTGTTTCCACCCCACTGCTGACATTTAATGCACAGAACAGGACCTGTGCCATGGTGAAATATAACTTTGACAAATGACATGACTGGCGCTGGGGGACAGTGGACTGTGAGAGCACCAGCCAGGAAGAGTCATCCTCCCCAGCTGATGAAAGAAAAGTTAAAAGAGGTTGCATAATTATGGAAAGAGGCTTCTCAGAGACCAGAGCTAGAAAGCGTGACAAAGAAAGTGCTCATGTTGAAAGGTACCCAGAGTGATGTGCTCAGCCTTATGTGACATGGAAGCTCTTTCATAGCTCTTGTGTGCTTCACCACTTGGTGAGAGTTTCTGTAGCTGGAATCAGGCCCCTCTCCACTCATCCAACACTATGTGCTGATTTTAATAGGCAAGATGAAACAGAACACAGCTCAGTATGGGTTGTAGATTGAGTCATGGTTATTGAATTTGTCTGAGGTACAAAGGTGCTGTTTGCAGAAAAATGAAATAAGTGATAAAAAAAATCCACAAAGAACAAAGAATCTGAAGAGTACTATGTCACACTCAACAGTCTTCTGCTGTTTCTGAAAGATTTATATGAGAGAAAAAGAGAGTAAAAAACATGTTGCAAACTTGCAACAGTGCTGTGCTTGAAAATAAAAAGTTTAATGACTCAACTGCACAAAAGCTTGGGGGAGATAGGTATGTGGAGCTGAAAAAAAACCCCAGGAGTTACAAACAAAAAAAGGAGAGAGAAGGGACAATGAAGGAGCCTTCATAGGCTCTCCTGTGGAAACCCTCTTGCTGTGCTTACCTGGATGCAGTGCCCGGTTTGGCCATTGCTGTGCGAGTGTCTGTGTAATGTCAAGATGGGAGCTGTACCTCCAGACACAACCTTCCTACCCACCTGCTTTTGCATGCCTCTGAACCTGTTCTACTTCTTGATTTGCAAGGAAACATGTTTGTGCAAGTACTTCAGGATCTGAAGTTTGCTCTCTTTTAGCTCTTAAAGATACAAATAGTTTCCTTTGTCCATCATAGGCACCTGTGATGATGAATAAGTGACAGGTGGTCAGTTGCCATAGTAAGGGGAGATGTGTAGGTGGGTGGTCCCATGGTAAGATTGTTCTGATGGATTGAATACACAGGTGCAGCAGGACTTGTATGTAGAAATATCTTGTAGGAAGAACTCTGTAAACTGTATTTACATGAAAATGCCAGACTTCTGTGCACAGTCTGCCCTTAATTTGGCCCTTATGTAGGTTATTTAATATTTAATAAAGCACTTAAGTCAAAATTACATTCTTGAAAGAAATAGGGACAGAAATCAAATTATAGGTAGTTACATATGAACCCTTTGCCTTCTCTTCTTTAAATGGATATCTAATCAACCTTTGCTAACCTTTACTCTTCAATTTCTCAGACATGAACACTTTTTGAGAAGAAAGTAGCTGTAGGTAGAAGGTTGTTGGGCAGGTGAATGACTGTATGGACATAGCATCTCCAGAGTGACCCAGCAGGCTGCTGTGGTTCCTTTGTGCCAGCCACTGTTGGTTATGCAGGATCAGCTTTTGTTTCAGCTGCTCTCTGGTAGAAATGAATGAGCCTCATCAGGAAGAAGCAGTAGAATGAAAAGCCAGCTGGAGTGAGAGAAACTTTTTTTCTCCCTATCTGTGAAAATCTTTCCAAGTGAAGTGCATCCATCCCTCATTAATGCCCAGAATGCTGTAGTGCTGTGTTCCTCTCCAACTCTGTTGCCAAAGCTACAAAATCAGATGCTCTGTCTCTGAATGAGGAAGCCATGATGCTAACCTTTAGGAATGGCCCTTGGCTGTGGTGAAACTGCATTTAACTTGACAGATCTGCTCTAGGCCATTGAGAGACTTATTCATTTGACTTGATGCTCTACTAGAAATCTGTATTTCTTTGCTTCCGCCCGGGGACACACTTGTGCTCAGACTCATTTGCACCAAAGCAGTTTCAGAGGGCTTTCTGGTGTTTCAATAAAAGTTCTATATATTTTTTTCTAATAAAACATTAAGTATTCAGATTTAACTAATGTCATTTTTTACTGATATAAACTAAAAGCTAACCACTCATTTTCCAGAGCAACTGTCTGTATCTTGGACTGCACTGGAGACACAGGAGAATCAAACTGGTCCTGTTACAGCACCATTTCTGTCAGTATATCAGCTGTAACTGTGTTTCTGTATGGTCTATTATTTTTATTCCAATATTATGATCTGAAATTCTCTGTTCTTACTCCAGGGAAGCAAATGACAATTCTACTTCACCGTAACTTTTATTAAAGCTTTTTCTTACTGAGCCATCGCACTGTTGCTCACTGCAGTTAGTGAGCAACACACCTGCTGTGTGTGGTCATCACTGCTTAATACAAAACTAGGCTTGAAAAATGAAGGAAATACAGTTATGTTGTTTTCCATAATTTTCATTTTTATCTCCTAACCCTTGTAAGAGAAGCAAAGCTGGGTCGCAATTTCTCTGTATTATTGTACCATCACTCCACACAGCCAAAAAGTGCCTGGCTTTCCCATCTTCATTGCTCTCACAAAATTAATAGAAGATGTGAATATAAAAGAGCTTCAAAAGCCTTTCTGGTAAAGTGTTAGCTATCAATACTATTATTCCTGTAAAATGCAGGATCTGGGTTACTAAAATTATTTGGAAAGAGGAAAAAGTCTAAATATTTTTTCTTATATTTCAAAATACTGGTTTTATTTCTTTCTGGGTAAACAGGTTGTCAGAGATGCAAAGACTTGGCTATGAAAGAAATGTCTCCAGTGAAATGTGTGTGACAACTGTGGAGCAGCTGAAATAAATATAAATTTCTGTAACTGAAGACAAAACATCTGTTTCTTTATTTTGCATTTGCTCTGGCTAGTTTTTGTGAGGGGATTATAAAGGGAATATATCCATTACCCTTCAGGAATTTAATTTACCTTGAAGGTCCCAGCTATACTTTTATAATTAGATCTCAGGGTGAATGAATTTTCTAGACATCTTGAATATGAACAAGTTCAATTTCCACTGGGTCTTGCTAAGAAGTATCTACAAGAACAGTACAGTGTACAAAAGCCTCTCAGTCAGAGTAGATTCATAAGTTAATGGCTTTCTCCAGAGTCTTGTGCTTTTCTTACTTTCCAATAATTTAAATTTCCAGGTTCAAGACAGATTTCATACTCTTAGATGATGAAAACCTACAAATGCACTCCATTTACAAAAACTACCTAAAAATCCTCTGTGTAAATTAGATATATCTTTGAACTTCAAATGATGAGCTAGAGTATCTGTTTGTGGATCTTCTAAGTTTCACTGGCATTTTACTACTTTTTTTTTTTTTTTTTTTTTTTTTTTTTTTTTTTTTTTTTTTTTTTTTTTTAGGATACCTGGAAATTTGGCTGCTATGCTGAGGTCTGAATTTCCTCTTCCAGTTTCCATTTGAAGATGTGCTACATGATATCCATTCCTAATCTCCACTGTGATGGATCCAAAACGTTTTTTCTTTTACCTATTAACAGTGCCTTTCGAGCAGAAATTTCTTACAAAATTACTGTTCCATTATTCTTACAAAATATAATGTGATACATTAGTTTGTATAATAGGAAGTATTATCATATTGTAAATAATTGAAGAAACCATAAACTACAGTTGACAATCTAAATGAAGCAAGTACATTTTCTGATTCTTTTTTTTATGTGAGTTTGTTGCTGAATTCTGCAAATTAGCAAGTAATTTGTAATGGTTGTCCTGAACGTTATGTGAATTAGTGAGGATCCATTGTAATTAGATTCTTTTTTTAAAACCAATTAGCAAGTGAGAATGATCTCATAATTTACTTAGAATTACTCAGGAAAAAAAGAGCATACTTTTATTTGTACTGCATTAAAAAAAAACCAAAAACATTTTAATGCTCTATTTTCCTCCTGATAAAAGAAGTTGCACAAGGGCAAGAGAAGTAGTGAAATCCAAAGTTATATTCTTTCCTCCTAGATATGCAGGCTCCTTCTCACAGGCTCCTGGATCAAACACAGCATGACATAGGTAGTATTCTAAAGGGCAGGGAATTAGTTCTGCTTTCTGCATATGCTTTCACCATAAGATTATTCTTTTTCTCCATCTCTTTGCACAAATCACACTATAAAATTTTAAATTTCTATTTTAACACAAGTGGAACCCCTTTTTTATTTTCTTTATTCACTGAGTAGTAACTGAATTGTAATAGAAATGAAATTGCACGAAATTTTCAACCGTGTCCATAGACATCTCTAGTTTTCTTCTATTTTTCTGTGATAGTCTTATGATAAGAGGCAAAACCTTGTTTTCCTTTGCTATCATTTCATAATGTCAAAGGGAGAAGAGATCTGGCTGCTGCATATTCATGAATTACTAGAGGAGATTGGATGGATTACTTGGCAGAGATTCATGTAACAGCTGAGATGTTAACTTCATGGTTAGTGCAAGAAGAATATGGACACTATACCACTTCACACAACAGGCCTGCAGTCATCAGCACTGAGAATATGTATTTTCTATCACTTCAGAGTAGAAGGGTCAGTAATCTCCTTCTGTCATATTGCTGTGCTCTAGAACCTTAGGTGATAATTAGTCTGGTGATCTTTTACGGGAAAGATGTGACCTGTGTCTGAGGTCCAGTGTAGAAAAGCTTTTCAAGTAGCAATGCATGGATTTGCACTTGAAGGCCAAGACCAGCTGATGGTTCCTGCTATTCATTTACAAGCTCCTCTGCTATGTTGCAACATAAAGGCTTTGGGTTTTCTTATCAGTCTGATCTTATTCCCTGAGATCCATAATGAGATGAAGTCTTAGGGATTTTATGTGCATTATTCAGCTGCAGAAGCGTTCTCCTTTAAGCAAGGTATTATTTTTTCTTGTTGTATGTCCATAATTTTCTATTTATTCTTGGCAAAATACATATTTTGCAGTTTAATTGTAGTTGTGCAGTCTGTGTGTGTCCTTCTTTCTGCACTACTTTCACTTAGTTCTTCTTGGATTTCCCACCGCTGTGAATAAATCAGTGGAAGAGTTCAGAAGAGAGATGCTTGGTAATTAGAAAAAAATCAATTAATCAACGAAATAAAGTGTTTCTTGACAAGACATCGGCAGGAGTGGAGAGACAGACACTGGCTGTTTGCTGGAAACACTGAGAGGTGCCCCAGACCAGGAGCTCTGTGGCTGAGGCACAGCTGCTGACAGCAACGATTTCAGTGGTACAATTTAGGTAGTTCAACTGACCTGCTGATGCAGTCTGTAAAAATCCAGAAACAAATGATAGAAAGCTGTGGTGGATCTATTCTTTTCCAGACAGAATGTCTGGAAGAATAAGCATTGATTGACAATAGAGAAAAATCACAGGAGGCTGTGTAAAATTGTAAAATAGGGCAAATGCATTAAGAAAAAATAATCCAGCCTAGAGCAAATTGAATGATGACTCCTGTAGCACTTAGCATGTTTAAATACAAGCAGATTTACTGATTTCTTTGCTTAGGATTCCTTCAACAGTGAGACTTAAACAACTGTCTGCATCTGAATACCTTGCACATTTTGAATGTTTGTGGGGGTTTTTGTTTTGTTACATCTTACAAATTTTTTTCTCTCTCTCTCTCTCTCTTTTTTTTTTTTTTTTTTTTTACGTTTCTTTTCCTAGCATTCTTTGAAATGCTCATCAAGAGTTCTAGCTGGGTTTTGTGATGGAAGTTTGCTGAGTACAACAGTCATAATAATAGCTGTAAGCCTTGCTCAGGGTTGGGACAGAAGAACAGGAATCGTGAAAATAGATATTTGTATGACATACATAGTATCTTGCAGAAATTTCTAATGATTTTCCTCTCTGATGTACATCTATGAATTAGATATATCTTCCAGATAATCAGCTTTGGCCTATTTCTTGCTCTGTGTCTAGGTGACATCTATCTTAAATAAGAGAAGGAAATAAAAGGAAGAAATTAACCATAAAATAATATTTATGTCCTCCAGTTTTTAATAGAAGTTTTTTCAGCTTTAGTGGAAAGCTTAAATTGAGTGGCAAGCATATAAAACGCTTCTTTCTGAAATGTGAGTAATACATGAACTTTCCAAAGCCAGAAAAAGTGTTTTAGTTCTGTTTCTGAGCTTCAGATTACTACTGTGATTGTTCTAAATTTTAGAAGAAAAAAAAAACCCTATCAATAATCAGTAGGATATGCATGCCCCCTGATACCACTAAGCAAGCCAAGAGATTTCACATTACATTAATTTGCATAGTTTGCAAATATTTCTGTAGTAGCCTGTTGAGTAGATTTCCCATTACTGAGTAACTGGCTCATTGCAGGGCCCTTAAGAAATGTATTACTGAAAATATTACCTTAAATTAGTTGTTTATGCAAATGAAGGAAGTATTGACAGAATATAGACACGGTCTAAATATTAACTGGGGATATATGGGTGGGGATTTGTACGTGAGAACAAGATTTCTTTAGGCTTGATGCTTTTAAAAGAGAGATTTATACTTCTCATATCACATTGATAATAGTGGCAGTTTCTTCCTTCTTCTCAGCAGGAATAGCTATCAAAGATGAAAGTAGCTTTGTTAGGCTGGCATGAACTGATTTCCTTAGTTCTGAGCGTGATAATATTTTAATTAGGCAATTCATTGTTGTGGTAACTAGCTTTTCAATTAACCATTTTTAAAAAGCATTCTCACTTCCTCTAATTACCTTGCTTTAATTTCCTAGTGAAGGAGTAAATTTTAACAGACAGGAGTTCATTCACCTGAATTTTGGGGTGCTAAAAAACCTGTAGAAAATCCAGAAAACAATATGTGGTGGAAGAAATATTAATGGCCACTCTGTTTCTCATGCAAGTTATTTGTGATTAGGAAAATGGGTGATGCACAAAATGTGATGTGCAGATCTTTTAGTTAATGTTGCTCTTTAGAAGTGTGAAATATGGAACATATCTTATAATTGAAAATATTGTGATGTCTATCACCATCAAGTAATTTGCCAGTTCAGACCTCAAAGAACCAAATTTATTCCTGACTGGTCAAATCAAATCTATTATGGAAGCAGTCAAAAAGTTTACCTGAAGATCATTTCCTCTTGTATTTACTTACATTTCATAGAAGTTACATAGGGGTTAATCAGTTACTAAGAGGTGCTACACGTCTTACCACATATTCTGTATGTATTCGAGTTTTTAGAGGATCTATAGATGTTGTAGAGGACTATAGGTGAATGAAACAGATCAGACTGTCTAGTGACTATTTCATCACAAATCTGTCAACTCTCTAGGTGTGTTTTATGCACTAAGTAGAATCTTCACAGCCTCTTTTTGAATTTTAATTCTGTCAAAGTATTTCCATTATTTCTGCTTTCAGATATATGTAGCAGTTTAATTATTGTTTTGAAAAACAGAACATTTAGAGAAGATGAAGTTAAAACCAAATGTTCTTATCCCAGTGGTGAATGAACCATTTAATACTTAAGAAACTGCACACTCATGAGAAAAATCTCATCAGGCAGTTTCATAAGTGACTGTCTAGTTCTTCACAAAAAAAAGACACAAACCTCTGGAGATATTCAGACAAATATTAGCTCATGATTGTCCAGAGAAGCAGGGTCTAACTCACACTGGCCATGCCTAGAATCTGTACTTTTAAAAAATTTATTTTACTTTAACCATTAGTTCAAGTACTTTTTCTGAAAGAAAATACAGGTTGTCTTTTTGACAGGTTGTAATAGGGACAGTGGAGAACACAAGGACCTGATAACAGAATACCCGAACTAGACCTAGTTGGCAATGTTTTAATGGAACAATTTTTCCATTAAAACATTGAGTGTTGGGGATCAAACATTAATTAAATATGTTGATAACTGACCACAAATTCTGATAAGGAAAAAAACAGAATAAATAAAAATAATTTTTTTTGTCCTAGTGCAATTTATCCCAATGCATTTTAAGTAATCTAATATGCTCTTTGAAACTTTCATAATAGTGATTTAATTTTATTGAGTTTAGACACTTTTGAAATATTTCTAGTAGGTAACAAACAATTTTATCAGAATTCTCATTCAGGTACTTTTTGTTGCAATTAAAATGCAAACAGATTGTGAAATGGCAGCTTTTCTGTGGAAAGAAAATTTGCCTTTCTAAACAGATGTACGTGTCTTGATATAGTTTCAATATCACAAAGATTTTCACTGCAATTGACAGTAATTAGAGGGGACAGGTGGTGGTGGCAGTGGGGAGGAAATCTCTCCAGGGTTGTTTAGAACTGGTAGCAGGATACACAGAGCTAGAGTGGTTGAAGAATGCATAAATGTCAGCAAGACATGTGCAAGAATTTGATTAGCTAAGATTTTAAAAAAATTAAAAAAATAAAAGCAACTGCAATATCTCATAAAGGGAACAGGAAAGATGCTTTCCCCTCTGTGTCTGCATGAAAAATCTCCATATGTGTAACTCTAAACCCCTAATGGCCTCCCATGACTACTATGAAACCTCACCCAACTAAAGAAATTCAACTCAGTGCAAATAATGGAGAGTGTCTGTGGTGGGGAGACACTGGGGGAGCTCCAGCACCTTGCTCGTTATATACTATCTGTTCATGATTGCATAGTAATGAGTGAACCTCTTTCCATCTCCCAAGACAAATCTTTGACCAATAGAATAAATTCAGAGTTCCAGGTTAGAATGAATGCAGGTGGTCAGCAATTTTTTGTTTAAATGCTCTACTGATTTCCAAGTTCTGTGCTCAGTGAGCTCAAATATGGATGCTCTGCTAGGTGAGAGCCTGCCAAGAAGTCTGATTTACTGTTAACACATGAGGGAAACTAAAGTATGTCTCTAGCACAAACATTATGGTAAAGTCTGTAAACCATAGTTGAAGAAGTGAAGATATTTTTCCCAATAAGATACAGGCTGTGAGAGAATAGTAAGAGAATAAATTTTAAGCAGGCTAGATCAATTCTGTTTACTTTAAGAATCCACAGGTTTTGCTGAAGGAGTACATGAGCTACTGAGTTCTCAGGCTGGTGAACCAATGGACTGATTGAACATAAGCAAAGTAGGCACCGATAAAATGCCATGGTAATTAGCTTTTGAAAGTTAATATTTATTGCCATAAATCAGATCATGTTATCACTGCCATCTAATGTTAATAAAGCAAGCTGTAACTGAAAATTTTCACAATACTGAATTTTTTTCCATACCATAAATATTTGTCTCTAGAGACCTTTCAAATAGATGAGAGGTATGTAAATAATATCAGGAATTGAAACAAAAGTACGGTGGCCTTGAAACCACAGAAAATGGTTGTTTGATGCCCCATGGCTTAAAACCAGCTGCTTTCTAAACATGACACTCAACTCTCCTTCCCATAATTGCTGCCTCTCCTCCAGTACTGGCTCAAAGTGAACCAGTTCAAGGATTAATATTTGTAAACCATGCTTTTGACAAAGTGTGTAATGCCACACTGTATGAGCTTGAGCAACGCTGAGAATGGGATTTTACAGGGGAGCAGTATACCACCTTGGAACGTAAGTATTCGGAAATATTTCAGACCCTTTGATACATAGTTCTGGAAACAGAAGTGATGTTTCTGTCTGAATTGCTCGAGAGGAAAGAACAGAGAAAGTGTAAAACCAGTTTCCATCAGTAGATTCCCAGTGTTCCAGGTTTCTCCCAGTTTTAGTGATGCTGCTGAGATTGGACTTGCTGTATCTGAGGTTTCCAGTTAGAATAGCAAAGTTGTATAGTTGTTGTTGGTGATCTGGAGTTATCTGGGTTTGCTAGTGCTAGTTTCCAGTTGTGAAGTGTGTAGGTGGAGCAGATGCTGTGACTGTGAAGACTCTCTGAGTTTGTCTTTTCCCTGTCAGCTCTGTTGGGATGAGATGTGGCTAAACCCCATGGTGAAAGTGGTTTGTAGGAGGCTGGCTGTGGTCGGGAGGTATTTGCCATTCCCCCAGGAACCTCTGCTGAAAAGAACTGCCCTGCAGCGAGCTCACTGGCAGAACCCTTGATTATTTGTCTATTGTCTGGCAGCTGTACCAGGGCAAGGGCTCAGTTGTAGGTAAGGCAGGATGGAGCCTGATGTGGTGTTGTACTGCAGTTATTTATCACCGGTGTATATACCCTGCAGCACTGAAACAACATTATTGCTGACTTATCTAGTGATTGCATTGTTATAATGCTTCCTTTTTACGTACTGAAAATGAGAATTTGATGGGAAAAGAGAATTGTGCCACAGCCTTTCCAAAGCAGAACTGACAGACTGCTGCTCCTGCAGGGGTACATCTCCCAGCGGCAGCTTCCTATTGCATACGAAAGAGATGATGATCTGTCAGTGACTCACTGAATGCTTTTCAATTTGTTATAGCAAATGATAAAAAAAAAAGACATAAAAAATACAATTTCCATTGCCTTATAAATGTGATAGGAACCTGTGATTAAAAATAAGGAGCTTAGCATGTGAAGGGGAAGAGCACAGCAGCAGGAGCAGCAGGTTAGATGTTATTGCTGTTATTGAAATGGAGCACAGGGGTGACCACACCTTGCAAGAGCTTTATTGCTTCACTGTTGTAAAAATGAATCACATTTCTCCCTCTCAGCTCCTCATTTTTTCCCTCAAAAGACTGATAGGAAAAAAAAAAAGAGATGATAAAAAGCTCTAACATGAAAAAAAATTTCACCATTACACGTCAGTGCTGTGCACAGATGAATGATTCACCAGAATCCATCTCTGTTTTTTTAAACTGGATTTTTATTTGAACTATAAACATGTCAGACTTCATAGAGATTCCAGGTTTGGGCCTATGCTAATCCTTGCATTTATCAGGTAAAATGCTATGTGCTGGCATAGAAGAAACTCCTGCTGAAAGCGTTTCCCTTTGATAGTTTGATGGGAAAATAAAGAGAAAGCTATGTGAGGTCTCCATTTCTGTGCTTCAAGATATTATTTCCATGGAGGTTTATAACAGGCACTTAAATGGCATCTAAAGCTACTTTTCAGTAGTTGATGCCATCCTTTGTAACGTTGGAGGGGGTGAACTCTACACTTTTCCAACTCTGAATCAATTTCGTGAGTGTCCAGTCCCTGTAAAGCAGCTTTTAACTTCTGTTGCCATTATAGTCTTGGGAGTTAGGGGCAGCAGAAGGCTCTAGCTATACCCTGCTCAACAGGTTTTGTGCCAGGTAGTGAAGGAACTGAAAGAGACTATTTGGAAAGCTGTGTCACAGAAGTACTTGCAGGTGTACAAAGGACATGGCACCAGACTTCAAGCAGCAAAGAAAAATGTAGTCCTGTAACACCATATGAACTATGTAACTTCTTGTTCCTACTTGCAACAAAAATGTACTTGCTGAGGTTCAGTCTGCAGCAGTGCAGCTTCCCAAAGCCAAGCCATGCTGTCTGCAATAGGAACACTTTGCTTTCTGTGGTGCCTGGCATCTGAGAATCCTGAAGCATTTTGTAGTACAAATGTTACTTAAGCTTTGCAACAGCTTTGTAAGGTAGGTAAACACTATTAACAGACACTTTGGTTAAGGCACAGGGCTGCCTCTCCTGTGGAAGGGTATCAGGGTGGGAGGGGGGCACGTTGGGTGGGTAACCCAGTGTCTGGGGCCAGATTTGCACTTGGAAGAGCCAGTCTTCCATTGCTGACTTTTTTGTGCTAGCACATTGGGGCCTACATCACAGCTGAGACCTCTTATTACAGCAGGAAAACTAAATACAGTGATAGAAATGCTGCATAGACTTGAATAGTATGGTGGTCTGCTTGCCAGGGAATTATTTTGGATTTTGCCCCCAAATGAGAGTAGAATCTGGCTTTTGATATGCCTAACAGCTTCCCTTGTTCCCACTTGTCACAAAGCTTTTATTCCTTCCAGAAGTGTGACCTTGTACCTCAGCTGTGGCAATGTCACGTTGTGTGGACTGGCTCGGCAGAGCTTGCCAAGCAGCAGCCACGGGCCCTCTGGTCTGGCATGGGCCTTCATTTTGTTCACACACTGGTGAATTGTTAGCAGTCTGTGTGCAGCCTGTCAGCCCTTCATATTCTCCCTTCAGTGCTCTTAGTTTCCTAGCAGGAGATAAAAATGCTCTAGGCTTGTAGCTGGAGTCCTTTGCTGTCATGTGTCCTTGTCCAGAACCTCTTCTAAGGGTGAATTTTCTGCCCCACAGCCCACCTTCAGGCTCCAATCTGACCTCCAAGAGTTATGCTGGGTGTTACTTAGACCCACCTGAATCTAACGGGTGAATACTGCAAGAGCTCTTTGCAAAAGGGTGGGAGGAGGAGGGGGAGGAGGAGGAGGCAAAGTGCCTGGTGCCCTACTTAGCAAACGCTTAAAACCCGTCCTGCTTTGTGTTGCTGTGTGCCTCAAACCAGATTAAATGAAAATGCAACATGTTGTGGCCAGAAATCGCCCAGATCATTGTTAACATTGTGGAAATGTTCTCCAACTGACTAAATTTGAGCAGAACCAAAAGTTGCCAGAGGCGTTTTAGCGCTTCCCCTTTCTGCCAAAGCCCCAGCGGCGGCTGCAGCTCCGCTCCCGCCTCGGCGCTGCCCCCTCCTCACTGCCACGGGGGAAAGTGTCCCACGTGCAGCTAGTGGCAACCTTCACACAGGAACAGAACTGCGGTGGAGGGGAAGGATCATGCTTAATAATATGCAAATCAATGTAGCATCTCACAAAGATTTGATTTGTGTTTTGAGGCAGCTGCTAAAAATGTTGGTTTAACCCCTCTAGGGAGCATAAATATATCCAGTAGACGTAGACTAGATAGAGGGTGATTAAATTTTATAACAACTTTAATTTTACAAGGTGGAATGTTTGAAAGCTCCTGTGTCTTTCATGCTTGGACCGAATTTGTTGGGAAGATGTCTGTGTAAGGCTGATTTCATCAGTGTTGATATGGCAGTACCCTGCCAACTCATGCAAAAAATTGCACTAAGAAATGCCCTGCAGATTTGTCTGGATGTGAGAAAGTTTTGCTATAAATAATGAAGTGTGAAATACAATTTTCAATGCACAAAGGGCATGCTTTCTCCTTGCTTTCTATTGTTTCATCACAGGCAGATTAATATTTAGTGGTGCTGCCTGGGCTTGATCACTGCCATCAGGCTTCATATCCTCTTTGCTGAATCAAGTCCTTATGTGGTAACCTGAGAAGCTCAGCCAAGCCTAGTTTTTTTCCTCGTTGTAAAGGCAAATGATTTGGGGTCCTTTGCATTCCTGTAAGCAGTTCTACATGTTGTTAAGCTTCTCTAACTCAGGTGGCTTTTTATCAGTTGTGTCTTGCAAAAAACAGCTCTGGACTTCGTTGCAGCTGCTGTAAGAAAGAGCAACACTATGTATGGCCCAGTGCTGGTGAAAAGTGGAGAGGTGTTTCAGGAGGCAGAGACCTATGTGAAGGCTGAAACTTCAGTGCCAGGAAAGGAATAAATGAGCAGCATGCTGCTGCACTAGCATTCAGGGAGGAGTTGTTTGTGTCCTGCTCCACCAAGTTCTTGCTCAGCAGATTTGGTATTTCTGTGGCTTGGATCCATTTTGATTTGTTTTCCTGTGTTCAAATCATCTGCCTCCAGCTGCTTTCTTGGGTTGAAGATGACAGCAAGGCACTAATGGACTTAAAGCTCATAATCTTCAGTTCAGCCCATTTTGTTTTAGCCCTGCAGGGCTTGTCTCTTTCTTCAGGCACCCAGGGCTGCAAGGAGCAGTTGTGCACGGCTTTGTCCCTGGCTGTTGGGTTTGTGCTGCTCTTTGATACCTGGTGCCCTTGGTGCCTTTCCATCACATGAGGAAGGAAGACTGTATCACCCTGAAACAATCTACTGCTTCCCCAGTGTTTGCTCAGACATTTCGTCATTCTCTATATTATGTGACTTGCAGGGCACTGTTTTGAATTTGCCCAGTCTCATCTAAATTAAGGAACCTTTTATTAATGACTATTCAGCTTCTGCCTTTCCCCCCCTTTTCCAAAGTATCTGTACATTGTAAAACACACAGCTTCTGGTCTCTTGTTTGGAGTTCTTTGTCTTTTAAAACCAGCATATTCTCTGATCCTTCAAGAAATTATGTGGTTTTGTACCTTTTCTGATTTTCAATATTATTTTTTAAAATTGGGGTACTAAAAGATTATACGATACTTAATCATCAGCCTCAAAAGTAATGCAAATGGAAGTAAATTTACCTCCCTAGTTGTTGTTTAATTATTTATACATTGAAGGATCATTTTCTAGGTTGTAGTCCCTTATTCTGTAGCTGGACCTAGATAATACTTCTTGTTCCTAGATATATAACCAGAAATTTAACTTTAAATTCATCTGGTGAAAATTAATGTATTTCCTTGAGATATCAAAGTTTATTAAAAATTAATAAGATCTCATCCAACTCTGCTACAGCTCCTCTGTGCAGGATTTCCTTAACTGCCCTGAATGTTTATTCCTAGATCTCAAATATCCTCTTTAGTTTCTCAAGAATTGGAAGACAATTAATTTTCCCACTGCCCTTTTCCTATATGCATTTTGTGTTCCTGAGTTTTTGAGTAACAGTCCTCTTGAAAACTTAGGTATAAAATCACATGTGTCACTTCCACTCTTCTCCTTTCTATTCTCTGCATTTTTAAAAAAATGTTTGGGTATTATGTTATTCAGCTTTAGTATCTGGATCAAGAATAGTTTTGCCAACATGCTTGAGCAGTGCTTGGAAAATCATGTGCTATATTTTTATGGTCCAGTCTTTGCAGAGGCTGTTTTCTCTTCTAGCCTTGTTTCCGTTAATGTAATGAAGTTGAACTCTAAGCAACTTGTTAGCAGTTTGTTGCTTCCATTTCAGCCCTGAAGAAGAACCCATGTTCTTCAGTCGATATCCCTGTGGATTTTCCTGTGTACACTAACTGGCATAATCAAGGATTTTCCTCCTTCCACAAACTTTGCCAGCATCCTTAGATTCCTACAGCTACACTGTTGGAAAATAGGCTCTGGTTATAATCCTTTTTAGGAGACTATACTGAACAAGTTCTCCTGGCAGTAGGATTATACTTCTGTAATCGTAATTTTATATGTGTAAAAGACTATCACAGAGACAGAACTTCATGTTTAGAGCGCTGAATTGTGAGACCTGTTGCTGTGAGATGCTGAGACCTGGCAGAAAACCAGTATGGGATAATAGATCTGCATCCAAAGCCACTGCTGCACCAATTACTATGAAATAATTTGCTCCTGCTGTGGCAACAATTTTGGGTAGTATTTGGCAGATCAAGCTTCCAGAATGATCTTGTTGTTATTGCATGGGTGTCCAGCAAGCTCTGCAGCACGCTGTAAAGCTAAAAATTCACTATTTTGCAAGAACATTGCAGTTTGAGTTTGCATTTCTAATCAGTCCCTTACTGAGTCACTTTGCCTTGTCATGGCTCTGAATCACTGATTCCTAATTGATGGAAACTTTTTTTTTAAATGCAATAGATGTCAGGCCTTATGCAGAGGCCTGGTGAGTGATTCTGGACTCCAGGTGACTGACTGGGGAAGTTCTTTAAGTCAAGCACAGAGACAACCTTACTAAACCTAGCCGTGATTTAATGAAGTGACTGTGTGTGGTCAGATTGAAAAACATGATCCTGCAGCAGCCCCTCTGAAGTATCATTCCTGACCATGTCTGGGATTTGAAAGGGCACCATGATTTTTCATGTGACAGAAGGGAACATCTGGTAGCTCCCAAGATATGAGCAAGGTCATTGTGATGTGTTGCATGAGTTATAAACCTACCCACAGGAGATCCTGAAGCACAAACTGGTGTATCTGTGAGGCTGATAACAGTCAGCCTCATAGAGCATTCACAATGTGTTTTTCAATGCCTGGGAGAGCTCTTATTTCCACAGAAAATTTCTTGGAGCTGCAGACTTGGTGAGTGTCTCTGATTAAGGTCTGCTGCCACTGAGCTTCTCTTCTCTCCCTTTGCTACCATGCATCTGTAGCTGGAAAGGCAGAATCTGGCCTTACTTGTCTGTGCTGATATTCTTTTAGTTGGCATTTGTGCAGTATCTCTCGCTGCTTTCTTCCTTCTCTCAAAATGCATGTCCCTAGATATCTAAACACATCTTACCAAGACTGCTCAGCAAGCATGGAGCAGATTGACTGTGAGCCCTTCTGATGCTGAAGTCATCTGACAATGAGCTCCTAATGCCAGCAGCTATTCCTGTTTTGTATACTCTTCCTTCAGTCTGATGCTGACAAGGTCAAGTTTAGAAACTTCTAACAAATGTTACTTTCTCATTAACAGACAGCCTGTTGGGTGGTAAGTCCTGTTTTGTATATGCCACTTGCCATTTTAATCAGCTCTTTCCTCTGTAAGCTTCGTATTTGAATAGCTGGTAATACCAGAGTGGTGAATGGTGTAAGTGCCAGCAGATCTCTCTGCATGTTGTGTAGCTCTTTGTATTTTTTATAGCAATTAGCATTTGAATCCCATTTTCCAAGTCACTCTGACTGTTTTGTGCTCTTTGAGGAGGAAGAGATGAGGTGGCAGAGGAGGGGACATCAGGGGAAGGGAGGGATGAAGAGCATCATGAACAGGTTGCAGCTGGTCCACACGGCTATGCCATTAAAGGGAAACTTCTTCCATGTGGAGGAGTCATGGTTCCAGATCACACCATTCCAGTTTTCCCACATTGTGCCTTCAGAATCCTCCACCAATCCTCCCTTGGCTAAGAGCCATTGAAGTTTGCCTACAAGTTTAACTCAGCAAAGTAGATTAAAATTGTGTATCCTGCACAGTGAGAAAAATTAACTTTTTTGGATAATAGGCTGAAGTAAGAACCCTTCTTTATCATGACTTGAATGCTGTCTGTCTCATCTAATTATCACAGTAATGTCTAACCTAATGCTCCAGACATGGATTCAGATAAGCACTCATAGCAATTATATAGTGAATGAATCAAATGTATAGATATATATATAAGATATACACATATGATGATTTAAAATTGTGTTGTGAAGATTTATATGTAGACTTACAGTTTGAATCAAATCCCTTTTGGATCACTGGCAATCTTTCCACTGCTGTCCATAGCCTTTGGTTTGGCATTTTAATGATCTGTCTTCATTAATGAAAGTTATACAGAGTAAATCTTCCTATGAGTAGTTCAGGGCTGTCAAGCCCTGGTGGATGGTCTGTCTGAATGATAGTACTGGAAGTTAATGCCCGTTAGTGATGCAGAAAGGTGGGTGAGATTGTTCTTTCAGTCTTGCTGAGGGGCAGAGTCAGGGCCATTTAAGGTTGAATGAGTGGAATGACTTATGACAGATTGGAAAGGGGATCTCCAGAAGATCATTCTTGCCCAATATGCTTTGGGATTGATACTCAGCATCAGCTGTAATGAAATGGCTTCTCATTAGTGCTAATCACACTTACCTCTTCCTTTTCGTATTAGATAATGAGCATAGTTAGGTACTGGAAAGCCTGCTCTCCCTTTTTCTTCTGTGACAGTGTTAGATTGCTGTGATTTATTCTCTTCATATAGGTAGTAATATGATTATTCAGTTAATCTATTATTCATTTCACTCATGATCTATTCTTTTCACATTCTTAGTCTCTGAGTCAATTTCTCTCTCTGATATTTTAATAGAGTAGTATTTTAAATTGTGAGAACGTTGCATTAAACATGTATAAGGTTTAATCTAATTTAAAATCCTTTCTTCTAGCAGGATACACCTAATAAGCATAAAAGCAATAATGTTCAAAATGCTATGGCATATTAACATGACACATTGTGAGGGATGCCTTTTTCAAATAAAGCTAAGTGCTCATTAATGAATATGTAAAAAAACTTTATCTTTTATCCTGTAGCTGTATGATTGACATGGAAAAATATCTTTTGACAGACTAGTATTCCATGCAGGCTGCCAAGTTTACAAAGTTTACAAATATTATTTCTTGCTGTCTAATGATATATGTTTAAAGTAAGACAAAATTGGTGGTATCTCACAGTGTTAATGTTATATGGACACTGAAGTGCCTGTGAGTAGTGCTAGATGTATGCATGTAACCCATTGATGGAAATGGATTTTAGTTTTCCTGTCTGCATTTTTCTGCAGAGATAATAAATTCCATCCAGCAGTGGCACTGTCTGACTGTTGCTTCTTAGGCTTATAATTTTCAAGACTCTTACCAGACTTTAAATATCTGGCAATAAACATTTTTGCTAAAACTTTGTTCTGTAGAAAAATGAAGTTTTGTGTTGACTGAAAACTTCTTTGAAACAAACGCAGTCTTCTACCTGCTGCCTGAAAATGAAGTAAATTTGGTGTAGTTTTATCTGAAACATTTACTGCTTTGAAATAATGCTTACTTTTAGAAAGTTAGGTCAGTGCACTCTTGCAAAAATGTAAAACCTGCCCAGATGCAGAAAGAATATTTTACTATCAGCTGCACAAATACATTGACTAACTAAACCAAAATCGTCTATTTTTGTGTTTCACTGACTGTTTTCATGACCCTGTTTAATGCTCATTTTTTGACCATGCAAGCAGCCCCACTGTGGGACTTGAAAAACAGCAAAACCTTGCAGAAAGTTAGGCACAGACTCTGGGTTTATTATGGCAGTGCTGGCTGCTGTGCGGCTGAGCCACTTTCCCCTTTCTCTACAGAACATGGCAGAGGGTAGGAAGGCTGCAGAGCCTGGTGCCATTCTATGAGGCTGAGCTGTGGCCAGGATGAGCCCCTCACTGTGCAGGTTTTGGAAGCCTTTTCAGCTCTGTCATTTGAGACAAAGACAGTGGAAGATGCTTTGTAGTACCCTGTGGGAAAACTCATATAATTAAGCACATCTCTGTCTCTGCCTTTCCTGAATCTGCTTTTTAAATCTCCTGTTCATTATCATTATATCACTTCAATTATAGATTTTCAGCAGAGGCTGACATGCAACAGGAGGTCTAATTGTGCCTTCAGTTTCCGGGATTGCTCATTCCCAGCAGGTGACTCCAGGCACATATGGTGGAATTAGCCATGTGCTCACAGTGCTGACCTTCTCGGTGTGCATGAGTTCAGTGACTGCGAGCTGCTGCATTCCCACTCTTTCAGAAGGGTGACTGAAGTGATGAAAAAGGAGACTTGGACAGTCAGATGAAGATCACTGAGACAGCTTGCTGTAAGCCATGCCTCAAATGATATAGAGAAATGACAAATGCTGCAGGTTCCAGAACACAAACTCCTCTAATATCAAGACCCCTTAAAAAAATACTTTCTGACAACAGGTCAGAATTTGGGTGGTTCTCAGTATGGCTTCGATTCAGCAGTGTTTTTCTCTAAGCATTTAAAATCTTTTGCTAAAGGCAGAGCTTTTCTGGATGTGTCTATTTATTATTTGTAGCTTGCTAGTTGCTAGGTACTCCAGTTGTAGTCCAGGATCTATTGTGATGGTGACGTTTGAACATAAGAGAAAAATAAGAGTGCTTTTTACTTCAGGAATGTATTAGGAGTGTACTTAATTCTGCATATCTCTGCCCTGGAACTCACACAAAGTAAATTTCTGTGGGAAAACAACTTTTCTGAGTGTTACAAAACCAATGTTTGAGAATGAGTGTGCATGTAGGGTTTTTTTTCCCCCCCCCCCTCTTTTTTTTAACTGAGGAGATGCAGTTCCCTTTTGTAATTATTTGCCCCAGGAGACACTTAGAGAATCTGTATTACAAAGGTCTGAGAAAGCCAGACAAAGATGTTGGGACTTCAGTGGTGGCTCTAGGTGTTCTGAGGAGACACATTGGTAACTACGGGCATTCTTGCAAGCATACAAAGTTAGAGCAATCACCACTTTCAGAGCTGGGAAGGATTTTTTCCTATTGTTAGGTGCCATGGATCCTCCTGCTGCCAACCCCGCTGTTTCTCTAGCCCTTTTCCTAACTTAGGATAAACCCAACTTTGAGTAGATGATTCAGTTTTCTGTGGCTGTGGGTGAATGGCATAAGTAGATCTCAGACCTTCTGTCAGCTGGGCTGTGTTTCTGTTTGCAATCACATCTGCTTCTCTGCAGCATTAGAAAATAAGGTGAATGGCAGATCTCCTCTGCCCTGTACTCTGCTTAGCAATGTGCCCCAAAAACTCCCCAGGACCTTCCAGCAGTGAAAAATGCTATTGTTTTATTATATTGCTTGGTTTTACAAAATAGTGCCCTGCAGGTGACACCCTTCAGATAATTAAAAGAGCTGGCTTTGATCCATAAAGCTTTTCCTGCTTAGGATCCTGGATGCCTCACTGCTGACATCCCTCAAACTGACAATCGGCGTCATTGACTGTTTGGGAAGCTTAGGCCCTGGGCACACAAAGATGCAACACGGGTTTTTTTTTCATGTCTGTCTCTCCTCACATCCATCAGTCTTAACAGAGATGTTATTTCTAGCCCTCATTATTTTGTTTCTCCTTTCAGCAAATAGCATAAGAGAAAGGTATATGACAATTTTGGAGTCTTTGTAGAAAAAGGTTATTGATGGCTGCTACTTCCTCTGTGGGCATTTGGAAAAATCCTTGAAATGATGTTTGGTGTCTTAGGTGAAATGAATTATTACTATGGTAACAGCTGCTGAAATGTTACAGAAAAGTTTTTCTCCAATTTTCCTTTTTTTTTTGTTTTGTTTTTATGCTGACATGAAATCACATGGCCTTATTGCTGAGATGGTGTCATGAACATGTCAATGATATTCGTTATGCAGCTTAAAAAAAGAAAAAGGACCAAGCATGTCAAAATCTTTTTATCCAGGATCTGGACAGAGCAGCAGAAATAAACACTATCTTACTGAAATAATTTAAGAAACTAGGAAGAAAAATCTAGGCTTATCATCTGGAGGAATCTTAAATGCCTAGTGATTTTTAATATTTAAATGTTATTTATTACTGGATTTATATCACAATTCTACAGTTATGAGCTGTGACTGAGTTATTAAAAATTACCTTTACAGTAGAAATTTCATATTTCTGCCAGCATGCCCAAATCTGCCTTTATGGTAATTGGATAGGTGGTAGAGAAGGAAGAACTGAATGCTTTTCCTGCCTGCCCTGGGGTTGATTAGGCACAAAATGTCATGTCCACTGATGGAATAAATGGCTTTAAATTATCAAAACTCTGTCTGCTTGACCACACAAAACACAAGGAAAGTAAGGTTTGGGCCTCTGAGTGTCAAAGTCTCAGTTCTGTTATGACAGTGGACATAAAATTTTAATTTCCACACTTTCAAATCCTTTTAAGTTAATATAAATTTATTGTGGCTTGTCTTAAGGGGAAGAGTTTCCTTGTTCAGTTCTAGGATGTAAATCAGGATCAGGACACTGAAGAATTACTAGTGGTTGAAGGACATGGGCAAGAAATACAGCTTTTTTGTCAGTGTCCTCAGAGTCCATTCAAATTGTTCATCATGGGTAGACACTCCAGCCCTGGCAGCTCATCTTATCGTAGGGTTAAAAGAGCCTTTGCCAAGCCAGGAGTTCATTTATCTGTTGTGTAGCAGAGTCTGCACTTGGGTGCATTCTCTGGATTCAGCAATAATTCAGCATCAACTCAGTTATTAAAGCAGCTTGAGAAATATAGAAATGTTTTTCCATATGAGGTTGGAGAAGCTTTGTAATAAAAGAAATAACTTTGTGGGATACATTGCAAGCTTTGCAGTGGTTTTGTGCCACTCGCTCTGAAATGAAAACCAAATCCGAATCAAGGGCAGGAGCTCTTTATTGGTCATCACCAAAAGAAGGTGACAGTATCTGCAGTTTTCCCCAGGACACTTGAATTATATTAGTTAATATATTATAAATTATTGAATTAATGTAATTGAATTATATATTAATTGTGTTGTGGGAAAGCCTTGAAACAAACCCATGTGTATGAATAAGGTGGAATGTCCCTGACTGAGCTTTAAAACCCAAAGGTGAGAGCAGTCCAAATGTTGTGTGTGACACCAGCACAGGAGCCTTTATTCAGGTATTACAAGAGATGTTATGGAAGTACAGACATACTGTTCAACTTCTTTCCTTGCATATTTATGTGTAGGAAAATGAAAGACAGTAGATGTTCTGAAAGACAATCATCTCATGAAAACTGAGGGCAGCTGTAACTCTGTAGTCAGGGTGAGCACAGTCCTACTGCTTAACCATGAGCTTGGTGAAGAATCATGCAAAAGCACATGGTTTAAGGATCTAAACAAAGGTCTGAAGTACAGATTTATCATGTCCGTGAGGAGAGAGGCAAATTAGAGTCTACTTCCTTGAGTGGTCTACTGAAATTGTGGTCAAGTTTATGCTCAACTTTGTATCATGTATTACGTGCTCAACTTTGTATCATGCTCATGCCTTCTGCTACAGCAAAGCATTTCAGGTGATTTGATTTTGTGTAGTAATGGCTGGTTTGGGCTGTCTGGCTACCATGAATTTAAGAAATGGATTGAGGAATTTTGTGCATGGAAAATTAAAAGTTACAAGTGAATCGGGTGGTGAGAGGAAAGGTGGGTTTGTGTTTGCAAACTCAGCCCAAAGCGCTGGCACCAGAGATGTTTTTTGACAAATCCTGATCCTTAGCATGTGTAAATCAGTGGTGACTAGGAGAAACTCCACTGAAGTGAATGAAATTATTCAGTTAAACAGAGATGAGTTTTCATACTTGTGCTTCTGTGCAACCAGCCTTAGCAGGGAGCTGATCCTGAGCAAAACTAAGTCTCTCATTTTAAACTATCCTTCCTGTCACTTCTGCCTCTTTAAATCCAAAATAAGATATCACATGGTGTGCTGTTATGAATAATTTACTTTCTGCCTGACACCAGTCAGGGAGGCATAAAGCTTCCTGTGTATACATGCTGCTTCTAGAGCTCAGCAGTAACTAGATCTGAATTCCAAACAAAAAATCTGAAGATTTTTATTTTTCTATGAAGATGGAAGAGGTTCAGACTCTGAAAGAGGCAATTCAGGCCCCACCACATCAAACACTCTCTGTGGTGTGTGAAAAAGTGCCATTCATTCATCCTGACCCCTCGAGAGGGAAGAGGGATGATGTGGGGATGACTACCCTTGTGGTTAAGGAACTGGGTGGACCTCATAGGATTTTGGCTCAAGTCTCTGCCCTGCTCTAGGTGAGGTCATTGAGGTACAAGGCAGCCCTGTGCTGAGATTTCCAGGCCTACCTCCAAAGAAGATGGGAAGCAGAATAGTTGCTTTGATACGTTGTGTTCAGGAAAAGATACCCAAATTTTGTCCATTTGGGTCAGCTGACACAATAGGTGTGTCTTTTTTCCCAAATAACCTTGCAAAATTACTAAATTTCCATCCTTCACAGAGAGAGTAATTATTGGGCAAGCTGTGGAATTTGAGCTGGTTTTCCAAATGTTATATATGACCTTGGGCAAATCACTTAGGCTGAAATTTAGTTAAGTATTAAGGCATTTCAGTGTCATTGAGGGTTTATCTCCAATTCATTTCAGTGGGATTTCGGCTTCCACTTCCTACTTAAGTATCTAAATCTCTTTATAGTCCATACAAATCTTAAAGTTTCTCTTTGGAAAAAAAGAGGATTGTAAAATGTCTTGTCTGACAGGCATACTTCGAGGAGAAATTAATGGTTGTGAATAAAATAAAAGGTTTGACTAAGAGTCTATGTAGATGTCATAGAAATGATCATTCATTACATTAAAAAAAAAAATCAGGAGTACATGCTTGGTACAACACTTGTACAAGTGTTCCCAACCTGGCAAGAGCACCCAGTCTCCATGTTGCACAAAGATCATCCTGTAATTTACAATCATCCTATAATTTACAGTAAGCGTGGAAAATATTTCTTTCACTTAAAACAAAAATACAAAAAAATTCTGCCTGTGGCATGGCATCTGTAGCATGCTTAGCAAGCAGCATGGGCTCTTTATATTTCATCAAAAGGGCCACACAGATGAAGAGACAAGGCTCTTTGCTGTAACTATTTCTTCCCATTTGGTGCTTCAAAACAAAAAGTACCAAGAGTATGGCATCTGTATTCATCCCACTGTACTTGGCACTGGTGAAGCTGCACCTCAAAAACTGTCTTCTCTTTTGGCCCCCTCACTACAAGAAGGACACTGAGGTGCTGGAGCATGTCCAAAAAAGGGCAACAAAGCTGGTGAAGAGTCTGGACCACAAGTCTTATGAGGAGTGTCTGAGGGAACTGGGGGTGTTTAGTCTGGAGAAAGGGGGGCTGAGGGGAGACCTTATTGCTCTCCACAATTATCTGAAAGGAGGTTGCAGTGAGGTGGATGTTGGTCTCTTCTCACAGGTAACACACAATAGAACAGAAGGGCATGGCCTCAAGTTGTGCCAGAGGGGGTTTAAATTATATGTTAGGAAAAATTTCTTCACTGACAGGATTATCCAGGTTTGGAACAGGCTGCCCAGGGAAGCAGTTGAGTCCCCATCCATGGAAGCATTTAAAAGAAATTTAGATGTGGCATTTAGGGGCAATGTTTAGCAGTGTACTTGACAGTGCTAGGTTCATAGTTGGACCTGATGATCTTTAAGGTCTTTTGCAGCCAAAATGATTCTGTGATTCTATTGTATGATTCTATGGTGGCTGAAAGGAAGACTTGCTCCAGCACTGGGGCCCAGTGCCTCCTAGGAACAAACAGTGCCTGTGTCTGGGAGGCACAATTTTTCACCCTGTTCCGGGGATACTCCAGCCCAAACCTCTCCTGCCCAGAGGGATTTTGACTAAAATGTCCAACCTGAGGCTAAATGAGCTTAAAACATCTGTCAGAACTGCCTCTGTAACTTCTGCTGCCCTCCACCACCACTCTGGCTTCATCTAGGGCTGGGATTCATCTGGTGCTGGGATGAGAGAGGTTTATGGCTCTGTGCAGACCCAGAAAATATTGCTGGAAGAGGTGAGCTGGGGTTTAGGGCTTGTTTTGTTTCTAGAGGACGTTGTGAGCAGAGCTGAGCTGAGCTGAGCCAAGCCTGCCTGTGGCCCTGGGGAAAGCAAATGTCTGTGGGAAATGATTCTTTCACTTGGCACTGCTTCCAGTGGGAATCAGCAAGGATTTCAAAGATGTTCCCCCTGATGTGCTAAAGCTTAGCCTAAAAAACCACAGAGATGAAAGGGCAGCCTCCCGTGGTGTGCAATGAGATGTGACAGGGTGAGCGGCTGCTGTTCCTGTAATGAGTTCCTGTAAGGGGGGGTCACAAGCACTAAAAAGTCAAATGAACAGAAATGTCTGTGTGCAGAGTGATTTCAGTGCTGCCTGTACACTTGGTGCATTCAGCCCTGTCCTTTTCAGATCTCTGTAATTCCCTGGGGTTTTGTGGGGGAACTCTGAGGTGTCAGGAACAAGTGGTTGAATGTAGTTGTGCCCTGTGTGCTGGCCACCTCTCTAGCTTACGGTTTGTTTTCTTTCTTTTTTGTTTTTGAAATGTGAACTGCGGAGACTGATACTGTAACAGGAGAGTTAGGTGACTGCACTTTGCTGGAAAGCTGTTAGGTTGTTTCCTAGTCTTACAGCAGGCTTTACCAGTCTGCTGTAACTATCTATATGAAACTGTGGTGCAGAGATATGGGACTTTCCATCATGTTGCATGAATTTGGTGGGGTTCTCAGGCTCTGAAATTCTGCACACTTTTAAAAGCACAATTTCGCTGTGGAGTTTGGGATCTGTGTTTTCCCATTTGTGTTGTGGCAAGCTAGTAGGTGTGATTTGAGAGTTTATACCAAGGAATCTATGGTTTCCTTCTCTCTTTGCTCATCTCTAGTTTCATGAATCTTCCAAAAATTGGTAAGGAGAACCAGGGAATGATACTCCCACCCCCCTGGCTGTGGGATATAAAGTTAAACTGAAGAGGGCATTGAAGAAGGAAACAAAACAGTGAAGAATGTGCTGGGATGGCAGTGCTTCTACCTTCTCTACCTTCCCTGGATAAGCTCTGCATTTAATTGCAAACTAAAGGGCATGAGAAGAGACATTAAGGAGATGTGTATGGAGGGTTTGCTAATAGTTACAAGCAGAGATCTGCTTTCCCTTTCCCCTCCTTTAGTTTGGAGTATGTCTTATGGTTTCAATAAATGGTCTGACTGAGTGATGTGCACTTCTGTCCAGTGAATAGGAAATGGCACAGAATGAGAAGGAGTGACGAGGAATGGTACTGCCTAGATCTGCTTCCTAAGTGGGGTAAGCAACCAAAGTAACTGTACACTGTGGACATGTAGGAGTTATTGTGGCAATAACCTGTTCAGTTGTTTTTTATTATACAATTAGTTCTGTTCAGATCTGATGCCTAAATAATATCCTATACTGAAACACTGCAGAAATGGAAATGAATGCAGAGAACATTGCTCCACATGGTAGAATGTCCCTGCTGACTAATATCTATAGCTCTTTCCCTTAAGCTCTAGTTAATAAGGTTCTAAAAATGACAGGTGAATTCCTTGGGGGCTGCTGAGTGCAGTTCAGAAGCATAACCCTAAGTTTAGACACTACTTTGAGGCTTCTCTCACTCATTTGAATGTCACGAGTCTTCAAACCTGGGCTGAAACCCCTGTGAGGACACACTTATAGGCAGTATTTCCCCTTCTCAGGTTCCCACAGGAGAACAGAACTGCAAAGGCATGAAAAACTCACACTGTTTCTAGCTTAAATCCAGAAGTTGGTGGTGTACTGGGAGGCAGGCAGCTTTAGGGTGGAGGAGCATCTTTATGACCAGTTTCAACCAACGGAAAAATTTCATCTTTGTTTAATGTGCATAGTACGGAAAGCCTCTAGATAACAAATGAGAGAGGGCTTTGCAGCCTGTCACTATTGACTCAGTGTTTGTGTTGCTTATGAAATACCCTTTCTAGTGCAAGGCAGGTTAACACAGCCCAGCTCACTGTCATTGTCCTTACACAATTAGTCCTCACTCCCATGTCTGAGCTGCTGGGATTCCTCTTATAGCTCAAATAGCACAGGTAGCTGCTTTCACACATAGAGCCTCAGAGCTCACTCAATCCTTTTACATGGAGTGAGAAACAGTCAGGTCCTCCTTCCTCCAGGGCAGAAATCTGTAGCCAGCTCCCATCAGCACCACTTGAATGTAGTGCACATACTGCTGCATGCCTGGTCATATGCAGGATCTAGGCTGTGGCTTTCTATAAGGGAGGGAGGGACAGCAGGTTTCCATAACAGATATAGTTTCAGTAGGAACCTTCTATTCTTAAGTAATCTTAAGAGAAATACTCTTTCATTTTGTGGGGGTTTTTTGTTTTGTTTGGGGTTTTTTTGTTTGTTTTGTTTTTTAATTTTGTTGGTTTTTGTTTTGTTAGTGAGAGAGCAAGCCACACAGAGCCTGACAGCTCTGGATTTCTGGACTGTATCTCTCAGTGCAGGAGTTGGCAACTTGTCAAGGACAGTCTTGCAGAATATTTGTATATATATAAAATATATATGCATGCAAATTGGACATTAAGCATGTGAGCAGAAACCTGGTATAAACAGATATTTCCAATCAAAAGTCAGCATGATGCTGATCCAGTAGTACCTTGCTTCTGAGGATGCAGCAGGTTGTAGTTTCTGGCTCATATGAGACAACAGATAAGGGAATCAGTGGTTAGGGACCACTACTTCTTGTTGATACATTTGCCTCTCCAGTGATGTGACTCCTTCCTGATACCCAGCACCAGCCTGGCAGTTGATTTCCCATATACTAACTTCATCCTCTTTGCCACTCCTGGTTTATCTGGCTAACCTCCAGTCTCCTGTCTTTTGAGTTATTTGACATTAATGTAAGTTCTGAAAAATCTATTTTTATCTGAACCACATCAGACTATTTAGAAATTGTGTGACTACAATGATGTGTCAAATCTGTGAGTGTTCTCTGTTTTGGACTTGGAAAGAAGGTACATATTAAGAACCAAGGATGAAGTATGTGAAAATCCCTTACTTGGGTTTAAATACTGATGACTGAGGATTGTCTACACAGGAGCTTCCTGTGTGATGAGGTAGATTTTGGAGCGAAGTGATTTATTTAGCTGTCATTTCCATCTGCAATGTCTGGATCCATTATATCCCTCCTACAGGTTTCTGAGGTAGTAGCATAGCTGAGTTAGCCAGGGACAAGACAAAGAGGGGTGTAAAGTGACTGCTTTTAATGGAAACCTTCCACAGAGTGTATAAAGCTGGAAATTAGCTTTATAAGTATCGCAGAAATGTCTCTGTTCCTTTGTTAGAACACAGACTGGGAGAATTCATCTGCAGTGCTTATGGATTAGTCAGAGGTGGGTGGAACATACACTTTATCACATGCCTAAAAATGTTTAGATGCATGTATATGTTTGCTGCATGTCTGTGTAGCTTTGTAATAGAGGAGCATCTACAGCTAAGATGGTATTCTGGCACTTTTTTTGGTAATAGTTTTTACAAAAGTCTCAGCAAGGAGAAAGAACTGCAGAGGCACACTAAAGGTATGTGAAATTCTCACAGTGATGCAGTTCTGGGTTACTCACTTCATAAAATTCATGTTGATAAGTGGGAACCAAGAAGGACCACTTCCCAAAGCAGAACTAAGATTTCTCCAAGTAGGACCCCTCCTGCCTCAGTGGCTGTCAGTGGCACCTGTAGCTTCTGTCACTCTCTGGGCTTCTGAGAACATCCAGGCACTATTGGCACAGCTTTTTGAGAAAAACTAGAAATGCTGCATTGTGTGCATTTGCCTCTCAAGCCTCCTACAATAAAGCTACTTATTGTTCTTGTCACATTGTTTGTCAGTTGTCTTTTAGGCTGTGACAATGAATCATCATTAAATGCTGTATTAAGGTACACAAGAGGAAAATAATGTTAACAGCAGTTATCACTGCTTCAGCTTTCAGAATGTTCTGTGGGTTTGCAGGTGAACTGACTTTAAGGTGTTTAAATGAGGACCCTTGCTTTCCTCCCTCCCCTGGAGGTGTCTCTAACCTCTCCACAGCACCAAAGCTCATCCTCCCGGAATCTGCAGAGGGAAGCCAAGGAGTGGTTTCAGTGCAGTTTACTGGATCCTTGATGCACTCTTGAAGGCTTTTTGACTACAATGTTATTTCCTCTCAGAGGCAATGTGATTTCCTCTGTGTCACAATAAAACCACTTAACAATCTTTCTTTCCTTTCAGGAGAAAGGAAGCAATTTAAAAAAATATATAGCCACATATAGCTTGAGCATTTCTAGGCTGAAAAATATATGACATCTAAAATGTTGTGCCTGTGGCTCTGCAGGCTCTCCCACATCTGAACAATGCAATGTCATGCTCCAAAACTTCATGACTTGTGTGATTCAGTGCTGGTCTGTAACATATACAAAGTGTTTTGTTTTTTTTAAAGTTGCAGTGTTGCATACGATTAGAAAGAGAAAATACTTATTTTTCCTTTGATATTGGGTGCTGGTTAGTAGCCATGTCAAATCTGAATTAGAAATATTTTAAATTGTGGCACTCTAGCAAACACTAGCAAACAAAAAGAATATTAGATTATTCTAGAATGTTTTTATGGCTCCATATGAGTAATTTGACAGATGGTGCTGAGGCATGTGGTTATAATGCTAAAGGTCATGCTTAAAATAAAAAAGGAAATTCTCAAAAAAAAATCTGACAATGGTTTTACAGAGGAGTGTCATGTGCAGCATAGATAAAAAATTGAATATGAATCCATAACGGCATGCTCTGCCTTAAAACCCCAAGTAAAATATCATGCAAACAGTAATGCTGTCCCACATGCCTGTTGATGAAATATTTGCATTCCATGGTTCTGTATCCCTGTTGAAGACAGATGTGAGGATGTAGGTACAGGCTGTGTTCTTGGAGTATATGAGTTAGCAAAACAGATCCAACCGTTCTGAAATCTTGCTAACTTTGAGGCATAAATTAGGTGGAAATTCTCCAGATTTATACTTAAAAATTTCATACTCAAGAGCTTTGGAACTGAATAAGCCCCATCTGTTTTAAAAATTATACAGCACTAAGAACATTCCCCAGTATACATTAAAATTTGTGATGATGTTGTAAGAAACATCAACTTCTAGGGCAACAGAAAGACTTCCAAATAATGATTTTGTATGTCTTTTCTTGGAGCAGCTGGTTAAATGCACGCATTGTCTAATCTGCTATTTGTAGCACTGATCGTGAACCATTTTCAAGTTTGTTTTTCTGATAGAAGTGTTTAATCACATCTGATTAATCCAGCCTCATTTATCCTGTGATTCTGTGATCCTCTGAGTGTTCAATGTTTTGGGCTTAAACATTTTCTAGACTCGTGGGTGATGTAAACCAGAGTTGACCACAGCAGAATCAGACCAACTTGTATTCACGTGAGTTTTGTTTTTTCAAGTCTCCCAAAGAGTCTGGGGTAGAGCAGAAGAGAGGTGCAGCTCTGTGAAGTGACAAACCTGCTGTACATTTGGTGACTGAGTCCAACAGAGCTGCTCAGCTCTGTTTTCTTTATAGTTTCTCTGCTGGCTCAAACCCTGCAACATGTTACTCCTAATATATTAAAAGAGCAGAAGATCAGCCACTTATCTAGGGTTTGCAAGGGGACTTTTATATTTTCATTGTACCCAGCAGACCCTGCATTACCTGAATTACTAATAGTAAAGTTGTTGTTCTAGGGAGAGGGGGAAGAAAACAGAAAGGTTGTCTCAAAGCTTGCGTAAACAATTATTAGCAAGTAAACCAGGTTGTGAACTGACAGCACATGAGCTAATACCCTCAATTCCTTTGTGTGAAGCAGCTTACTCTACTCAGAAAGGCCTTGGACAGATGCCCTTTTGCAGGTCCAGCTGAGCCAACAAAAGATGCTATTGATCCACATTATCCTCAGTGCTTCTCTGCCAGAGGCTGCTGCCTGTTTGCTGGCAGAAGGGGCTTCCACCAGCAGGTAGACCTTGGGTTTGGGCAGCATTGGTAGGACTGGCACAAATGGAACAAGTGATTGGTGTGAGGTGGCTCCGGGTGTGGGGCTGATGTGAATTAGGCAATTCCTAAGGTGTGTTCATTGTGGTGGACCCAGCACAGGGACAAGCCCCAGGGACTGCTCCCACAGCACAGCTGGAGCAGGAGGAGGGCAGCCCTCTGTGGTGAATGGCACCTTGCATGGGAGATCATTTAGCTGAAAAAAAAGTGCATAGGAGCTGATGAGCTGTGAGTTCACACCCCTCTCATTGTGCATTAGCTTTCTCATTTTAAGAGGATGATTAGATCACTGTGTGTCACTGCCAGTGAGTGAGGATACCCACCTTTTCTGAAACCTCCCTAATATGTTGTGCACACACCTTCATTACCATTGTCTTTCTCCTTCACTCTCATGAGTACGTTTTACAGAAGAACAGATGTTACCTGGAAAATTTCCATACCATTGCAATGACTCATGCTTTTTATGGTTTTTTTGCTTCATTTTGATATTTCCCTGAAGGCTGTTACACCTTTTTTTATCCCTTTCTGGACAGAAAGTCCCTTTGTAATGTCCTGATGTTGCTAATAGCTTTTTCTTATTTCAATTTAGAAGCTTGTTCTGAGGTTTTTTCTCCTTCCATGGCAGCCAGTCCACAGAAATTATTTTGCTTTAATTAATTTAATTAATTTCCCCAGTGATGAGTTTGCACACCTGTGTTTTGTGTGTGATGTGAAAACAAGCAGAATGTTGGTTATTAATAATAACACCTCTATATCTGTTGCTTTCCTATTGCAACTGTGACTCTCCCAAGGCCTTCTACAAGTCCTCAACTTGTAGCAGCTCAGAATGAGCAGCGTGTACGGGATGAATTCCTGCTAGTGTAGTGTAGCTATGAAGTATCCTCATTGTCTCTTACACCCTGAAAAGTTCTGGGAACAGAGTTTCAGTTTGCTTGTCACTGAACTGTGACCACCTCTGCAATGGGCATGGCAAGTTTTGATCCAAACTAAGCTCTTTGAGGAAGAGTAGGATCTGGTGATGTTTGCCTGTCCTGTGATGACATGGGAAATGAGCTCTTTGATTCACAGACTGTCAGCAGCTGCAAACATCTGCGGATATGGGATCTGTAATCTCTTCTCTCAGACCCTGATGCTGCTGTTTAATCTCTGCTATTTGTGACTACAGTTTTTTGTTTCTTTGGTTGGTTTTGTTTGTTTGTTTTTGTTTTTTTCCTAGGCATCATCTAAAATCCACTGCAGGAAGGAATCATTGTGCATTTCTTGTTTGAATGGCAGAGGATATTGTACAACTACATGTATTTGTATGGGTGTGTGTAAATATAAACACATATAAATAAAAACATGGGGAGCTGGAGTTCAGACATTACTGAATACTCCAGAAAGCCAAATGTAGGCAGCAGTTAGTACACAGGATGGAGCTGTTGAGTTTTCAAGTGGGAAAATCATGAAAAGTCAATGTGCCTGAGGGTCCCACCACTGTCCCTTGACAGTGACACCCATGAAACCCCAGCAAATGCCTCAAGAATTATAAGCCCACAGGGTTGTAATAGTGCTCTGTTAAAGTACTTATTGCTTTGGAACAGAGAACTTCCTTTACTGATCAAGGATCTGCCTTTGATTAATCGGTTTTGAAATGAGTGAATTTGTAAGTTTGCATTTTTTACTTTTCTTAGGGGACAGATTTCAAAAGCCTTTTGATCTTTGGTGATAGGTATTTAGCAAAAGGCAGGCATGCTTTTACAAGAAGAATCATAGCAGTCATGTAACGGGTGACATGTATAAGGCTCTGATCAGAAAACATGCAGCACATATGCAGTCTTATATGCATAGGAAGCATTGACTTCAGTGGGCCTATGCACACTCATGGGGTTGCAGATTCTTTGGAATTCAGTAGAATCAGTGATCTGAAAAGGTAAAATCAGGCTGCTGGTCTGTGGGAAAAAAAAAAAGCTAATATCTACTGCAAAGGTCAGACAATATTTATGTGGCATCTGATGTTAACAGAGTACAGTACAGTACATATTTGTAATCCTTACAAATAGGTGTCCTGCTGGTACCAATTGAAATGTGGGAGGCAGTTAGTGTCTCTCAATTTTAAGTGTCATTTGATCCCCAGGGAGATATTTAATGGATGGTATTTCCCTACTGAGAGTCCTGTCTTTTGTTTCTGTACTTCATTAGTAATAGTTGAGGGTCCTGTTCATAAAAAATGTATGCACTGCTTACCTTTACCACATATACTATTATAAAAAAATTATAATTCTTAAAGAACTAAATAGAATACTTTACATTTAATTACAGGTTGTCTTCCTGTCTGCAAGCAGGTTTTCCCCACTACTTATTACCAAGCTGAAGGGAAAGAAAGAACAAATGAACAAAACAGAGAAAAGAGAGTAAGACCAGAATAAAATCATGGTTTTTTGCAAACCCACTTGCATCTGAAAGTTCCCACCTCGCCATCCAAGCTGCATGACCTGTGTCAGTCTTGAGGATACTTTAGAATGTAACTCCTATCTGTGGTGAGATGTGCATAGGAAATGGATGCCTCACTCCTTCTGTGGAGGTGTACCTGTGATATGAAACACTTATCTTACTGAGTATGATATGTGAAATCGTGCAGTTGTTTGACAGGGTGGAGCAATAGTATCCTACTGCTGTTAGAAGGAGAAAAAAGTTGCATGTAAGAACTCAAAATATACCAGTAGATCTACCTGGTATAAATTCAGATACAAAACTCAAGCTGTAACAAAAATCCAAGTCTTTCCCTGATGGCGGATGGGGACTATACTGACCTATCTCTTTTTCCTTAAGGTTTGGTGCTGCCCTGCACTTTCTGATAGTGCCTTGAAAATGAATTCATTGCATGTGGAAAAAAAAAATCTATTGGTGGGTTTTCCATTACACACCAGCTCTCCAGGTGTGGGTGCTCACTGTGGGCCGTTTGATGTGGCCCTGAGAACTGGGTTCTCCCACTGAAGCAAAGCTGCTTACCTTTCCTTTGGAGTCTTTTCGCCACTCTGAGGAACTTCCTCTCCAAGTCTGCTCTTGTGATTACAGAATTATGGGTTGGGTTTTGGGCTTTTTTTGTTTCTTTTTTTGTTTGTTTGTTTTTAATATTAAGTACATGCTGTTGATCATGATTACTGTGATCTGTCCTCATTTGTATCTAAACTGTGGCTGAGAAGAAGCTTTAAATGACAGAGTCCTAATTTATATTACCAGGAAGGACTAAGTTTAGAGAGACATTAAATCAGAACGTGCCTGTTAGTTGCTGCTTATTCTGTTACTGAGTCATTCCACTGAAGCAGTGGGGACCTCCAGGTGATTTCAAGATTTCAAGAAATTTTTGTGCTCAGCTGTGCGCACACAGAACCTGTTTTATACCATGGGCTACTTTCTTCTTAATTTTCCTTAATTTAAGTCATTGTAGATAGAGACATCTCAGTTACTCTCCTTTAGGGAAAGTTATACTGCTTCCACTCACGGGAACAGGCCTGGTCCCACCAGCTTCCCCTCCTGCAGCATGTGTCCTGCTGATGTGTGGGGCTGTAAGACAGTGTGATGTGATGTGCTGTCACCTGCATTGAATAAAGGCCAGAAAGCTTTCTCCTGGGAGCATTACAATCTGCACAGCACTCGGTCTGTCCATCCATCGCCTTCCAGTGGGGGATGAAGGGCTCTCCCATGCAGGGCAAATGTTTCTGTGGACAGTGATCAACACACAGTCTTTTCTCATAGCTGCCTGGGTGGTGCTCAAAACTCTGGTAGCTGTATTGTGAACAATGTGCATCTTCTGTCAAGTCTGGTTGTGCATTTAGCTTCCGTGCCACAGCGAGGCGTGCGTGAAAATATTCACTGAAACTCTTAGCAGTGGCTCACGCCTGCCTCCGCGGGAGTGTGGAGATTGTGGAAATATTCCTGTGCTTTGGGAGACACCTGCTGTGCAGTCACCAAACCACAGCTCCACACTGAGCCTGCTATGATGGACAGCAAGTTGGTGTCTGTGAAAGGCAGCTTGAATGTAGTGCTTACTTCCACAGACTGTAAAAAGAACCAAGATTAGGTAGATGGTCTGCATGGTTCCTTAATCTTTTTGATCTTTAATTTTATGCAGGCATTTACAGCTGCCTTGGCACTCAAGCAAGCTCCATATCTCTGGATGGTTCCCTTTTGCCTCCTGTGAATGGTGATAATATCAATTCTCTACCTCCCAGGGCTGCTGTGAGTAGATGTATTAGCAATTATTTGGCTAGCATAGTCATGGGACCAGGGAAATATTTCATTAGTGCTGTAGTACAACTTGCTTGTGTAGTTGTGTCAGTCGTTGTGAAATTATGATACTTTGTGCAAAACCCACCATATACTGCACCTGCTGTCCTTCCACACAGTGCTGTAGGAATTAGGCATTCAGGCAATGAGCATACTCAGTTCTGAAAGATGAGACCCAAGAAGTTTCTGGAACTTCTGTGTTCATGTTGGTGGCTGCAATTTAAAATCCATGTTTGTAGTGCTCAGTGGGCTGTCAAAGCTGAGATCTGCAGAATTTAAACAATTTTGTGACAGCTGTGGAATAACACTTCAGTTTCCATGGAAACTGGCACTGACTCTCCAAAATCAAGGTGAAGTGCTGGTTGATTATCTAATAATAATGCTGAACATTTAAATATTATATTCTTCACCTTCCTTTTCCTGAAACAATTTCTCTTCCTACAGCAAACTGTTTCATGGTGTGGGCTGTGTAATCTGCTTCCCAGAGAGGGAAGACAGATTTCAGCCTTGACCTGTTCAGTCTCATGCTCTCCTGTGAAGATAAAGTGCTAGTTTGTCCCCATTTACAGCACAAACCGTTACCCTTGTTTATGTGACAAATTATAGAATAACAGAAGTTCTTTTGCTTTACTGTGTGTTCTTATACTATGCCTGTCTGAAACATTTTTGTCCTCAAATGCATTTCCTTGTAATTAATTCTCATTGCATGATTTTATCTTTTATCTGCTCACAGTCTTGCTTATCACCTGAATTTAATTGCTCTTTGGCTTTGCAGTCACTGGACTCTTGTTTTGAATCACTGAGTTTCATCATTTTGCTGAACATTCCTTTTTCCAGGTCATTGATTTCTAAGGTTAACAAAATGAATCCTCCTGCTGATCCTTTTTACATCCCACTAATCTCCTTACTATATCCTGAACTGCTCAATTACTTTTTGTCTTCAATTTCAGAAGCACTTATTGAACCCACAGATCAGTCTTTTGTGCAGGAAACAGTTTTATATTGGAGCATGTTCATGTGAATATTTCTTATCTTACACCTCAATTTGTAAAGGCTGTTTAAATTTTCTTGCTTAATTTGCTTCTTGACATGCCCTTTACAGTGTACTTTCTCCACTGCTTATTTTTTGCAAGATGTGTCTTTCTTTCAAACCTCTATTTTTTTCCATCTGCTCTTGAAAAGTATCTTCCACTATTTGATAGTGTTGACTTTCTTTCTTGCAGCACTTTATTTTTTTCTACCTTTACAAACTATTTGACCCCTTTTTGTTCATTTTAGGAATAGAATAAGAGCCAATATTCTTCTGAAGGACAATTGCTCTGTTTTCTTCCATAGGAAACAGGGAATTTTCTTAGGCCTGACTATCATATCACTAACTTCAGGTACCTCTTCTTTTTGCCTGGGGTTTGATACCCATTTTAGCCAGGTTTGGAGTGATAAGTTGTTTCTCACCTTGGGTGTACTGGTGAGAGCAGGGAGGCACAAAACTAAAGCAGCAATGTTTGTGGCCTGATAGCCCATGATAACCTTTGAGTCAGCTGGGTATTAGTGGAAAATGGGGCAGAGCATAGGTCTTTCTCTTTTGATATGATCTTCCTCCAACTCAAATGACGCCTCTTTCAGGTACCTATAACTGAATTTTTTCTCATAGTTACTGTATTTGATAGGAATGTGATATGGATGAGAAATACACATTCAGCAGTGTGCCAATGGGTTGCTTTTAGGTGTATTATAGCTGCAAGGGTCACATGTCCATCAAAAATGTAATAAAAGAAGTCCAAACTAAACTTTTGTCTGCTGAGAGCCACTCTGCAGTCTGTCTAGGGCCAGATTTGCAATTTTTCACATCAGAAATTTGTTATTTCCAATGCCCAAGGACTGTATAGCCCTTTACAGAACAAAATGATGTCCCAGAACAAGTCATGTACTTTTGCCTCTGGCTCAGATTCTGGGGATCTCAGGAATAAGCAATAAAACTGAAGGTCTCAAAAACAATACCACCTTTCCTGGCCTAAGGGGAGAGACATTTTTAACAGTGACTGAATATGACTGAAGGTAAGAGTTTGATACTGGGGCACTGAGAAGGAATACAAAGGACACCATTCCTAATCAATAAGCTTGTTTACAAACACATTTTCTCTTTGGAAAAGAAAAAAGAAAGTTTTTTGCCTTGGAATATACTTTTTAACAAAAACTTGGGCTTATTGGATCATGTGTTATCTTACATGATTCTGTTCTGTTGTAAATGTGTCAGCTTACTTAACAAAGCCATTCACAGAAAAACTGAAATTCTGAGCTCCTCTGAGGAAACATAGAAGTTGAATGTGTGAAATGAGCACCTGGAGGACTTCATGGTGTATCCCCTCACATGCAGTCATATATCTCCCTATTAGTGTATTTGAGAAATTATGATATATTTGAAAAACCCCAAGGCCATCCCCCATATGCTTTAAATCAAAGGTGGGGAAGGTCACATTCAAAAAAAGAAATGGCCACAAAGGCACTTTTGCGTAAAAGTCTCTAGGGGGGCAGAAACCTGGGTGAGCTGGAAGCTGTTAGTAAAACATAGTCTGCAACAGGCCCAGAGGTTGTACAGCCTTGATCACTGACTATTCATTTGAATTTAATGTTTTGTTGAGCAGCTCTGAGCTACTGGTTGTCGCATTTTTTTATCAGATGAGCTTTGGTGACCAACTGGGTAGTAATATAAGACAGCAAAGAATGGACAGCCTAGAAAAAAAAAAGGCCCCTTGAACAGATTTAGAGTAGTATGTATACTACTACTTCATGAAGTGGTGGAGATGTGGAGTCTTCTACAGCACTTGCTGTAATCCCACCAAACTGCTGGTAGCAGCTAGTTCACCATGAGGAGTCACCAGCCACTACAGTCCCAGAGAAACTGGGTAACTTTAAAAAGGGATCTTTTAAGACAGGAGGAAAAAAGGTAACATAATTAGGTAATATGGTTCGTTGGAATCACCTAGGCCTTTCTCAGCCTGGGCAAGTCAGTTCCTTTTTAGAACAAACACAATCAACAACATTTTAGGTGACATCTGTTTCTGGTAATATTGTGGTAACACAGGAGATGTATGTTTATCTGAAGCATTTTCTTCTTTGAAATAGACAGCAGAAGGAACAGAGAAATTACAAGAGGTAGTGAATGTAGCAAACCTGCACATAAAACAATTTTTCATAAGAATAAAATGTTGCATTTACAGCTGTAAATGTATACACCCATATAATTTTAAAAATACAAACCTACTTTTACTGTGTTTCAGGACTTGCTTTTTTGTGGTTCAGAGAATGAAACACTGAAGTGCTGGCCTTAAAGTGGTTAACCTCATTGCATTGGCAAAACCAAACCATTCATGCAGCACTGGGCTTGTAACTCATCATTAAGTGAATAAGTTAAACTTGACAGTGTAACCAACGTGCAATTGTGTTCTTCACATTGTGTATGTTTTTACTGGCTTGTAAAAAGAATGTAGAAGTTCATGGCTCTCCCTGACAGCTTCTTGAGATGACCAAAGACAACATGATCTGCAACATATTTGGCTGCAGCGTGACTCTGAATGATAAGACAGGTTTTTATCAGACAGTGGAGAAAAGTCAAAGTCAGCTACCTGGAAAAGAAACATCAAAAAGAAAAAATTTTAATTTGGGTCCTATTGGCTCAAATGAGTCCAGCAAGAATACTTTGGGTAAGTTAGTCTCCAACCAGTTTCAGTCAGCCACCAACTTCAAATAGATTTCTGATTTATACCTGGCTCACAGGAAGTCTCTCTAGAGGTATATGTTTCATATTGTGGTATGATGTAAATTGTATTAGATACTTTGCAAAAGGGTATACAAGCTCCTTTTACTTAGGAGCTCATGCTTGTTACAAGTAGGATAATGTAGCAGTGAAAGCTACACCACAGATGGGAGGGAGTTGGGGAGAAAAAGGTCAGGTTATACTAGGGTCAGGTGACAATCTGCTGCCACTTCAGGAAACATACCAATCCTTTTTTATTGTCCTGTATCCTCTCTCACCACCCCCTGCTTTGTTCATGCAGCCACTCTGGGGATCCTCTGGAAGGGATACTTTAATGTAAGCCCCTGCCAGGGAATATTAACAAGCTGCCCGTGATATCCTTGGCAACTTCAATTGTAGACACAATTCTCCAAACCTGGACAGAAGCCTGTCTGTTGCTTTAAAATGTTTGCCCACATTGTTCCTATTTTTCCATGGAACAGATCAGACGTACCAGGGAAATGCTCCCTCCCCTTCTGCCTGAGGATCAAAGAAGGGACGTGGCTGACAGGCATCTAATTACTGCTCTAGCTCAGAGTAAAAGTAACTGAATACCTCCACGAGATCTTTCTGTTGTGTGTTACTCCGAAAGGTTGTGTACAGTACCAATCCTAACATCACTGAAACCAGAGTGATGCAGAGCAGGACAAAGAGAGCTGGGTGGATCCCTAGGAAAGAGCACAAGGCAGTGTTCCTGGAATGATACAATACACTGAGAAGAGAACCAAGTGAAGAACAACTGTTTTAGGAGAACTTCTCTTATTTTTAGAACAAAGGGCATTTATGTAACATGGAATAAATCTTTCAGCCCAGATAATTTCAGGTCTTTCTGAAATCCCAGAAATGGGAATGAGGGTTTGTGAGATTGTTAAGGTCTTTCCTTTTTTACCTCTGTTTTCCTTTAACAGCCTAAAAACTGCCACCCCCTAGGAGGCCTAAAAGGATCTATCCTCGAAAAAAATAATTAAATTAAGCAAAAAGAAAAATTGAGACTGCTCAATTAAGGGGGTATTACAATGCATGTTTACCTATTAATTCTCTCTCACTAAAAGAGCCAGAGAAAAACACTGAAAAATATGTCATTTAAGTAACTCAGTCTTCCCAGGAAACTCACAGACTTCAAGACACTCTTGAGACTAAGGGTTCAGCAGAACACAAGAAGTTCAGAGCAGTTGCAGTTAGAGGCTCTCCTTTCTATTCCTGCTTCCTGTGCTTTTAGGGATCTAACCAGAACTCTCATCTGTAGGCTGGAAATTGTCCCTGACATACTTGAGAGCGTCGGTCACCTGGCAGGTGGGAACCTTCGTGCGCTTCTTACCGGTTGGCCACACTTTGATTTCATGGTACGTCTGCAGCATGGTCACCCCGCTCTCCACTCTGACGCTGAGGCAGTACTGCCCCGCGTCACTGAAGGTGTGGCTGAGGTTGTAGCAGGAGCCATTAATCACCACCAGATGGCATTTGTCACTTTCGAGTGGAATGCACTCGGACTTTATAAGCCAGCACAACGCCAGCGGCGGCCTGGAATAACAGGAGAAAAAAAGAAAAAAAGAAAAAGAAAAAGAAAGAGAAAAAGAAAAAAAAAAAAAAAAAAAAAAAGAGAAAGCTAAGAGCTGATGAATCACTCGGTTAAAATAGCATAATAACTTAAGCTATCTAAATAGCAATAGGTCTAAGACCTATCCATTTTATTGCCACGTGTCTTCTCGCCATGCCTAGTCGATGCCTTTTATTTACATTTTCATTCCCTTGTTCCATCTACTTCTTCTTGGATTCACCTAACACACTATGGACTTTGATTTTGTCAACAAACTGTTTTACTAGTGTTTTGTTACTTATCTCTCTAAATAATTCTCTGCTAAAGAAATGAGTACATTTATGTGTTTAGCTCATTTTCTAGCTTTGTTTTTGATAATGCATCTCTCTTTGTCTTTGCTTTTTTATCATAAACTCATGTTGCACCAGTCCCAGTCCTGTGCCTAGCAGGTTAGGTCTGGTGAACATTATCCATCCTAAAATTAAGCCTGCTTTTATAGCTCTCAAGTTTGCCTTCAATGGGTTTTGGGTGTTTGTGTTTACGTGCATGACATCTCCAGTTTCCACTCTTGCCAATGTGTACCCATGTTCTGAATGGCAACTGTGCTGCTTTGGCAAATGACTCTGTGTATGCTGCTCACTCTGTCCTGCAACCCTAAGAGCATCAATCTTTTTTTAATATATATATTTATTTATTTTTTAACCTAGCATTAGATTAAATAGCTCTCAATAACATCACATGAAATTGCTGCTCTTCTGGAGAATAAATTACTTCTCCTGTCATGGAATTTTCATGGTGAAAGAGCTTTCCTGAATGATTCAATGGTATTTTAAATGCTTCTGCCATACCAAAAAATGTGTTCTAAATAAAGCAGCTTTGGAAAGCTTGTGCTAGAATCAAAGTGCTCATGGCTGTCCAGCATTCCTATAATCCTTACTGTGTGGAGTCTGCCTGTTGTCTTAATGTGGCAATCTTAACTTTGACAAAATTATCCCCCAAGCCCCCTATTCCCATGTCAAGGATAACTGCTATGGAACAGGACATCCTGTCTTCAGTTTACAGCTGAATTTAGTGGTGGGGAAATTGGTGAAGGAGAGAAATTCAAAAGAAGGTTTTAAAATTTAATTATTTCATCTATCTTTCTGACTAATTCTCTTCTTATTCTTTTAGCAAAGATGTAAAACTAATATTTGCTTTGCATAGGAAGATTCTACTTTTCTGTTAAGATGCTCTTAGAGTTCATGGTATTTTGAATGAGGAAACAGCAATACTCAACAGTATTTTGTTTAAAGGCAATTTCTTTTTGTAATAAGAAACAGTTCTGTGGGGTTCAACTGACTTTTGAGGAAACAGTGTGGAAAAACACTTTAATATACAATGCTTTGCAGGGGAAGAAGTGTTTGCTACTTACGTGCCATTTATATGAAGAGATAAACTCAAGTTTTCCATTACATGAGTCTCTCTGGAGCCCACTACATTAATACCTCTAACGGCATCTGAGAGGAAGGGAAAAAACAGGCCACACTTCACATATAAACTTGAAACTAACTGGTTTTCCATTGAAGGTTTGTTTACATAGACTTGAAGATTTTAGTTCCATCAGTCACCCAAATAATAATACTTGCCTACACCCAAAAGGGAATCCTACTAGCAGAGTTAAGTTTTCAGAATGTTTTGTGATTTCTTTTGAGTATATAATAGATTTATTCTTATTTTTTTTAGGGGTTAAATTAAACAAAAAAATTCTTCCTAACTTATGGAAAAGATTTTACAGTAAGTTTTAAGTGTTTATGTGAGAGTTTTACAAAGGACAGTTAAACTTTTGGTAAATGAAAAAGAAACAGAAAAGTTGATATATTTTTCTCCCATTTTTTCTGTACTAGAGCAGCACAAAGTCCATTTTGCAGTGGAAACTCTTAATGTAATAATGTTGACCTGTTCTTGTATGTAAGACAAGGCTGAAGTTTTATCAGCGTATTACACATTAAAGCTAGATTGTATCTGCACATATATAGCAGGTTCTGTTTTGAGTATGCAAAATGTTGTATAGTTACCTAGCAGTTCCAGAGCAGTGGTAAAATCACCAGTTTTCTGCACTGTTTCTCTTTCATGTACGATGCTTCCAACTTGTTCCCATTCAGCTACAACTTTCAGGTGCACTGTGCGGTTCCCCATGGTAGAGCAGTTATAGTAGATGTAGGGTTCCTTGGTGATCTGAAAAACTCTATGTGTAGCATGAAGAGGCTTAGAATCAAAATTGTCTTTTACCAGGAACTTTGGTATTTTTTATTTTGAAAGGAGCAAGCTTGAATATATTTTCTTTACAGAAAATGCTACAGTCTGTGATTCTAATCCTATTTTATGTGCGTATCAATGAGGATTGAGATCTGTGGCATTGCCAATAAAACTACAATCAGTACAATACCCAGAATATGTTTATGATATGTTTATCAGAGAGACAAAAGATAGTGATAAAAGCATTCATAAAATGGCATAGGAATAGTCAGTAAATATGAAAACTACCTTTATAATAGGTGGACTATAAGCTAACTGAATCAAAGACTAAAGATTACCTTTCCAGTTCACTCAGTTCAGTTTGGCTCATTGCACGTACAGTAATACACCTAAGCATACATTTGAACAAGAAATTTAGGTCTTTGAACATCACCTTTTTATGAGTGTTTGTGGCTAATTTGCTAAAGTTTTCATAATTCACTTGGTTGACATGCTAAGAATATACCAGCTGACAGAGCTGTATACTTTATCCTACAATTTAATCAGGATTTTTCTCTAAATGAGTCATCAGAGAGTCAGTATCAGAGCCATCTTGAATACTCATTAGAGTAAAGGAAGTAGCCATACTTACCCATCTCCAAAATTCCAGTTGTAGACAAATGATGCTGACTTGAAGTAGTGACTTGGGTCATGAAGACAGAAAGAAATCCGGGTCATGGTGCCCGTGGAGGAGCTAGAACCATGTGTGATAAATCTGTCTTCTATCTGTGCAATGGTAAGATTTCCTGTGATAAATTCTGCAGAATAATACAGTGGGGAAAGAATGACAGCATATAGCACTTTCACAGCATGTTCTGTATGAGTATAAAAAAACATGATTTAAAATATACTGTATAGGTCTTTCTGTGTCCTACTCTACGTGGCTAAGTGTATTTTTTACCTGTTACTCAGTGCTGTTATATATATTAGTGAAGCAGAGAGATTAAATTACTTATTAAGGGTTATACAATGGGTCATGTTAAATCTTGTAATAGAACTAGGAGAAATAATCCTGCATTGGTTGAGGTCAGTACTGATTTTTACTATTGATTTAAAAAGAAATGGGATTAAGTCAAGGAATTCAGAATCAAACCAGTATACACACCCTTCACATCTGAGTGTTTGCTTGTTTTATGGGATTCTTAAGTTGCTGGGTGTGTTTTGGTTTTGTGGAGCTTTTTTTTTTGGTGGTGGGTTTCTTTTTTTTTATTTTATTTTACTTTAAGCTGCTTCCACAGAAATGAAAATTTGACTGCTATGGATAACATGCTATACATTGAAGCTACTGAGGTATCTGGCTTCTAGCTAAGTTTCTTTAAGTGACAGAGGCAGGGAAACAAGGGCAGACTCACACTTGCTTCCAGATATAGATAGACCACAGTCTGGCTGAAATGCCTGTCTAAAACCACCTTCAATCAAAAGGCCACAAATCAAACTCTGTTGGCAGAATTCATATTCAGAAGTCTGGCTTCATTTTCTGATGCTAGCAAAGGCAGCAAGCATTCTGATCTGCATGGAATTCCTGAAGACATAGACCCTGTAAAGCTGTATTACCTGTAATCTGAAGCTTGGTCTCATTTCTAGCAATGGGCTGACATAACCAACAGTTTCTGTGAGTCACCCAGACAGAGATGGGAAAAGTCCCAGGAAATTCACCAGTCACATTAATCATGGAGTTAAACCGCTGCTCAGATTTCTCTATCAGAATCAAAGGAGCATAAATCCAACTGAACTGATATAAGTTTGATGTGACACTTTTATTCTTCACACCTAGACTGGCATAAATAGTGGCTTGAGCTCCTGTTGTGATGGGACCATTGTTGGTTATTTCCAGACTGTACTCCTCTGTGAAAATCAGAAAAAAGAAAAAAAACCACAAACAAACAACCAAAGGTTAATGTATAGTATTTTGAAATTTTATTTATTTACACATTAAACAGCCAGTTGTAGGTATGTGACCCACAATGACAGCTAAGACTTTACCATTTTTTTTCTTTTTTAAAATAATATTTAAAAACCTGAAGCAGAAACAAATGCATGTATATGAGTTCAAACAAATAGCATTAAACAAAATGTTAGACTGCATGCTAGAAATGTTAATAGTAGAATGGACATTCAGACTAGAACATCACAAAAGCTTTGATGAGGTTTTGTAGGCTGAGCTGGGTGCTGTCTTTAGTTTCAGCATCACTAATGATCTAACATGTCACTCAACAGCCAGCTACTGAAAGAAAATCAAGCTCAGCTCTAATCTCCTTCCTAAAAATGAACTTTCAAACTTTCAAAAGTAGATTCTTTCGTCAACTCTGTTGACCCACAAGACTCTTCCACTTCCTTCTAACTGAACAGAAAAACTACAGTATCAGTTTGTTCTCTATGGTCTATCACTGACTTTCTTTTCCAGGAAGGGACCAAAAATCCCAATGCAGAGAAAACATGTACTATACCCTTGTGGCAGATTAGTCACCATGCAAAGGGAGGGACCTGGACCCATGTGGACCTCATGCAACAAGGCCAAGTGCAAGGTTAAGGTTTAGGTTTAGGGCAACATCTGTTATCAATACAGGCTGAGAGATGAAGGAACTGAAAGCAGCTCTGTGCAGAAGGACTTGGGAGTACTGATGGTTGAAAAGCTGGATATGAGCTGGAAATATGTGCTCACAGCCCAGAAAGCCAACTGTATCCTGGGGTGCATCAAAATAAGTGTAGCCAGCAGGTTCAGGGAGGTGATTTTTTACAGTGAGGGTGGTGAAACACTGAACAAGTTGCCCAGAGGTAATGGGCCAATGCTGGGCAGAGAAGCAGAGCTCTGGGGGGTTCTCATGCTGGTAACTTCCCTTTTCTCTTTCAGCAGCCACCAGACCACTTACACGGACTTGAACCCCTGAGCTTCAGAAGTCACATTTCTCATTCATCCATGACCTGTAACGTGGAGGGAGCACTGGGGTCAGCTAACCCCTGTACTGCCTTCCCTGGACCCATCAGATTGGGACGGGGTGGAAGGAGAACACAAAGCATTTTCTTAGTGCTCACGTTGATCAGAGATGCTGAGCAAATCTGGATACGAAAGGAGTGTGAGAAAGAACTGTAACAGCACTGTCAGAGGAAGAACTCCATTGTTCCCATTTCACAAAAAAGGGAATGGTCTTGAGTTCAAGTTTTTTTTAATACTGAAACGCTTATGTTGTGATGAAATCTGGCAGAGATAGGTTTCTGATCTCTAGAAGATTCAGGCTACCCTCTGCTTTGTTTCAGCAGAACTTGGGAAAAAAATAACTAGCTACCTCACACTTATCTAGCACTTCTCCTTGGAGGTTATCACGGTGCTTTACAAACCAGGGCCATCCCGAAACCCAAGCTGCAGCAGTTGAAGATAAAGTGGCTAACTCAAGGTCACCTAGTGAGTCACCGGCAGAGCAAGGAATTTCATCCAGTTTAGATTTCTTCTACATTTCCGACCTCTCTTTGCAGAATTCAGCTCAGCGAGGCTACCAAAGCAAGGGACAGAGGCTGCCCAGGTACCTTGTGAAGCAAGGAAGAAACTGAAGCACAGCTTTTGGATAAGAAAGTGTAAAGATGCCCCGGTTCGCTGCAAGCACCAAGGTCGCAGCGCCTGGGAATGAAGTCTGGGCCGGCGAGAGGGCGCCCAGAGCTGTCTCCATCCCTGGCCACGACTAGCAAGCCCGGGTAGGGAACCACCATCGCCCCACAGGTGAAGAAGCTCAGGCCAGAGCGCTGCCCCTTTCTCCTCGCCGCCGCCGCTGCCTTCACCCCCCCGCCCGCTCCCCGGCGGCGATGGCAGCGCAGACCGGCCCCTTACCTGCTGCCAGGGCGGAGCGGCTCTGCAGCAGCAGCACCAGGCAGACCAGCCGCAGCATGCTGGGGGCGGCGGGGGCCGGGGACAGTCACAGTCGGGCCGGGTCCGGGTTTGGGTGTCGTAGCACTGGGTCCGGGCGCTGTCCCCGAGGCTCCCGGCGGTACTGCGGCATCTCGGTCCGCGCCCCCGGGACGCTCCCCCGCGGCAGCGCCCCACCTCTGCCGGGGGAAGGTCCAGCGGGTTAACGTTGACAAGCGGCTGCTGCAAAAACACCGGGGTATATTTAAAAAACAAAAAACAAATGCTGCCCATCTGCAGAGAGGGTGGGAGGAGCTCTGAGGAGAGGGAGCGTTTGGGAAGAGTTTGTGATTTTGTTTGGTGGGTGCCAGGGCAAAGATGCAGCGTTTGTCGGGCTGTGGTGTCCCCGCTCGCCCAGCGCCCAGCCCGGCGGGGGTTCCCAAGGAGTCTCTAACCGCGAGTGGGCACCGAGAGCTTTTTGAGAAAGCCAGGAAAGCGGCTCCCACAAACGCAGTGCGGAGTTTTGGTTTATTTGAAGTATTTATTCAAAGCCCCGTCTTCCTCTTGGCTGCATGTTTTTTTGTTTGGTTTACGGACCAGCCCCCCTCTGCCGTCTTTGCTCCTGGTTCCCTGGCGCGGCGGAACCGATTCTGCCGCCGCTCTCCCTCGGGGCGTCCCCGGGTCGCGGGTGCACTGGCGGAGCGTGGCCCCGGCGGGAGGGCTCCTGGTCTACCGGGCGAACTGTAGCGGCCACATGTGCACGGGGTAACTCCTCGCCCGCTGTTACCGGCTTCGCGCCCGGTGGCCGCTGCGTTAACGGAGAAGCCGGGGCTGAAGGCGGAACGGGTCCGGACGTCCTCGCCTCCGGCAGCGCGGCCCCGCGGTAGCTGGCAAACCCGCTTCCCAGCTGGGGCGAAACCGCGGGGCAGAGGACCGGGGATTCTCCCGCTCTGGGACGCGGTGAGGAGCCGGGAGGTGCCGTGGGCCTCAGCGCCCGCCCCCGCCCGGGGAGATGCGCGGGAGGCGGGCAGGGAGAGGAGGCGGCCGGAACTGGGCTCGGGCGCTTCCGTTGCGCTCATGCGCTGCCGCCGGCCTCCGGGAGCAACAAAGGAGGGAGCTGGGGGGGCCGAGGCCGGCCCGAGCTCGGGGACCTGCGGGGTGAGGAGTGCCGGGGGCGGTGACGGAAGCCTCTCGGTGGGACCGGGGCCTGGGTGCCGTAGCGGGGTTGAAGCGAAGCGGCGGGAGGCGAGGCCCAGCGCGGCGTAGCCTGTGGGGCGGAACCGGTGTGCGACGGGGAGGAGGAAGGGGCCGGAGCCCGAACCCCGCCAGCACGGAGCTCGGAGGCCTCGGGCCGTGGATGGGAACCGGGGAAGAGTTGGGGGGCGACGGGAAGATTTGCTGCAGCCGTTCACGGGTACCGTGTTCACAGGGCGGGCGCCTCGGCAGGGATGGGGTCGGCGTGATGCTGCCCTGGCAGCGGGGAGAGACTCGGCGGCGGCCATCCCTGCGGCGGGGAAGGTAAGGGGGGGCTGCGGGCAGCACCTTGGCCCTGGGGGAGCCGGTCGTGGTGTTTGCAGGTCGGGTGGGCGCTGTGAAGGACGGCTTGGCTGAAGTGGGCTGTTCGGGAGAGCTGACAGGAAAGCTGAGGTGAGGAGAGAGGTCGCCGGCCTCTCAAGCCGAATTTGATGTCAGGTTTCTTTACAGGCGAGAAAGGCAGCAGGACTGCTTCTGGCAGCGAGTTCTGCCGGGGAGCGTCCAAAGGTAGCTGTAAGTTTGGGATGCGCTGGGTCAGATAACAGGTGTGTGGCCGCAGGAGCATCCCCGAACCTGCTGCTGCCTCTGGGAGGAACGGAACCGGCCGGAACGCGTGGATGTGAACGGGATGGTGTGATGAGCCCAGAAACCACTTGTAGATACAAGCGTGACACCGCAGCATAGAGTGCTGGACCTGCTGGGCTGTATATTTGTAAGCCTAAGTGAATGTGACAGTTCTCATTTCTGGAAAATGTGTTCCTGCTTTAGTATGTTAAGAGAATGGATGTGTCTGATGTAACAACTGCTGTTAACCAGCCGTATAAACTAACTTTAAAAAAGTGCTTTTTGTGGTTTTTTTTTGTTTTGTTTTTTTTGTTGTAGTTGTGTTGGTCTTGATTTTATGTACTGAAAGCTGATCCTTCCTCCAAGATGGCATTCGTTTCGGCACAAGGGCCTACTGTGGTGGATCAAACCACTCTGATGAAAAAATACCTTCAGTTTGTGGCTGCTCTTACAGACGTCAATACACGTAAGATACTTTGTTTCCGTTGAAAGTTACAATTCTTCAGCAGAGTCTCACAAACTTTGCAGTATTGTTTATGTAACTGATGAACGTGTTGATTTTACTTGAATTTTCCTTTGAGTTTTGACTTTGAAGAAGCAAAGTGATGAGTAACACTTACTTGAGCCAGAGTGAGTGAGCTCTGTGTGTGTGTGCATTGCATGATGGTTGGTTGTGAGAAGTGTGTCCCTTACAATTGGGCAGTGATAGCTAAACTGATAAGATCTGATTGCTTCTTAGGTCAGTGAGCCTGGTTTCTTCCTTCATCATGCAGTTTTATATTAAATCTGTTTTGTTTGAATTTCCATTTTCAGCTGATGAAACCAAACTGAAAATGATGCAAGAAGTCAGTGAGAATTTTGAGGTAAATTTAAAAGCTCCCAAACAACCAACCCCCCAACCTTCTGAATTGGCATTCTTGTGCTTAATGTGTGCTGGTCTGATTTCTGCTGTTATGTGGCTAAAATATTATATTGATATTTCATGACTTGGTGTTGATATTGTTATAAGAATTTGCTTCTAGGTTTGAATTTAGGAAATACCTGGGTTATTCAAGAATTACAGTATTTGGAGTTAGCCTTTTTGCTCCCTAATTAAAAGTTTTTTAATTAATTAAAACTAAAATTAAAAATTAGCTAATTAAAACTAAACAAAAAGTTTTTTAGCTAATTAAAAGCATTTAAATAAATGTGAAGGAATAGATTTTATAGAACTCCAATTTTATTGAATGATGTGAAATCTCTGTATTTAAAGCTTTCTTAAGTTCACATTTGTATTGTGCCTCATGAAGCAGAGTCCCTTCTGATTCTTCTGAGTACTTTAAGAGGACAGGAGTGAGGGAGGAGTTCTAGGATACAGAATCTAGCACGAGGCATGAAGGTGGCTCCAGTACTTTTGCATAGTAACGAACCATCAAGTTTAGATAAGCAGACAAAAAAAAGTGAAACACAAGTTAAACCAACTCTGTGTTAGGCATTATTATGATTTAGTTGAATATTTAGCTGTGTCTGTTCTGAAATTATGAACTTCCTATTTTGTGGAATAAGTTCAAGATCTTAGAATCACTGTAGTTATTTTATTTTTTTTTTTTGTCATGTTGTGATTTTAAAAATGTGCTACCACTAAAAAATATTTGTTTTCTGTCTGCTTTATTTGAAATGGTCTTGCTTTGTATGTGATACAGAAAAGTAAACACTCATTCTAGCTCTGTTTGATGTCTTTGGATATTTTTAAGTAAGCTTTATGCAAAGTTACATCTAGGAGATGCTGGATGTTGAAAGCTGTGACAGTTTTGCATGTTTCTGAGTTATCAGTGGAATTTCCCATCCAGTGTTTTGTTTTTGGTGTGGGGTTTTTTATATGTGGTTTTTTTGTGTGTGGTTGTTTGTTTGTTTAATTCAGGATATCACATCCTAGTGGAATAATAATTTTAGAGCTGGTGTAACTGTATTATTAAAAGTTAAAAAGCTTTATCCTTGCTTAGTGAATAGAAGTGAGTAAGTAGGTGTCTGTGATTTCTGCATTTATCTGCACAGGGGGTGAGCAGAACTTCATATTACCTTAATTGACTATATAAAAATATTCTTGTGGATTTTTCTATCTGTTTAAGTTGACCTGGTGGTGTTGCCCCAGCCAGCAACCTGGGCACCACACAGCTGTTCTCTCCCACTTCCTCTCTGTAGGATGGGGAAGAGAATTGGAAACGTGAAAATGAGAGAACTCATGGGTTAAGATAAAGACAATTAAATAGGTAAAGCAAAAGTGGTGCATCCAAGCAAACCAAACCAAGGAATTAATTCTCTACTTCATTGGCAGGCAGGTGTTCACCCATTTCTAGGAAAGCAGGGCTCCATGAGGCAGAACAGCTACTTGGGAAGACAAACACCATCACTCCGAAAGTCGTCTTCTTCCCCCAGCTTTATATTGCTTAGCATGACATCATATAGTACAGAATATCCCTGTGGGCAGTGGGGATCAGCTGTTCCAGCTGTATCCCCTCACAGCAAGTCTGTTAGGATTGGAGGAAAGAAATAAATTTGCATTCACTTTTGTTTGTTTCACTAATAGTGCTCTATAATGTATCACCAGATGCATAATCACTGAATCTATGAAAAAGTCACTGAAAATGTTTGAGTGGCTTTGAATGTAACTTAGTATCACCTGTGTAATGTCAATTATATCTGTGTTTTGTTTTTGTTTTTGTTTTTTTCTCCTTAATTAGAATGTGACATCATCCCCTCAGTACTCTACTTTTCTGGAACATATCATCCCTAGATTTCTCACATTTCTGCAGGATGGAGAAGTTCAGTTTCTGCAGGAGAAGCCAGCACAGGTAAATTGTGTGGAGCATCTCTTACCTTTTTGCAATGTGTGCAGCAGAGTACTTGTTTCATGAAATACTTGATTGACCTAATGAACTGATTTATGTGTAAACTTTGTTGTAAAAATAGATGTCATTGGAGTGCAGTTCCAAAAGTCCAGTTTCTAAAGAAGTTACAAACTTTGCAAATCTCTGCTTCTATGTAGAATGAGGAAGAAGTAGGTGCAACAGAATTGGTTATCTTACTGAAATACAACACATTGTTACAAATTACTGACTTCACTATGGAATGAAAGGCAAAAGTTGAAGCAATGTCATTAAACAGTTCCTTAAAAAAAAGTCTGATAACATCTATTTTTCAACTGTAAATTTCTTAAAATTTCTTTATTGTCATAGTAGGAAGGATATGTTTGTATATAAACGTGTTTACAAAAGTAAGATGCTTTTTTTTGTTTTTTAACAGCAACTCCGAAAGTTGGTGCTTGAAATAATTCATAGAATACCAACAAATGAACATCTTCGTCTTCATACCAAGAATATCCTGTCTGTGATGTTTAGATTTCTTGAGGTATTTTTTTTTTCCTTAAAACTGTTTCTAATTTTCAGAAGGCTTTTCCTCTTCAATCCCCAGAATTGCTGGGAGCAGGATTTTATAAAACTGTGCTTCTGGAACAGGAGTGGCTGGGCATTCTCTTTGTGCTGCACTTGTGTGGTATCTTCCTACAGCTTTTCTTGCTCAATCAAGTTCATATTAATGGGGCACTTGTAGGTTGCTGAGATGAGTATGATTTTATGGGGTTTTGAAGTACTTATGGAGTAGTGGAAGAATTCAGCATTAGGCTAAGTAACGATTCTCTCTTTTTCAGACGGAGAATGAAGAAAATGTGCTGATTTGCTTAAGAATAATTATTGAATTGCACAAGCAGTTCCGACCTGCAATCACACAAGAAGTAGGTCATAAATCTTGTTACATAGTATAGAACGTAGTGCCATGTTCTTCAGAATTGTTACTTTGCTTAAGCAGATTGGTTTGGTTTTTTTTTCCTGCTGTCCTTTTAGCAGGAACCTAAAGAGAACCTTTAGTGACCTGGTGTGATAACTGTTTTGTTTGTTGTGGTTTTTTTTTTTGGTTTTGTTTTTTTTTTTTCTTAAAGTGATTCCAAAAAGAGGATTGCAGAGTGCTAGGATCCCTGGGAACAAAAAAAACCTTACAGAGCCTAGTTGTTCTTGCTGTGTCTATGGGCAATATAATAAGACTAAGGAATAAAATTCCCACAGAAGGGTTTGTGAAGGGAAAATCCTGGAAAAAGAATAATAGGATTGTTCCTCCTTCTCTCCTGTGACTCTTGAAGTATTTGAAACTTTGCATTTTTATCCTGTTGCTTTATTTCCTTGATTTTCTCCTGGAAAGATTTAGTTGGTGTGTGATATTTATTTCCAATAGTCCTGTACTGGAACCATGTTGAGATAATAAGTTATTCAGATTCTTTCCAAGTGAAATTTGAATTTTGGCATAACAGAAGGAAATAGGAGAATGCTTTCAGGTTCTTTTTAAGCATCACAAAAAAATACTGTAGTGGTGACTGAAGATTTTATGTAGTTGTGCTGCTAATAGAGAGATTCTAAAACTGTGGTTTTTAAAATTTTTTTTTCCCCTCTTTATCATAAATTGACTTCTTCCTTCCTAGATCCATCATTTTTTGGACTTCGTGAAGCAGATTTACAAGGAACTTCCAAAAGTAGTGGTAAGCTTTTTATTTCTTAAATTACTCTTGCTGTGTAGTCAGGGAACTAGTTTTTCGTTTTAAATTTTATCTCTTAAGGGTATCAACATAATTACTTTTCTGTTTAGTTATACAAAGTAAATACAGTTTTAATAAAAATACTTAACAAAAATACATCTAAAAATGGAGAAATTTGGATTTGCTTTTTGAAAACTTTCTGTTTCTAGCACACTGTTATGGGTGTGAGAAAACTGAGGTGAAATTATCTGATAAAGTACTAGTCAGTTGACTGCAGTGGTGAATATGGAGCCAAGTGTGGTTTTTTGGGGGGGAAGAGTGAAGTACTTTCCAGCAGATTAAGCTCTTCAGTGTGCTTGATCTCAGTGGAGGCCATTGCCTGCTCTTCGCCACTGATAGAGAGTATCTGTTGGGCTATTTTTCTTCAGTAAAAGAACCACCTTAGCTGGGGTTGCTTTTCTGATTCTTGCTGTAGTGGGAGTGAAAGAAGGCAAGATGTGTGTCCAGTTCTAGTGGGTGCTGCAGTGTAAGTGTTGTGTATAGAAAAGTATAAACTCTCTGCAGTAAGCCATAGAGAAAATTGTATGGAGGAGTTCTTTGAGGTAAATGGCCTTTTGACTGTTTACTTTTGAATGTTTACTACCATTATTGTACTTTTCTTCTGCTCTTTGCTTGTAGAATCGGTACTTTGAGAATCCTCAGGTGATTCCAGAGAACACCATTCCTACTCCTGAAATGGTTGGCATGATTACAACAATTGTGGTGAAAGTAAACCCTGAAAGAGAAGACAGTGAAACGAGAACAGTGAGTATTCCAGATGCTTTTTAGCTGTGAGGCTGTGTTGTTATACCCCAAATTTTAAGGGCAGGTAAAGGTGATAGTCTTCCTATTTGCTTGTTTTTCTTATCAAGATCCATTTGTAGAAGCTGATTGAAGCTTATCAGATATTTTCTATGTGGCTGTAGTTATAGGATTCTTATTTACTGTAATACCCAATGGTTTTGTGCTTTTAAAATGCTATTATTGCTTAATATAGGTCTGTTAAAATGATTCTTTAAAAATGTGTTTCAAATGCTTTTTTGAGTTAATAATTGAATTGTTTATAAAATATGTATTCTTTCTTCCAGCATTCTATAATTCCCAGGGGGTCTTTATCTCTGAAGGTCTTGGCTGAGCTGCCTATTATTGTTGTTCTTATGTATCAGGTTAGTATACTCCACTATTTTGCATACTTTTTACTACTGAATGGCTTGTGTAACTTCAGCGGAGTAATGTATTAGGAAAAAGGAATGTAATGGATTTTTTGAGACTAAAACTGTAAATTTCTCTAGTAATACTGTATTTCTTTTTTAGCTCTACAAATTGAACATTCATAATGTAGTAGCTGAATTTGTGCCCTTGATTATGAACACGATTATAATACAGGTCTCTACCCAAGCAAGGTAAGAGAATTTTAACAATATTTTGATATTTTGGATAAACTATTTAAACCTGCCATTCAGTATTGTCTAAGATATTTTTTACCTTATATTCTGTAATTTTTGCTTCTAGTTTTAGTAAACTTAAAATCTCAAAAGTAGCAATTATTATTTGACTTAAAATTGTCAAACCTTTCACCTTTGTAGGTGAAATAATTGGCAAATATTTCCACTATTCATATTACCACAGATAGGATGTGGTGGACACTGCTGTTGTTTTAATCTTTACCATAGCACCAGTGATACTTTTTCGCTCTGAAGCTTTGTGATGTTGCAGATACTAGTGCTCCTTTTCCTTCTTCAGATAGAGATGTCTTTAGAATAAGGGGGAGCAAGTGGTGCTGAGCAGGGCAGCGGGAGCAAGATCTCTGTCTTTCCCTTTCTTCCCAGATGGTCTGAATAAGTGGCTGAAGCTTGAGAGAGACAGACATGTTGTAGGAGGAAGAAAAATACCTGCCCCAGTTAGGGGAAGGGAGCCAAATATTTAATTGCTAATGTACTGGACTGGCTTTCTGTAGAAAACTGGCAATTGAATGGCTGCCTCAGGGCTGTGCATTTCTGCTTAGAGCAAAAGACGCTGGGAATTTGAATGGCAGAGAGCTTGTTGAAAGTGGACTCTCCCATGACAACTTTGGTTCCTTACAAAGTGAGAACCTCACTATAGGGTGACATAATTTGAAACTGCCATGGATTTCTGAATGAAGGTATTAAAGAGAAGGAACAAATTTTGTAACCACTTTTCAATTTAATTTCAGGCAACATAAACTTTATAATAAGGAACTCTACGCTGATTTTATTGCTGCTCAAATTAAAACATTGTCTTTTTTGGCTTACATCATAAGAATTTACCAGGTAGGTTGCATTTTTGTTTACTTGTTACTCTTAGTGCAACAGATCCCTAATTTATGGCAGGCAGCAGAGGAACAAGACTGTGGTGCATCAGGGTTTGGAGAGAAGAAGATTTGTGAACCAAATCTGTAGATAAAGCTATACTCGGTTATCCTCTCAGAAGTGTTCTCATGTGAATGCAAAGTAAAACTATGCCTTTCCCCCTGCCCCAGGTGTTTATGGAATAGCTTTTGTATTTTAGTTTTACAGGCATACTTCTGAAAGAGAAACAAGCAACTTTCAGCTGGATGTTGTTTTATAAATGTAAAGCAAACCTTTCAAACAGAATCTCATAGTAATTATGTTCATGTTATTTTTTGTTTAAGGAATTAGTGGCTAAATATTCTCAGCAAATGGTAAAAGGAATGTTGCAATTGCTCTCCAATTGTCCAGCTGAAACAGCACACCTGCGGAAGGAGCTGCTGATAGCTGCAAAGCACATCCTGACAACAGACTTGAGGAGCCGTACGTAGTACTTCTGAAAAATGCATCTATAAACTGGAAAGATTTCAGCTCTTTATGTGTACTTAAGAGGCATATTGCTTGTTATTTGTTTTGGACTATTACATACCGCTGATTATTTTAGGAGAGAGTGTGATTTTTGTGTTGCCTTCTCTTTTTTCCTTAAAAATAATCATGGGGGTTAATAGGGAGCATCTGTCATTTGGTTAATTGCAGGCCTGGTGTTAAACCATGATACTCTGTGAGATGACATACTGAGCTTCTCTGGCATTTCTGGCTTTCCCAGTGTCTGCAAGTGATTAGCATTTGGTGATAAACTTTTGTGTTGATTTGCAACCTTGTCTACAGTTTTATGGATACTTAAAAATATTAATCTCTTAACCTGAGTGGAAGTAGTTCCATCAAAACCTGGTAACATATGTTGACTCAGCTCCTAATTTTTGCCTCTAGCAGAGGAAAGCCATTTTTTGTCTGCCTGAATTAGCTAGGTTTGGTGGGTATCTTCTGCTTTGGTGGAATTGCAAAATTGGAGATAAGTGTAGTTTGAAAAAAATAGAAGCTAATCTTGTCATCTTTATTGTGAGGTCCCCTTTTCCTTTTGCTAATAGCAATTATGGGGCAGGGTGATGTCTTACAGGTATTGTTAGCTTGCAAAAAAAAAATAGCATGTTTCCTAGTTCTGATAGTACTGTGGTCATTTGGAAAGCTATTTCTTTGGCTATTTTTTGAATGAAATCAGTATAATTTTTATAAGTTTTTCAGCTTTTCCTTAATAACTTCTGAACTTGACCAGTTTCAACAAAATTCAGCAGAGGAGTGAGGTCTTAGATATGATACTTTGTATACTTTGTGGACTTTAGTTTTTGGAGAGTGAACAACTTAGTGTTTCTGTTGGAGGAACCTGAACTTCTCAATTCCTTGCCCTTGGTCAGCTGGCTGGTGTTTTAGCTTACATATTGATAGCACATCCCTACAGCCTTGCTCTTGGCTATCTAACAGCTCCAAAGTGGACATAGAGCAAGAAGTGCTTAGAAGTGGTAAGGAGAAGAGGGAACGTGGTATTGTAGGAGGAATATAAAGTGTGAGGAAGAGAAGTGGAATATAAAGTATGTGAAGATCTTTAGAGGTTGAGGCTTTGGTCTTTCTGTTGATGGGTCTTGAATTAGCATTATTGTTCACAGTGAAATAATTTTTCAAACTGAATCTTGTGCAGAGTAAGAGTTGGTGAATAATGCTGTATATTTTATTGTGATGCATTTTTTTCTGTGTGGAACTTTGCTTCTGATTTCTAAAAGAGAGAGCAAAGGTGAAACTGTACTTGCTCTCTCCACTGCTACCACTGTAAAGAGTGCCCCTAGGAATACTTCATATCAGCAAAATGTGGTATGCATGTAAATATTAGAGGTTTTAGAACTCAAATTGCATTTACAAACTTACTTATTGTCATCCCTCTTTAGCCATTTCTTTTGAGGATTTAAACTGAAATATCCCTTTCAGAAATCTAGAATGGTTTGCTTGTGTGGTATTTCTGAAATCACAGTTACTGAACATTATGAACATTTAATTTAAATATATTCTTGTTATGAAGTTTAATGAAACAGTTCAGTCAGTGGTCTGATGTAAACATTTTCTAGTTGCTTACTTGGCTTTAATTTCTCTTACTACTTCACCTTAAAAGTAACATGAGAACACAAATATTAACAATAAGTGTGTTCAATACACAAAAACTCATTACTTTATTTCAGTTTGCATTTCCTTTACTGTTTTTCATTGCCAGGATTGATATCTTACTCTTTCCTATGCTAACACTAGTGCATCTAAGACTAATTCTTTTTTTTTCAAACAGAGTGGTTTGGTCAAAGGTAATTCCTTTCCAACTCTATTTTTGAATCAGCTTGTTTCTCCACAGAATTATTTGTTGGCTATGACTGAATTTAGTCTCATGTCATGGCTGCTGTGGTGGCTGCCTTGTAAAAAATGGATTGTCTTTGCAACTAAAATCTTTATTCCTGTCCTTTATTTGTTTTTTTTTCTATTGTAGGTCTTCTAGATTTCCACCCCCCTAAAAAAACAATGCTGATGCTTTCCTTTTCTCTTTCTCTATGTTTTTGCAGAAAGTGACATTCTCTTAAAGCAAAGACACCACACTGTCTGTTTTATTTAAGTGGACTTCACTGATTCCTTGTCCATTTCATATTTAATTGAAAAAATGCTGGATTTTTATATTAAGTATTGTTTGGAAATCTGTGGAGAATGAAGGTTTCTGTCTGTTTCTCTTTATGTGACATTAAGCAAAGTGTTAATAAGATTTAGCTTGCTGCACAATTTGGAGGTGGGAGCAGGTAATCCTTCCTGGTCACTTGATTAGTGACCTAATCAATTCCATACACTTGGTGATTGCTATATTTAAAAAGAAAATACTTCTTTGGTCTTGCTTTGTCACTGTTTTGTTACTGAAATCTGCCTTTTTCACTCTGGACCACAGGTTGTGTGTATTCGTCTTTAGGTTCTGAGCTTGTATCATAAGAAGCCAAAAAAACAGGGTTGTATTGTACATGGTTGCCCAAACTTTGTCTTTTCTAGTAACTCACTTGTTACATTTATAAAGTTCTGCAAAGTTGAAAGTAATATAAGCAATTTTTTTTTACTTCTGGATGTAACTGTTCTTGTCATTATCAGTGCTGTGGCTTTGACTCTGTCCTGTAGTGTTACTCAAGGGCCATATGTTAGTGGAGTTATAATTGCAAGAGGTTAAATGAAAGTTTAATTGTAAATGATACTGTCTTTTATAAGCTTCAGGAATCAATTTTATAGTAAATTCACTTTCTGATTTTTGTTTAAATACTTAAATACCAGTTAAGCAGTTTAATGTTTAACTCTGTTATTTTGATTTGTTTGTTTGTAATTACAGAGTTTATTCCATGTATGGATAAACTATTTGATGAATCTATACTAATTGGTTCAGGATACACTGCCCGAGAGACACTGAGGTATGACAAAAAGTTTGGAATCTGAGTGCCTGCCATGGTTAATAAACCTGTGAAGGTTTATTAATATTTACAACAGTGCCCACATGCCTTCATAGGGTCCTAAATTCTTAGATAAAAGAACTTTTTTCATTAGATTCCAATATTGGAAGGATTTCTGCTGCTGTGAAAAGTGACTGTTTAACACAGGGATGACACAGCATGAGTGTAGGGTAAAATGGAATTAAGGGCTGAATGAAAACTAGAACTGCAGAGCACAACCAAATTGGTGGTTTGTTTCTATTTAACAAAACAGTGTAAATCTTGTGTCTAGTGGAAACTCTGAGTGAGATTTCAGCTGTTCTGTCAATAAGTACCGTAGAATTTATTAATTTGCAATTGAAAAACATGAATGAGGAGAACAGTTACTCTCTGTTTTCAATAGTCTAGTAGTTTGTATGTGCATTTGCTGACCAAAGTAAAATATGTGGACTAGGAGAATTATTTCTTCTTGGTTAAATAGCAAGTGTACCTTATTGACAACTTCTATTAGATTTAGAGGTGTTTGCTCCACTGGATGCTTCAAGTTTGTATTTGAAAAGAAATCATTTTAAAAATCTATCAGTTTTTGTAACTAGTTTTGAAATTGTTAATCATCAGTGGTTAATTGTGAAAGCTTGCCAACACAGCTTAACATGTGACCTAAAGCATGCTAATTTGCTCTTAACTATACGTGGAGCAAACTGTGTGCTGGGGAGATTCAGCAACAGAGGAAGAAGGATCAGGGAGGTAATATCAGTGTTGTGGGGCAGATTAATACAACTTTGGCTAGATTGTACAGGTTATAGTTCTCTTGTGTTACTGGTGAAGCCCTGTGAACTCTGGTTCTGCATAACAAAATAGAATATTCGGATTTAGAATATTGTGAATGGCTCCAGGCAATAATTATTGTTAAAGTCCAATTAACAACAGTTTTAAATGTCTTCAGTGTGTTTTCTTCATCTCTTGTTTTCACTGTTAGACCTCTTGCATACAGCACACTGGCAGACCTGGTACACCATGTCCGGCAGCATTTACCACTCAATGATCTCTCCCTTGCTGTCCAGTTATTTGCCAAGAACATTGATGATGAATCATTGCCAAGCAGTATCCAGACAATGTCTTGCAAGCTCCTGCTAAATTTGGTAGACTGTATCCGATCTAAAAGTGAACAGGAAAATGGAAATGGTAGAGATATTCTTATGAGAATGCTGGAGGTATTGTTTTTTTTTTTTAAACATTTGATAATAAGTTGAATATCCAGTTTTTTAGTACGTTGTCAATCACATTTTGCTTTCATCTTTCTTCAGAATAATATCTCAAGTATAGCAGAGATGCTTTTCCAGCTCAGCTGAATCATTCAGTTTTTTTTTTTTTTTTTTTTTTTTTTTTTTTTTTTTTTTTTTTTTTTTTTTATTCTTTTGAGATTTAGTTGCAATCTTTTTTTCCTCCCACTTTGGAGTATATAAGAATGTGATGTGTTTGGGTTGTTGTGTGTGGGTTTGTTTTTTGTTTTTTTTTTTCTTTGGTTTTTTTAATGCTTTCAGGTTATGTGTGTGGTTGGTTTTTTTTTTTAACCCTGAAAGAGCATTACCTTAAAGGTGTTGGCATAGCCCAATACTACCTGTAAAATGTGAAAATATCTGTCAAGACCTACTAATACTTTTCAAGGATCTTTTTTATAGAGAGTTTTTGAAGCTTTTGTTTTGTTTGTTTAAAAATCAGGGATGCACTCAAAAAGCTCTCATCCTTTGTGTAATACAAGTGAGACTCTACCTGCTTCCTGTAACCAAGTTATCAATGGAAAAAGGTTGCCTAATGGAATGAAAATACTTCTAGAGTAAATACTTGTTGAACAGTCTTGTTTTGGGATGTGAGATGTCTTGAAATCTAACTCAAACTGTTGTTAACACTTTAAGATAACTGAGGAAGCTGTATGACAGCTTGTTTTGCAAAGGGAACTGGGAACTCTGAACTCTCAATGTAATGGATCCCCTCCACCTTTGACTCTGCTCTGTCACAGACAGACTGTCGTGGTTCTGAATGCACCAGGGAAGAGATTTAAGCATTTTTAGTCATCTCCAGATTATTTGATATTACTCTAGACTCATTTTTCTCTTAAAGTAGCATGGGTTTTTATCTTGAAGATGAAATACAAGTGATGGGACAAATAACAAATCTTGATGTCATGCATTGTAATGGATTCTTTATTCCAGATTTCTCAAATTGAAGTAGCTTTCTAGTAGGAAACCAGTCAACAGGGTTGACTATTGCTTTCTAGATTTAATGTGCTGCATAAAACTGAAACTCAAACCTGTAATTTGTACATCTGGCATACATTACATATACATAAATATCCTAAAAATTCAAGCTTTCTATACTTAATAGTAAATATTTATAGACTAAAATATTAACTCTTGTTTAAAAAAATAATCCAGATAGCTTTAAAATTTAAATTAAATAGAATTAGATCAGATTTAGTTGATGGTTTTACTACTTTTCAGCAAATATTTTAACTATTGGAACTTGTTAAAAGCAAGCAGAATATGTTGTTGATTCACTCAGTGTTTTCTGTAATGACTTCAGAAATACTTAGTTGTGAATTTGAATTATCTCAGTATGCTGACTTGAAGTATTTAGTAGTATTACATTTAGAATGATTTTTGAAGAAGAAACTAATATTTTCTTCCCCCTCCCTACTCTTTCATTTGCCTATCCTGTTTGTGCCATAGGTTTTTGTTCTGAAATTTCACACAATAGCAAGATACCAGCTTTCTGTAATTTTTAAAAAATGCAAGCCACAGTCTGAACTTGGGGCTGCTGAAGCCGCGTTACCGGGAGTACCCACAGCAGCAAACACAGCGCCTGTGCCTGTTCCATCTCCTGCCCCAGCCACTCCAGTGGCCCCTGCACCAGTACCTGTGTTTGAAAAACAAGGGGAGAAAGAGAAAGAAGATAAACAGACATTTCAGGTCACAGATTGCCGAAGCTTAGTGAAAACTTTGGTCTGTGGTGTCAAGACAATCACATGGGGCATAACATCGTGCAAAGCTCCTGGTGGTAAAACTGCATATTATTTAATTATATTTATCTTTTATGATTCTACAAATAAAACTCTCTGGCATGAAAGCAAATAGTATTTTTAAAGGTTAACTAGTGTCTTATTCTTCATCTTCTTTCAGAAGCACAATTCATTCCCAATAAACAGTTGCAACCTAAAGAGACTCAGATCTATATAAAACTGGTGAAATATGCAATGCAAGCTTTAGATATTTATCAGGTATGTAAGCTGTCTGCATAGCACCTTCCTCTGTGTTATATCTTTTATTACATATCTTTTACTTTACATGTTAGCTAAAAGGCAAATTTCATGTGTAGTATGTTTTTATTGAATCTTGAATTTCAGGGCTACAGCTTTTGGGAAATACTGTGAATTCCATAGTACTTATCTCTTGCAAAGAATAAATTATTTTTTTAACAGCTGTTATGGCCTGTGTCTATGTAGTCAGGTCAGTCTTAAAAATAATTGTTTTCATGTAGTGGATTACATCTTTTCTTCAAAGAGATAGTTGAGCTATCAGTTTAAGCATTTACATAACTATGGTTATCTTCTGCAGTTACACAAAGTGCTAATGAAATGTAAATGTACATGGCTTGGAATTAATTAACTTTTACAAATACAGTATGGTATCTCCTGCTGTTGACTTTTTCCACTTCTGACTTTAAAAACTGTGCTAGAAACTCTTATTTTAATATTTTTGCTGTCCCTCTTGGCTCTTACACCAAGCTTCTAATTGTACGGGGGCTGCATTTGAAGACTGTAAAATCTCAGGTTTTTTCAAAGGTATTTTAGGAATAGAGGAGAAAAATTTACTCAGATTCTGTAACCAAAATATGTTTTCTCAATTACTGTAGGTCCAAATAGCAGGAAATGGACAGACATATGTTCGAGTAGCAAACTGTCAGACAGTGAGAATGAAAGAGGAAAAGGAAGTTCTGGAGCATTTTGCTGGTGTATTCACAATGATGAACCCTTTAACTTTTAAAGAAATCTTTCAAACTACTGTTCCTTACATGGTGGAGAGAATATCTAAAAACTATGCTCTGCAGGTATTATGTTTTTGTTTACTTTTTTCAACTGATAATAAATGGCATGTAGAAAATAGCTCATGCCTTGAGGTACACAAGGCTGAAGTGGAATTGTAAACGTTGAAACTGCTTCAAAGCTTGCATGCTAGTCTTGTTCAGTTTGTTGTGTTAACATTTTACTGTTTTATAGAACACAAGTCCTATAATATACATGTAAAATTAAACTTGAATGCTTATTGGAAAACAACCATGAATATAACTTGAGGACAACCTGAGTCACTTGAGTAACAGTGGAGATGGGGAAAAAAATTGGTCTTAGGTTTTTGGTGTTGTTTTTTTTTTTTTTTTTTGTTTTGTTTTGTTTTGTTTTGTTTTTTTGTTTTTTATTTAAATGGGTAGTGCATTTATTCCTGTGTTGTTTTATTACAGCAACAGTAACTCCTTTGTGGTTTCCTTTTATAGATTGTTGCCAATTCCTTCTTGGCAAACCCTACTACCTCTGCCCTCTTTGCAACAATTTTGGTAGAGTATCTTCTGGATCGACTGCCAGAAATGGGCTCTAATGTGGAACTCTCCAATCTGTATCTCAAGCTGTTCAAGTTAGTCTTTGGCTCAGTTTCGCTATTTGCAGCTGAAAATGAACAAATGCTGAAGGTAAAAGTAATTTGTGTTAAAAATAAAAAAACCCTGTTTTGACTCTTAATACATTCTTCAGATGTCTGAAGAAGCTGAAGAGTTGCATGCTGTCTGATGTTTGATAGTTCTTTCATATTTGAACCACTATTACAGCTTCATCTCAATTTATTCCAAATGCTAAGTACCTTGCCTTATTTGTAAGTGATGGTTTCTGTGAATGTTTGCTTTTTATTGGAAACTATCAAGTAATTACTAATTCAGAGTATAAATGACTCCCAGGTGCTTGTGGTCTGATTAGGATTGCAATAGAGCCGTGTGACTTTATGGTCAGGATATGCATATCTTTTGCCCTGTGTTTCCACAATAACTTAAGAGTTTTTCTTAGACTGGAATCACTTTTTTTTGTGTTGGTGAATCTTGCTCATTCATGTCATTCAATGGCATATGTCTTAAGTTAGATATTTTAGAGCTCTTAAAAAGTCTGGATTAATGAATGTTATATATTTTTTTCAACCACTTATTGTATGTGTATTCCAAGGAGCTATTTATGCTGCTGAGATAATCTCATTATCTAGTGAATTTAGAAATATTGAACATGAACCATGAATGTGCTTTTCTCATAAAAGTAACAGCTGCCTGTGTTCAGAAGAAACATTAAGCTATTAATTGCCTGCTGCTCCCTTTCTCATTGCTTCTATCTGTTTCTCTTTCCCCTACCTTAGAATAAACAAAATTACTGATGTAGGTAACTGTGATAATTGTTTCTGTTCTTAATGATTTCTTAAAAGAGGTTTAGTTCAGTTTTCTGGGTAGAACAGAGAAGGGACTACTAACTTTCCAAATTCTTTGAAAGATAAAAACAGTATGAAGTAATATTCATAAGTAATGTAAAGCAATATTCATATAATCTTGCTTAAATTCTTCTCCTTTGTCATCAGAATGAAGGTCATTTGGAATTTATAAGCTGGAGATCCAGTTTAAATTGTGTGATTTACTATCTTCACAGTTTCATGCTTCTGTTATGTTTGGTGGTTTTTTTTCTTTCCACAGGATTGATAACATGAGCCTTGGGTAGACCATTAAATTGAATGATGTTGTCTATTTGCAGCATTTGCATAGCAATGCAGAAAGCTTTTAGATGTTAAAATCCAGAATTGTGTCACTGTTTGTCCCTGTGAGAACCCTTGTATTTATCAATTACTTTAAATGATTCCTGCTAACTGTTTATGTCTTGGGCTCTAGGAAGGCCACTAATTCCATAAGCAATTTTTCATGTGCAGAAGTTTGGTTTCAATGTGGAATTGCAGCGTTCATAAAAATTAAGAATAGTGATGAAGTTAGATCAGGAGTAAGTGAATATTGTGAATTATTGTTTCTTGTCATTCTGACACTTCTGATTTTTTCTTCACATCCATTGGTTCGGTGGTGCAAATATTTTTCATTGTGTCAGATTTGCAGGAGGTTTTTTGTTTTAATAAAAGTAATGCTTGGAGCAGCAAGCAGACTTCATAATTTTGCTAATATGAAAGCAGGGTTTCATTAATGAAATAATGCTCTGGATTCTTGATACTGTTCAAATATAGATTTACTTTTTAACTAAACTCTTCAACAGTGGTATAAAATTAGCCTGGGATCAGAGTACTTGGAGTAGCTGAAGGTTTTAGGTTTGAAAAACTTGTCTCATGCGAAGCTCTTGTACAGTACAATAATGACAAGTTTGGTATTTTATTAATCTTCAAGCTTTACTTTTTTTTTTTATAGCCACATTTGCACAAGATTGTGAACAGCTCTATGGAACTTGCACAGACTGCCAAAGAGCCCTATAACTATTTCCTGCTGCTCAGAGCACTGTTCAGATCTATTGGAGGAGGCAGTCATGATCTCTTATACCAAGAATTCTTGCCGCTGTTACCAAACTTACTGCAAGGTAGAACAATACCTTCTTTCCCCACCCCAGCTGCTGATCATTTTTACATAAATGATAGTAATAAAGTTATGCTGTGTAATTAAAAAGCAAAACTAAAACCCTAACTCTGATAAGTAGTTTCTGATTTTGAGTTTAGCAGTTGATTAAATATCTTGAATGTGGCTTATTTTTAGTTATTATCAGCTGCTTCAGGCTCCATAGTTTTGGCTGCTTCACAATTTCTGCTGCTTTTTTTCCTATGTTTACATTGTGGGACTGTTTGTGTGGGTTTGTTTGTTTGTTTGTTTTTCATTCTTTTTTTTGCTATGGATAGCTTTGTTAGCATTAATGCTGAGGGATAAGAGTAACAGGAGATGCAATATTGCTGTCACTGGTGTTGTAGGAAGAGCATCACAGAGAAGCTCTAGTTCTTCAGTTGAGGGGGTGTGTGTGCACCTGCAAGTGCATGGTAAATATGTAATGTCAGTTTGTACAAAGACATGGAAATGACAATCAATTTAATTAACAGAGCATTTGTGCTTGCAAAGACTGTAGTCCAGAGATGCTGAGGATGAGTAAAGAAATATGGAGAGCTACTTAAACCTGCAGACAAGCTAGTATGAGCATTTCCAGGAATGTGAAATCCTGTGGTTTCCTTCTGCAGCTGTAGGAGTGGTTTTTATTGTAACTAGAAAATATGTACATTACCTATAAATCATTATGTGTAGAAGTGCTAGCTAGGTTTATGAAATATATGCAATCTTGAGGGGGGGGGAAAAAATAAGCTGAGAAATATTTTTACTCTGTATGAGACAGTGAATGTACTTGAACTCATTTACTATTTCTTTTCAGGATTGTAAACATTTTTTTTTTAAATTTTTTTTCTGAGTCAAATAATATTTTTTGTGGTTTTCCGTCCAATGTATTAAAATGCTACTTTATTGAGTCTAGTATTAAATTTTAGAATATGCATAGATAATATTTTTTTGTATATACATGTACCTACAAAAGTATTCGCTGTATAAAATCCTTAGATATAAGTTACAATTATGTGTAGTATTATATTTTCTAAATAGTTTTTTTACAGAGCTATGAGATTTACATATTTGAAAAATGCCAGGTTATTCTGAATTTAGGACAATTTCTTTACAGTAAAATCTTTTTCATGTGTGTATACAACTTTGTACTGATTTTTCAGGACTTAATATGTTGCAAAGTGGCCTTCATAAACAACACATGAAAGACTTGTTTGTAGAGCTCTGCCTCACTGTGCCAGTTCGTTTGAGCTCATTACTGCCTTATTTGCCGATGTTGATGGATCCCTTGGTGTCGGCGCTCAATGGATCTCAGACCCTGGTTAGCCAAGGCTTAAGAACTCTGGAACTATGTGTGGATAACCTGCAGCCAGACTTCCTGTACGATCACATTCAGCCAGTCCGAGCTGAGCTGATGCAGGTAAACATGTTGTTTCCTGTTAGACCACAAGAGGTCACCGGTTCATTAAATATTATTAGAAATTTGTGTGAACCTTTACTTACAAAAACCTGAAAAATCTGTTGTGAGAATCATACCAGTCTGATTTGTACATATGCCAGTTGGTGTTGTGCTGTTTAACTGAGGAACTGAAAAATTTAAATGTGAATTAATTTCTTCTGTCCCCCCTTTTAAGGTGGTGAAGCTAAGACTTGAAACTCAATAGCAACAGCGTTACTATGTATGTACTGCTACAGAAATGTAGTAGTAGATGTACTGCTACAGAAAATGGTTAAAATTTGTTCATTTTTTTGAAAGTAGAACAAGAAAAGCTTATCAGCGTATCAGGATTGACAGCTGTATGAAGTCCTAGATATACAGTGAGGATGATGAGGCTGAAGTTTGGAACAGTGTTTTAAATTTGGTTATTTCCTCTACTACAGTGCTTGCATATGATTTATCCTTTACTGATTACTGTGTTTGCTTTTTGTATTTCAAAACTAGCTCTTTGAGGTTAATTCACTTCAGCCTTCATTGGCCTGCTTTACTTTATTATTTTTATATTCATAATGTTTATCTAATATTGGCTATAAACATGTAATTACCCTTCAGTGTGGCAAAAATTTTGTAGCTGACCATGACAATCTAATACATACTGCACTTAGGATAGCCTTGTTATAAAGCATTTAAACTGTTGGGAGCTGGGACTGCTTTTATTTGATATAGATAAGTATTTTCTGCAAGTTATTCCGGAACAGATACCCAGATACAAGAATAAGTGTTTTCCTTGAGGTGTTTTTACGTTACAACTTGAAAATTTTTGCAGTGAGACTGATCTGACCATGTAACATTTAAATCAATGACAGGCTTTGTGGCGTACACTGCGCAATCCTGCCGACAGCATTTCTCATGTGGCTTATCGTGTACTTGGTAAGTTTGGTGGAAGTAACAGGAAGATGTTAAAGGAATCCCAGAAACTACAATATGTAGTCACCGAAATCCAAGGACCCAGTATTACAATTGAATTTTCAGACTGCAAAGCATCCATTCAACTCCCAATGGAAAAGGTAAGCACTTACATTATTTTCTGTTCTGAGAAACCATCTCACTCAGTTTTCTTTTGTTACAAATTTATCTGGGAGCTTGTTAGCTTATGAAACATTGATAAAATATGGGTTATGTCTGCAAGCTCCAGATACAGGTTAATGAATATCTGACATTGTAAGATATATATATAGCTGAAAGTAGGTTTAGGATTTAATGCATACTTTATTTTTTTTGTATGCCCCTCCTGCTAGACAAAGATTTATACTCAATTTATATTGTGATAAAGAAACAGAATCTAACCCCACTTATGTTTGTTTTTGTTGTTGTTGTTTGTTTCAAGTGTTTCCTGCCAGACTTGTAGGAAAAGTACTTAAAGTTCTTTCAAAAGTCACTGCAAAGAACTTTTTATTTTATTTGCTGTGTAGTGATGAGTTAAGAGTCACCATATAAAGCAGGTAGACCTACACTAACTTGTTACTTCATTTTGACATGCAAAATTAGTAGAAGTTTGCCAACCTGTTCTTTATTTTCCCTTGAAATTACATTATAAATCACCCCCATGTAACACCAGAATGTAACAGATTTTAAAATGCTGTTCAGCCCCTTTTCATTACTTTCATATTTTATGAGATTATTTGAATAATCTCAAATGTATTAAATCTTCTTGCAAAGGAGGAGTACTATTTCCGTTAAGGAAACAATGATTAGAAGTTGCTTACAAGGACATTTCATCATGTATGATGTAGCTCTTGATTTTCATGGAAAATACAGCAAAGGAATTTGTAATATAGAACAGTTTTGTTCCCATTTATATATGTTCATAAATGCATTGTATAATTACAGTGTACAGGGATTAGGAACAGCAGTTATTGCTGGAGAGGAGAGAAAAATATTCTTGAGAGGGCAGAAGGAGATTGAAGTTATACTTTACCCATGACTTCAAATGCTCTCTGACCATATTAATAAATATTAGGTACATGACCATATTTCATGTACCTGTCATGAAACTTTGTATTTTTAAAAGCACAACAGATATAATAATATTTTCAAGTCCACTGTTATGGGCATCCTTTGCATTTCTTAACTTGGGCCATCAAAATTGTACATACTTATAAAGCTACTTTTTGTATGTATTAAATATATTGGTCCCTTAATTAAGCAACTTATTGTAAATATGAAGAACATGAAGTGTTTTGTTACTATCTTTTTTGCATTGTAGGCAATTGAGACTGCTCTGGACTGTCTGAAGAGTGCCAACACAGAACCCTATTATCGGAGACAAGCATGGGAAGTAATCAAATGTTTCTTAGTAGCTATGATGAGCCTGGATGATAATAAACATGCATTGTACCAACTTCTTGCACATCCCAAGTATGACAATTCTTTAAGCATAAATGTGTATGTAAAATTTATTGTGTCTTTAGAATTACCTAAAGTAAATGGTTCGTCTAGGCAATGTATTCTTCAGGGGTTTTTTGCCTACTGTTTTATCCTTATAAATCAGTGCAGGACTTTGCAGTAAGAAGAATTTTGTCAGCATGTTATTTAATTCCAATCGTGTTAATATTTCATACTTTTTTTGCTCTTGTAATCACAGTCCAGTGTATGATCAATGACATATGATCAGACTTTTTAGAAGTCAGTTTTAGTTTAATATGTTTAAATAGTTGGATTATTCTGATGCTTGATTTTATTTTAAATATCAACTTAGATTATGGTGTTTTGTATGTACATCTAAGTTTTTACTGAAGTTAAAAGAGACACAAAATTCAGTTTGATTTGGTGACTGAGCTATGGCATAGTCATACATGTAGCCCAGTTTGTGTTAATGTGGAGGCTTTTTATTGAATGTTTTTATATCTTTGAATATCAATTATTACAATTCTAAATTAGTTTATTGCTTTTAGACAACTTGGACATCTATGCCTACAAATCATGGTCTTACTTTGAGACTTGCAGTGTATTAAATGTAGCTAAAGATTATAGTAGCTTTTACAATTTGGACAGGTTAGACTTGACATAAATACAGGTTTGCAATGAATAGGTTTTGTTGGGCAGTGATTTGATAAATAATATTTCAGTCTTTCAAGATTAAAATCAAATGTCATTTTAGAAAGGGGAAAAATGTCAAAATATTGAAAATAACACTCTGTAATTGGATTGCAGTATGATGCCTGTGTACCTATTATTTGTAATATACATGGGCTTCTTCTGAACCACTGGCTTTAAATGTTCCTGAAGAAATTGAGCTATCCATCATGTTTGAGACCAGTGGCTGAAAAAATTAATACAGACTGAGTGAACTGGTTTAACTCTATAAAAACAAGGGGACAATGGGCAGTGGAGAAAGAATTAGGTATCAAGAGCAAACTTTAAATCAAGTACTGGCTGTGCTCATGATTGCACTGGCAGTGCTGCAGTTTAGGATTATAATGAACTTAGTTTTGTCTTTCAGCTTTACAGAGAAGTCCATCCCCAGTGTGATTATTTCACACCGATACAAAGCTCAGGATACTCCAGCTCGTAAAACTTTTGAACAGGCATTGACGGGGGCATTCATGTCAGCAGTCATCAAAGATCTGAGGCCCAGTGCTCTGCCTTTTGTAGCCAGCTTGATCCGCCACTACACGATGGTGGCAGTGGCTCAGCAGTGTGGTAAGTAAAGTGGAATAGAGATCATGTGAATGGCCATGAGAGGGGTGGAGAAGTTTATACTTTTTCTAACAGTAATCTGTTTAGAGAAAGTGATGATATTGCTGTTGCTTCTGGGTAGATAGGCTGGTTTTTGTTTGATGGCTTAATTATATTTTAATTCTTTTGAGCAGAGCAAAATTATTAAGCAAGTTTTAGGAAACAATCACGTGATAATGCTTTTAAAATGGTACAGCCAAAGACATTATTGCTGCTTGGAACGCTTTATATTTCTTGAGCATCTGTGTAACTTGATGTACAGTTATATTTGCAGGTGGGCTTTAATTGGGTTGTTTCCACTTGTGGTTTTGAAGGGCCGTGAGAGGAACTAAGTAGACATTAAGAGCACTGTGGTGTCTTGCATCTATGGAGTAAAATTTTTGTTAGGAGTGTACAGTATGCCAAGTAACTGGGGGGAAAAGACAAGGTATAAGCATACCGTTGCTCTCACATTAATGTAACTTGAATTTTTATGATTCTTCATATTAATTAAATCTTACAGTCTAGTTCACAGAAGAAAAAATTCAAGTAGATGTAATCTTTTTCTGCTAAGAGTGAAGAATCCCTTACAATCCATTTATATGCAAATAGACACAGTGCTTACTGGTTTTGCTACTAGCTAGTCAGAGGAGTAGCAAAATCTCATTGAAAGACTATTCATATTTAAATATCCATTGTTTTAGCTTTTTTCCTCTCTCTCTTTTCTTCCCTAATATAAATTGCAGGTCCTTTTTTGCTGCAGTGCTATCAGGTTGGAAGCCAGCCTAGTACAGCAATGTTTCACAGTGAAGAAAATGGGTCAAAAGGCATGGATCCCTTGGTGCTTATTGATGCCATAGCAATCTGCATGGCATATGAGGAGAAAGAACTCTGCAAAATAGGAGAGGTGGCTCTAGCAGTGATATTTGATGTTGCAAGCATTATCTTGGGTTCCAAGGAAAGGGTAATATTTGTATTTTAAAAATATATTTAAATGGTCTAGTTTCAGCCAATGCAATTTTACTTTTCAAATTTTGGAGGCTTCTAGTGAGCTGAAAAAACAAACTGATACATTTCTTTGTTTCCAGGCTTGTCAGCTTCCCTTGTTTTCATACATTGTAGAACGTTTATGTGCTTGCTGTTATGAACAAGCTTGGTATGCTAAACTAGGAGGTGTTGTGTCAATTAAATTTCTTATGGAACGACTGCCACTAATTTGGGTCCTCCAGAACCAGCAGACTTTCCTGAAGGCACTTCTCTTTGTTATGATGGATCTAACTGGAGAGGTAATTAATTAATTAATTATATTGAATAGTATGGGGAAAGCAAACTTCTACTCTTAAATTCCCACAGATTAAACTCTTGCTGATCCTGATTTTACTTAACTTCAGAATGCACTGTATCTGTGATAGTTACAAGTGAATTTTAGTAATGTAATTTAAATGAAGAATTGAAGTTATGAATGAGGTTGGGTATTTTTACCCCTCAACATAACTTTGCCTCAGTTTTTGGAATTACACTTGCTTCTTACTGAGTAGAAACATACAGGTTGCATTCAGATCAGTGAACGAGCAATAGATTCATTGTCACTTGTATAAGAAACCACAGGTTTGTTTTTTTTCTTTTTTTTTTTTTTAACTGTTTCTAGAATCAAAATTGAATGTTAAGTTCATTGAAGAGTTGTGTGTAGATTTATGGTCTGTGTTCTGTACTGAAGTAAATACAAATAATCTGTGATACCTTAGGTTTCCAACGGAGCAGTTGCTATGGCAAAGACCACATTAGAACAGCTTTTGATTAGATGTGCAACTCCTTTAAAAGATGAAGAAAAGACAGAAGAAATCCTAGTAGCACAGGAAAAGTCTTTTCATCATGTAACACATGACCTCGTTCGAGAAGTAACTTCTCCAAACTCTACTGTGAGAAAACAGGCCATGCATTCGTTGCAGGTACTTGCACAAGTCACTGGAAAAAGTGTCACAGTGATTATGGAGCCACATAAAGAGGTAAGGAGAAATACTCTAAGTTCAAGTGAGTTTGAAGTTGTTTACCAGTTTGGATTTGCAAAATGCTCTTCTGCAAACTAAGCTCTAGAAGTGTTGCTAGTGTATATCTGTGATTTGCTAGGTTTCTTTTTGCTAAAATACTCTGTGACTGGAGTACTGGAGAGATTCATACAAGCTGTGCTCTACTGCTTAGCTAGTATTTGTAGTGTCTACAATTCAACTTACTCATTGAAATTATGGGCTGTTTTCCTATCACCAATCAGACATAGGCTAGGCCAGATAGGTACTGCACTTTGAACCTCAGTGTTCTGTTGCTCAATAAATACGAGTTACATTGCAACTTTTCCCTATCCAGAGAGAGACTAGGAATATCAAAGTTGGTTTGAATAACGTTTAAAGCTGATAGAACGTTTTTCTCTTGGAAGACAAATAAATGTACATAAGGCCAGCATAATATATGAAATTATAGATGTTATTGTAGTTTGGGAATATACAAAGGAGTTCCCTAGTTGCTACCTTATTTTGGTAAAGGTGTTTATGGAGGAGACTGACAAGTTGATGCAACAGGCAAAAGATACAGTCATGGTTTTATAATTCTGTTGTCTAAGGAGCTTAAAATATGCATGTTTCTTGAGCCTTTGAAATGGTTATGTCTACGACTGTCTTTGTTGTTTATAACATTATGTGAGGTTGCTAAATATCATAGACCTGTTCACAGAAAATATGTAGTAATTATAGATACTGGGCTGTTTCATTAACTGGCTGTGAATTAAATTAGTTCAGAGAAAAACATTTCTTCTTGTTTAGCAATATCTAAAAAGATTTGTTTGGAACCACAGTAGTAAATGGAGCCTTGACTAATGATGTCTTCTCAGTGGCTAGGTTGTGGGGTCATTTGAACAGGCCTCTAATTTAGTATTCTAAATTACATTGTGTAGGTTCTTCAAGACATGGTTCCTCCTAAAAAGCATTTACTTAGGCATCAACCTGCAAATGCCCAGATTGGCCTGATGGAGGGAAATACATTTTGCACGACCCTGCAACCCCGGTTGTTCACAATGGATCTTAATGTTGTGGAACACAAGGTTTTCTACACAGAGGTACTTTCTTCTTACATACTTATACTTCATTGTAGTGATTGTGTTAGAACTTTCCTTGTTGAAAATGGAGAATCCCCAGTTTTATCTTTAAGACAAACCCAAAGTGCTGTAGATCAAAAAATGTCTGTAAAGGTGAGAGCGATATATTGGTACTGTGAAGGTCTGAATCCTAACAGCATTCTTGCTTGTCAGTGCAACCTGGGTGTTGCTAAATTTTATAACTTTGTTTCTACTTGTTCACTGCTTTCCAACACAAACCACACACATATATTGAAAATACTCACCTGCAAAGAGGAGAGCTGTTCAGGAAAGATTTGTCTTTCTGGGCAGTTACCTATGATTGAATTACTGAAAATATTTTCAGTACATTTCTTCTTTATAAAACCCCTTCTGTTCTCTTATTCCATTCCTCAATATTTTCAGTACTTCTACTGCCATTCAGGAGGCAAGCTTTTCTGCAAACCTATTATTTTAGTGTATGGGCAGCCTATTTTCAAATACAGCAGCTAGGTATTGGCCAACAACATGCAAAAGGGCTAATTTTTACCTGACTTTTCACTCATGGCAGTGCTAATGGGCTCTCTTACCTCTAACTAATCACTGCTCTTCATGGGAACTTAAACCTTTGAGTAGAATTTTTGCCTGTTGGTGAAATTTGGAGATTGATTAATGGCTTTGCATAAACTTGGCTCTTTGAATAAACAAGACTCAAAAGGTAACTGGTAAAATAATTTCAATTGTGATTTGCAATGCTTTACTAGAATCATTGTTTCTTTTTTTCTATAGTTACTGAATTTGTGTGAGGCTGAAGATGGTTCCTTAATGAAACTACCTTGTTACAAGAGTCTTCCATCACTTGTACCTCTTCGGATTGCAGCCTTAAGTAAGTAAAACTTCCAAAGCAAAATTTGGTGTAGAGATGTATCATTTTGAGCAATGGGCAGTCTTCTTCCCAAGATCAGCAGGGAACCAAGATCAGCAGAAGACTGATGACTGCTCTCTAGAGGTCACAGTTTAATGGAGAATAATAGCAAAGTATTGATGCTTCCTTAATGACTAATGTTTAATTTCTGAAATGAACCTAGAATATTTTAGATTAATTATGTTGTATAGCATTAGGAACACTTCAGAACACTGTTAGTAGAATTTCCTTTCTTTTACTATTTTGTGATGTTTGTTGCTTTTGGCAAAGCATGTTAAGTTTTAGGTGTCTCTAATTTAAGATGAAATAAAAAGAAATTTGAAGAGAGAAATGTAGAATTAGAAGTGTTGTTTCCTCTCTTGTGAAACTGGCTTAACAAAGAGAACACATTTACTTTGATATTTACAGATGCTCTAGCTGCTTGCAATTACTTGCCTCAGTCCAGAGAGAAAATCATTGCTGCACTTTTCAAGGCACTTAATTCAACAAATAATGAACTGCAGGAGGCAGGAGAGGCATGCATGAGAAAGGTTGGTGTAGTAAAATATTGTTGCTTTTGAGGCTATAATTCTTGCTGCTTTACTTTCTTGTTACAAAACTTCCTGGGTAAGGTCTCTACAGAAAATAATAGTGATTCTGTTAACTTTTTGTTAGTGACACCAATATAATTAAGTTTCTGTCAGATGCAGGTTTTTTTGGGTTACCTAGCCCTTGAAATTAAGTACTGTAATTCCTGGTTTTACTGCAAAAGATTTTCTTGGGTTTCTTTGTTCCTAGAAGAATTGGTAGGGAGCCCCTAGACCTGGTTTTAGAAAAGTAAGCAATGCAGCAAAGTTAAACTCTGCATCACAGTTTGACAGTTTTCTTAAGAGGGACAGGGCTGTGCCTTCAGTGGATAAGGTCAGAAGTAGTATCCTTACATGGTGCTACACTACACTGTCTGTTCTCTGGATGCTAAGTTATAGTGTAAAAAAGCTGGAAGGACAGGGAAAAGGATATTATCTCATCATGATTTGTTGCCCAGTAGATATGCTTAATTCTGGTTCAGCAGGATTTTAATACAATTCTTCTATATTTTTAAAATTATAATAAAAATAGTTACATGATAGTGATGTGTAGATTGGCTTGTAACAGGACTATAACTGTAGTTATACTGATGGTTTGCATTTTTTTTAGGCTGTTGACTGATTAGAGGTCAGACATCTTTTCATGTCACTCTGGTCTTCAAAGGGCATGTCCTTGTTATTTATGGCTTGTTAGCAATATGGTTGGATTGAGAGGTAAAAGGGAGCAAGTAAGGGTTCTCCTGACCTATGCATTTGGTATAGAATTTTTCTAGTCTTTTTTCCTGTGATAAATCTGTGCCCACAGGGTGTTTGGTTATGACAGAAAATATTCTGTCTACTTGCAGCTGGGTTCTCTTGACCTTTTACATTATTCAGGATGTATGCAGATTATACACAGAAATTTGTTCTGTTGCCTTCAGCCAGATTCACAGGCAGCTCTTACTAAAGCAGTGTCTAAGTAGTTTGTGCATAGTTGTATGCTGAATTTATAATTGAGGCAGTTTTTCATTCCATCTGTAATTAAGATCTCCTACTTGATTGTTTCATGGAATACCTTACAGTGTGTCAGAAATACTTAAGTGCTTCACAAATCCATCCTGTCAGTAATATATTTCCAGTAGTAAATAGTGTTTAGGCTGTTGTGATCCAAGAGTACAAAATAAAAGAAGAAAAAGCAAGGCATCAGAATTCATTTTAAGAAAGATGCTTGTACAAATGTCACTCCTCTCTGCATCTGTATCTTAATACTGTATTCTCTTGCAGTTCTTGGAAGGAGCTACCATAGAAGTAGATCAAATTCACACACACATGAGACCATTACTTATGATGTTGGGAGACTATCGAAGTCTGACACTGAATGTTGTGAATCGTCTGACATCTGTCACTAGACTTTTTCCAAACTCTTTTAATGATAAATTCTGTGATCAAATGATGGTACGTCAATTTAAGTTTTCTTTTGCTCTTCCAGAAGAAGTTCTTTTAGTTAATATTGGTGGTGTTGAAAAATCAGAGAACAAATTACGATACTTGACATATATATAGGAAGTAAAAGATTTTTGTTTCACAATTAATAGAAAAACAGTCTTTAAAATGAGTTAATTGCTAAAGAGCAACTAAAGTGAAATGTTAAGAGATATTATTTTCTAGCACAGACATACCTAGTTATGCTAAGGTCTGCTTGGACAAATTTTTCTTAAAGCAAGGTGCTAGCAGCATAATTACTAAGGAAACCATTGAAAACATGTTTTACTTCCTAGTGGGATATGTCTGTTTTGGTGTTCTTGATACAGAAAATTGCAGAAGGTATTGCCCTTCTTATGTACAGTTTTAAAAATGTTTACATGAATTATTTGTCCTTTAGCCATGGATATTTAGAATATATGCATATAAGGCAAATAATTAAACAAGTGTAAGCCCACCAGACTTCAGATTTTGGTGCCTTTTAATGGCACTCCTGTAACTCCTTTTTTCTGGAGAGGACTTGTAGCTACAGTAAACTCTTCAACTGAAGGAATAAGAATGGGTACTCCTTTTCCCTTTGTTTCCTTCAAACAATAATTTCTGCCTCTGCTGCTTCTATTCTTGTAGTATTTGCTGTCACTTGCTAAAATGAAACAGTATAATTAGAATAATAATACTAATTGTTCTTTCTTTATAGCAACACTTGCGTAAATGGATGGAAGTTGTAGTTATTACACACAAAGGTGGACAACGGAGTGATGGAAATGTAAGTAAATGAATGCTTTTATGTGAGAACATGAGAAATAAATAGTATTAATGTTTTGGAATTAAAAACCTCATTCAGCTGTAAATGTTGCCACAACTGATTGTGCACTGTTTCGTTGCAAGATAATGAACTTATCGAATATTTGTTACAAAGCATGGTAAGAAGAGCTTCTTATCTGCTGATAACAGTTACTTTCAAGTCTATTCTATACAGGTTGTTGTGGGAACAGCTCATGGATTTTAATTTTTTTTTTTTCCTCAGGATTTTCTGCTTAGAAATCTGTTCTTTATTGGAATGGCTGATGAGCTCAGCAGCATAATCCTTTTTCACTAATATGTTTGATCTTCATAACATAGTATTTTGAAAATTATACATAATAATAATAATTAATAATATAATCCCAGTTAATTTAACATATAAGCTATGAAAAATTAGTTCAGTATTTGCCAGGTGATCAGTTTTCTTATAAATGGAAGATTACACAGCATAATGACAACATGGTGTGTGCTTAGCAATACAGCACTGAAGGGAACTCTTGTTTTAGTGTAATGTAGATTACCAGAAGTTTCATTATTTTTATTAATAATTTATATGAAGTGTTGAGATTTATTATTTAAGGAGAAAATTGTGGGGAATTTTGTTGTTCTCTTTTTTTTCAAATTAGAATGAAATCATCTTGGCTTTTAATTTCCTTCAAAACATGGCAATGGCTTAATGGCTTTTCATTACTCTTTCCTGTCACTGCAAAGAAAGCTTTTAAACCTGAATGCAGTGATTGCTTTGTTTTTGACCTAGATGTTCTCTAACTGAAAAGAATTTTGTTTCTTATGTTTAAACTTAAAACCTATAAATTTTTTAGTTAAACACAATTTATTCAGGTTCAAGTAGTTGTAAAATCTTCATATTCTTCTTTTGGGATTCACTTTTCCTCGCACTTGATGATTACAGATATTGTGAGGATCTTTTTTATCACAATAGTCTTCCAAACTGCAATCTGGCACCTCTGGAATAGTATTTGTCCCTAAATCACACTTAAATGTGAATTCTTCTGCTTTTAATGTTTTCTGTTGATGTTTTCTATGTAGTTTCTGTCTGTTTAGTTTCTAAACCTGTTTTTTTTTTTTCTTTGGTTTATAACCTACTTAATGCTGGGGGCAAGGTGTACATCAGGCACTTGAGAAATAAACATAATGTCACATCTTAAGGGAGGAGAGAAATCTATGGAAACATTTAAAAAATAGAATTGTGTGATGGAAAAACTAGTTGAAACTACTCAACTCCCGCAGTTGTTGCTGTCAAGTTTCCTTAAAAATTAAAACTTTAGGAAACTGGTGGAGGGCAGACAGTGAGGTCTCTGTACAATTGCTGTGGCAGTCTGTGTACTTATATTTGTATGTACAGTGTGCTGTTGCAATAATTGTAAATTCTAGATGTCTAAAAAACTAGGATGGGGAAACTGGTGGTCAGAGTTACTGTAGTTGGCCTTTCTCTTACTCTAATTTCTTCTTGATCGTAGTGAGATTCCAAAATCTGAGCTATTAACTTGAAAGCAATGTTAGGGAGTGTTGTTGGAGGGGGCTGCATCATTCAGTCTGAGTGAGAGTGGTTACACCTAGATGATGATAAACACACAAGGGAGAATGGAGCTGGTGAGGAAAAGCCTTGTGTTTGGTAGCTGAAATGGGACAGAGCACTGTTACAATGACTTCTTTGACCTAAAGAGTTTTTGTCTTTTTCCAGCAGCACATTATGAAGGTGCTGATGTTGTGCTTCAGTTCTCCACCAAAGTGCAGGTAGCAGTTAGCAAGGTTACTTAATGGAACAGTCCAAATGAAATGAGCTTACACATTTAAGTGGTGATTCTAGACAAACTAAAAACTTCTGATATCTCAGTTATAAATATTGCATATTAACAACTACTGCTGCTAAAATAACTGAGCTTTTTGTTCACCTAATTAACTTTGACAGTCCTACTGTGTTCCTGAACTGTGACTTGGCTGTTCAGATAAATGAACAAATTAAAGCATAACATGTTAAGTAGTGATTAAGATCTAATTTGTTGTCCCAATGAGTAAAATTTTTGATTTAAACTCCTTCTTCTTCTATTCCCTGCTTCCCTAAGGAAAGGGAAAGGATTTTAGGTCATGTCTTGTAATTGGAAAACCAAATTTTGAATAGAGGGTTGCCTCTGGCTGTCCTTCTCATGAACAGGGACATCACTGTGGAAATTCTGGACTGTAGCCTATCAGAAGGACTTTATAGTTTTGTAGTTGAAGTATTGAAAGTGATTTCATTATTCATTCTGGACGAATTTGTCACCTAAGGTGTTAAATTTTTGTTCCCCTTAATAATCTCTAATATATTTTATTCAATAGAAATATTTGAAAAGCTATGTTTAAACAGTGTACAAGGAAAAAAAAGGATGCTTTTCATCCTAATTGTTAGGAGCATGGGAGATTCTCATTGTCTCCATTCTTTCAGTTTGAGATGGGAAAATAACCCTATGAAAGTCATTTTCTGACTCCAACCTAAATAATAGCATTTACTGATTTGTTCATTTATTTGATGTTTCTGGGGGCTTTTTCTTTTCATTCTGTGACTTCTGTTTTGGTTCAGCCTGCCGTGGGAGGGGTAGAGGTGAGAAACTCAGTGGAGGGACCAGGAAGTTCTTTGTTGTGATTTTTATTTTTATTTTCTTCTCTTTCTTTTAAACTGTGATCTGCTAGCTGTATTATTGTGTTTTGGGCAGAGTGCATTGTGCCTTTGAGTGCAGTGCTGTGAATTGTCTTCTGTTTTCTGTGGCAGCATTGTTTTGGTAACATTGCTGTTAAGGATGCAAAGCATGTTTATAATAGGAAAAGGAGGATTTTTAGCTTCTGTGAAGGCATAAGGTTCTGTATGTGTTCTTAGTCCTAAGTAGTCTTGTGAAGGTCTGTCTAGGAAGATCATGTTAAAGGAGTGGGGCCTCGTACTTCGTGCTTAAATGCAGCTGAGGAAATGTAATGTGCTTTATAATACTCTTTAGGTTACTGCACATCAGAAATCTGTTTTAGAGAAATGATGGGGGTCGATGTTTTGTGTTTTTACGTTCACTTTTCTTACTGAAGACAACCCACACTCCAGCTAACTGAAGGAGAGTGCCCATTTAAATTACACAATGAAAACCACAGAATTATTTTGGACTTAGGAAGAATTCAATACCTAGGGGAAGAACAGAGTTGACTTCTTTAAAGTAACCAGCTGTTTGCAAGATCCATTGAACAGTTCTGTGAGAAGCTGCCTGTCTTTCTCATCATGTCTGATACAGGGTTGTGGGGATTATACAAGTTGTTTAGAAAGGAAGGTCTGGATTTTTGATGCATGAACCACTCTGCCAGTGCAGTGAGCAGTCCATAACTCCCCCATCGCCATTATCATTACTCAGTATTTAGCTCGTACATGTAAACCACCACTACAGGGACAAAGAAATGAAAATTAAACCATGATACTATAAGGGAGAGAGGGTAGACTTCTGCAAGAAGTTTTCTGTGTACATCATGGTAAGTAGATGCTGTAAATATGTTAACCTTTTACATATGGTTGCTGGCTCTGCTATTAAAGAGAAGAAAGAAGGCAGGATGTGTGATAGTGTTTTTGTGTATTTAAATAGCAATACTAATTTGTGTTTCTTTTTACCTGTAGGAAATGAAGATTTGTTCAGCAATTATAAATTTATTCCATCTGATCCCAGCTGCTCCTCAGACATTGGTTAAACCCCTCCTGGAAGTTGTTATGAAAACAGAACGAGCAATGTTAATTGAGGTAAAAGTGGAAATCAACTAGGTTTTTTACTGATATTTTTTGCTTATAGTATTTTAAAACTTTAGGATACAGTAATTATAATATTTTAAATATGTTGTGGGAACATTTGATCTAATAAATAAACAAATATGCTCTTCAAGACTTTTAGGAGGTATTAACATTTCTCTTAGATTCTTAAAAGTGAAGTTTTGAAACTGTCAATAAATTCTCACCATTGAAGTTCTGAATATTTTGTGACTGCCTAAATGCCCAGTCAAATGTGTTTTCCTGAGAGGTGGTAAATTAGTAGAAAATACTTTTTATTCTGCATTTTTAATTTAAGCTTTTTTAATCTTTCAGGCTGGCAGTCCATTCAGGGAACCACTGATAAAATTTTTGACACGTCATCCGTCGCAGACTGTGGAGCTGTTCATGATGGAAGCCACTTTAAATGATCCACAATGGAGCAGAATGTTTATGGTAAGCTGTGTAGGGAGGAGAGCAGGAAAAACCCTTCATCTTCACAAATCTGATGAATGAAAAGTTTCTAATATTTCCCATAATGGTCTTACTCTGACTGAAGGGTACCTATTCTCTATTTTGTTTGTTTGTCCTGAGATGTTGATTTTAACCCTTTCCAGACCATGTAAAATTATTACTGAAGTTGTAACAGTTATTTTTATATATATTAAATATAACCTCTACAACTTGAGTGAGTAATATGAAAGCTGAAGGATGATATGCCTTTTGATATTTTTTCTTTTAAAGATTGTTGTTAAAATGATTTCTTCCTCAGAGTTTCTTGAAACATAAAGATGCCAAACCTCTACGAGATGTACTGGCAGCTAATCCTAACAGATTCATCACTCTGCTGTTACCTGTTGGTACCCAAGCAGCTGTTAGACCTGGTTCTCCAAGCACTACCACAATGCGTCTCGATCTTCAGTTTCAGGCTATTAAGGTATTCATTTATTCTTGTTTATCTCTGCAGCAGATAGTTAAAACCTCTTTAGTTACAGGCCAGTTATATAGAGACTTTCAAGTGTGTATGAATTAAAGGTTGGTGAAAAGCGCTTGTAAATGTGTAAAGTTTTTGTAGTCAGAGTCAATCTAGGAAGGGAAAAGAGACTGAAACAAACTATACTTTTTATTTAATCAAGTAAGATGCAAGAGAAAAACAAATTATTTTTTATAAGCGAAATTCCTTTAAAAATTCAACTGAAATAGTTTTTGATACTCTCTAAATATTTTAGAATCCTTAATTGATTTAAAGAAGTGCTTTTATGTTGTTTCTTCAGACAGATCTGGTGTTTGTTGACTCTCCATTTATCTTGTTTTGCCTTTTGACAGATCATAAGTATTATTGTTAAGAATGATGAATGTTGGTTGGCAAATCAACATTCCTTGGTGAATCAGCTGAAACGTGTATGGGTGAGTGAAGCTTTTCAGGAGAGACATCGTAAGGAGAATATGGCTGCGACAAATTGGAAAGAACCTAAGCTATTAGCATATTGCCTGCTGAATTACTGCAAGTATGTAAAAACCTTTTATTTTCTATAGCTTGCATACATTATTTCATTTAAATTTTGAAAATACTGTGAAGGTATACTGGGGTACTAAAACGAGTTTGCAGTTAGTGAAGAGAAAGTTTAATGTATTTGATAAGACAGTCACTAGCTCTAAAACCATGTCTCTTGTCCTGCCTGCTCTTGGAACTCCGCTTATTTAAAACCAAGATCAGTTTCTTCACCAAGTTAGCAGTGTAATAGTTTGGTTGGGTATTTTTTCAGAGAAGCTTTTTGTTTTCTGTATTTCCACAGGCGGAATTATGGCGATATAGAGTTGCTCTTCCAGTTGCTTCGGGCTTTTACAGGTCGATTTCTCTGCAATATGACCTTCCTAAAGGAATACATGGAGGAAGAGATCCCCAAAAACTACAGTATTCCCCAAAAACGGGCTTTGTTTTTCCGGTTTGTAGACTTCAATGACCCAAACTTTGGAGATGAGCTTAAAGCCAAGGTAACTAAAGCAATTAAATCAAAGAAGTCTGGTATTTAGGTTTAATTTTCTTCTTGGGAACTAGGGCAACAAAACTCGCTTACTTAAATGTCAATGAGTTTGATAATTGGCAGAGCCATTTAGGTGAAAATATCATACCTGAGAAACAGCAATAATAAACAGAGACAGCAATTTATCTTGCTTTCAGTGCTGACTATTTTAGTGTACACTTTCTAAGAATCTTTGACCTTGCAGTGGGAAAATGGTGGGGGGAGGTTGGGGAAGAAATTTGTGTGTATCTGTTTCTTAAAGTTTTATTCATATCTTATTTTTGTAAAAAAGTGAATGTCTAACACAGAGGCTTGCACGTGTAATTACTTGACAGCTATTTACAGAATCTTACAGATGAGTGTAACTTTTCTTCTGTTTATATTCTGTAGGTGCTGCAACACATTATGAATCCTGCTTTCTTGTACAGTTTTGAAAAAGGAGAAGGTGAACAACTGTTGGGACCCCCAAATCCAGAGGGAGATAATCCAGAAAGCATCACAAGTGTTTTTATAACAAAGGTAACAGTCCTTGTTTACATCAGGTGTTAGGAAATTAAAACAAAAAGTTGTTCCTCTCATTTGCTTCTCAACCCTTATTTGAATTAGTTAAGCTATTTCTGAATCTGATTAGTTGTATCACATTGTATAACAGTTGTGAGATCATCACTCACCAGTAGGACTGGACTACAATTTTCAGCTTCTGATAGCTCTTTGACTTCACTTGGATGTCTGTCTTTGACAGGCCCATTTCTAGTCTTTATCATAAAGCTTATTGTTATTGAAAATTAGTATCTTCGTAATTCGCTTTGGTTTCATTGAACTAATTAGCAGTTATAAAGTAGATCATGTTGAACATGATGGTTGGGTTTTTAAATGATTTTTTTTATATGTTAGCACCTTGGAATTTCCTAGGTTTGCTTATTTAAAAGTTCTCACCTCAGGAGGTTGTTTTGTGGATATTAAACAGAATGAAAAATATGGTTATAATTGTTAGTCTTCTTAAAAACCACTGACAAAGCAAAAGAAGAGGAATTTTATAGGTAATGAAATTGTTTTGTTGTGTGTTTTCTCACCTTCCTCTTCTCCTCTTTGATTATTCCTGGAACTAGGTGCTTGACCCGGAAAAACAGGCTGATATGCTGGATTCTCTTAGGATCTACCTCTTGCAGTTTGCCACACTTCTGGTTGAGCATGCTCCACATCACATTCATGACAATAACAAAAACCGGAACAGCAAACTGCGGCGCCTGATGACCTTTGCTTGGCCTTGCCTCTTGTCTAAAGCATGTGTAGACCCAGCATGCAAATACAGTGGGCATTTGCTCTTGGCACACATCATTGCCAAATTTGCCATACATAAGAAGATTGTTCTGCAGGTATTGACTATGGGCTTGAATTCATACATTTAGGGTGTGTTGATAGAAGTTCTGTAGTGTGCTTTCTTTGCATTTTAATTTTAAATAGTAGTGGTTTTGGGTACTTTGTATACAAGTAACAGTTACATGGATGTGCAATGAGCAGATACAGAAGCAGCAAGCCAAATATTAATAACAAATTTATTTGGGGATAGGAGAGTATAGAAGTAAGTTTGAAGATAAGTGAAAACAGAGAGGGCAAATGGGACAAGGAAAAGTTTTTCTGGTAAAATTAACAAACCTGGTAATATTTCTTCATTTAAGAGACAGACATTTAATTTGTGTGAGAATGTGGGGACCAAAGGAAAATTTCAAATTGGACAGTGGAAAGGGAGAAAAAGGAAGCATAAAGGAGACACAAGTGTATGCTATATATTTCTGATGATAAAGTATCATCATACATTTACCAAAGTATTGGCCTTTAGGGAAAAAATCATGTTCTTGAGAACATATGTTGTAGTTTCTCTGTATATATTTGTAAATATACAAAGTGTTAATGTTGATCAGAAACTTTGCTATTTAGGTTTTTCACAGTCTTCTGAAAGCTCATGCAATGGAGGCCCGAGCTATTGTCAGGCAGGCGATGGCAATCCTGACTCCAGCTGTGCCTGCTCGGATGGAGGATGGACACCAGATGCTGACTCACTGGACACGAAAAATCATTGTGGAAGAGGGCCATACAGTTCCCCAGCTAGTACATATTTTGCACTTGATAGTACAACATTTCAAGGTACTTTTAGCAGTTTTTCTCATAGTCACTGTATCCAAGATATCAAGGAGGTCAACTGCAGTTTGATTAGAAAATAATAATTTGATGTATATATTTTGGCTTCAAAAGACATCAGCTCTCTGATTTAAAACTGAAAACAACTATTAAAATTAAATAGGAAACATCTTGCTGAGCTTTAGAATGGTTTAATTTGGAATTATAAATGTTAGGTGAAGATCTGTGAGTTTAATTAATTTCATATGCATTAGTACTCTTTAACAGAGCTGTGAGGAGTCTTCAAGAGTTCTTTGAAAAAAGAGCAGACCTATATTTTTTTCCATCCTTTCCATCCTCCAGTAATCCTTGTTTATTTGACTATGTATATTCTGTGGGGTTAATTATGTTACTTTTATCTCCAGCTCATCTATGTTGGGCAATATTGAATCAAATGGAGAACTCTGTAGTATGTCAAGATAGGAGCATTTTTGAAGACAAATGTTAAAATATGATGCAAAGTGGTAGATACCTAATATGCATTTAAAACACTTTTCAGGAATTGGTGCCTAATTCCTTCTTGAAAAAAAAAAATCGGGAGTTTGTTCAAATGTGAGCTGTAGCTCTCAAAAAGGGCTGGCAAAAAATTGGAATGATTTGTCTTTGAGAAAAATCATTTATCTTGAAAAGTACCTCTTTGTTTTGTGGAATCAATCACTACAGAAAATTGTAACCAAAATTTTATTTTCAAAGCATTGGTTGCCTTTACAGATTTCAGAATTTGAATATAGCATGGATTTACTAAGCTTTGGAATTAAAGACTATTTAATTACTTTGCTTTATTTTAACTCTGTAGTTTTTGTGTAGGATTTTATTGGCTAACATGAGTGTGAAATCATCTTTTCAGGTTTATTATCCAGTGAGACATCACTTGGTTCAGCATATGGTTAGTGCCATGCAGAGACTGGGCTTCACTCCCAGTGTTACGATAGAGCAAAGAAAATTAGCTGTGGATCTTGCTGAAGTAGTTATTAAATGGGAATTGCAAAGAATTAAAGACCAGCAGGTAGGAAGTCTAAATAAACTGGTAAAGCTTAAACTGTTATACAGTTAAATGCTTTTATAACATGCACACTGCTGCTATTTCAGCCAGATTCAGATATGGATTCAAGTGCAAGTGGAGAAGGAGCAAGTTCTGCCTCATCTGCTGTTAAAAGAGGATTGTCTGTTGATTCTGGTCAAGAAGTAAAACGGTTCAGGACAGCTACAGGAGCAATAAGTGCTGTAAGAAAAAAAATAAGGTTTTGTTCAGAGATTCTGGAATTATAAACTCCAATGACTGAGCAGTTTAGTGAAACTGAATTGAAAGTTGTATTTAAAACAACCTCCCTGAACTGAAAGTTGTATTTAAAAAAAGTATTTTAAATTTGTTCTGCTTGTTGTAATCCTCCTTCCATGTTGCTTATTTTATTTTGTGTTTTGTATATATGCAGGTATTTGGACGTAGCCAGTCCTTGCCAGGAGCTGATGCACTTCTTGCTAAGCCGATTGACAAGCAGCATACAGATACAGTTGTGAATTTCTTGATTAGAATTGCTTGCCAGGTAGTCTGTTTATTCTGATATGCAAATACCAAAGCAGCATAAGTAGCCAAGCCCCCTCTTTTGGCTAAGAGCCAAAAGCATATACCCCTCTTCTAATAAGAGTAATTTTATGCTTGGATTATTCTAGTGTTTGTATACTCTCTTTTGCTAAAAGGAGAGAACCTTTAATGTGAAATTTTATAAAAAGTAAATTTTTTTCATTTAAAAATGAAAGAAAATTGAGTTTGTTAATTAGTTTCTGCATGTATTTCATTTCACAAATGATGGTTATTAGTCATGAGAGATGTTTTAGCTTCATATTATTGGTTTTGTACATTTATAGCTTGATACAAGGAGTGTTTGAAATAAAAATTTGTAAACAGTTGCAATCCAGATTTTGAAACTGAAAGACTTCATTTTACTAAAGATTTTAAGCAAATCTTCTTGCAAATTAACTTTTCTAGAGTGAGAAAAACTAGCTGAGTATAGCCCAAAGCCGACTAATTTTATGGCTTCTATTTCTGCAGCAGACTGCTGGCAAGTAATATGGAATTTTATACACCACGGTCTATTTCACAGAACAGACATGCTCTTGAAGTATAAAGGTGAAATGAATGAAGAGCTGTGTATGTCTGTGGAAACCTTGCAAACTGAAAAGATTAATGTTCAGAGTTGTAGATTAAGCTTTTTTTAGGATACATTTGATGGGTGATTTGGGGTAATTAGCTAGCAGTTTAGGCACCCGTTCGCATATTACTATTTAGTTGTCAGGTTTTTATGCTGTTAAATACTCCCTGGCTATACCAATAAAACTACTTAGGCTCATCCATTTCAGAAATAAGGAATTATATGCTTGCTTTGAATGTGTTAATGAATTAATGAGTTGGTTACTAAAGGATGTCATTGTGTTAACTCTGATTCATTGCTAGGTAAATGACAACTCAAACACTGCTGGATCTCCTGGGGAGCTGCTGTCTCGACGCTGTGTCAACCTTCTTAAAACAGCTTTACGGCCAGACATGTGGCCAAAATCAGAACTGAAGTTGCAGTGGTTTGATAAGCTGCTGATGACAGTGGTAGGTAACCTTCTGGTCCTGTACATATCTAGGTTTTACTAGCATGTAAGTTGATTGAATACTGATGGTACCTTGAGATCTGGAGACTGATTTTACAATCTTAATCTTATCTTCTTTGTAGTGAAATACATAGGTTGTGAAGTATATGAATTGCTCCAGTGGTAATATTTTTTTTAGTAGTAGGGAGATTTACATATTGAGATAGAGTTTTATTGGTTCTTAGTTTTCTGACTACCGTATGGTAATATAAAATTCCCTGAAAGGCTAACTTCTTTTTTATTTGATGATCCAATGTGTTTTTCTTATCATCTGTATACTATTCCTATATTTTTTTGCCATATAATAAGTTTTTCTATATGAATTTTATTTGTATCATGTTAATCAATAGACTAGCAACTCTTAACTGTGTTAAATTTTTAGGAGCTCTCTTAATGTCATTTTTGTTTCCTTGAATAAAGGAGTAATGTATCTTTTGGAAACTTAAACTTTTTGAAGATAAACATGAAAATTTGCTGTGGCTCATTATTTTCCAAACGCTGATCTGCATGTGCTATACTTTCATAACACTGTTGTCTTTATGGAGCTAGATAGTCCTTGAAAGGGCAAGTATTTTCTTCCTTCTTTCCTGCTGGAAGAGTTTTTGATGTGGCTCTGTTTGTTTTGGGTTTCCAAGGGTTGATAGTGCTCCAGGGAGCTCATTTGTTGCTTTACTCATCTTTCCTTGAGAAGTGTGCAACCTGAGTAAAAATTGCCATTAAATTGCTGTTTCCCTGTGTTACGGTCCGAGGTAACATTAACATTTATTTTTGTTTTGGATCTGTGAAACAAAGTCCAACCGGAGAAAGTTTGGGTGCAAGCAGATTTTATTTGACAATTGACACAGGCAAAAATATAGAGCCAAGCAAAAGAGGGAGGGTGGAAAAGAAGATATAAAAGAAGATAAAAGAAAGAGAGAGAAAAGTGGTAAGGAAGTGGTAAGAAAGAGTGAGAGAGAAAAGTGTAGAAAAAGGGTAAGAAAGTGGGAAGAGTGAGAGAGAGAGAGTCACCACCACGGGTCCAGCTGTCCAGCAAGTTTCTTCAGGATGGCTCTGATTCTGGATAGGAAAGGGGAGTAGTCTTCACCCAGTCATTAATTCTTCTTCCAGGCATATTCCCTGTTCTGTTCCAGCCACCTTAGCCAGGTACTTCACAAGTACAATCAAGGTGGCTCAGTCGTGCCTGGAGGGACCACCCAGCATTGAAGGCTGGCGCTCAGAAAAGGGGAGTAGTCTCCACCCAGTAGGTCTTCCCACATCTCGAGGTGTCACCCCCTGCTCAGCTCTGGCCATCCAGGTCCTCCACCCTAGCCAGGGCTATTGATTTTAAAATTGCTCCTTTGAGACAATTGCAAATCAGTGAGGTCAGACACACACCCTGCCTCAAGACAAACATGCACCATACCATTCCTCTGGTTTGGGTGGACATGATTGCTGTTTACTTAATACAGGGATAGAAGCCCTCTAAAAGAGGGATTTTGGTCATAGTTTTGTGGTATATGGTGTCAGTTACTCAGGAGATTCAGAAAAAAGAATAAAGCTTCTGCAGAAAACTAATTTACTAGTGTAATGATAATTGTATAGGTTTGGTTTTTTTTCTTTAGCTCAAAATGTCCCCTTTTCTATTTTTAAACTATAACGTAGCATAGAATATGAATTTTTAGCTCTTCACTGCCTCTAAAAAAAAGGTTGACAAAAAGATAAAACACTGTCCTCTGAAAGCATTCCTAACCAGCAAGGTTGCAGGTAACTTTCAAAAGACTACAAAAACATTAGAAGGAGCATATACTGTAAATGCACAAGTAACATTTTTATGCTAAAAGATTTTATAGAGCCTTGTATCTTACAGTTTTATATTTCATGAATTATACAAAAGATTGACTTGAAATATCACTCATGTAGAACAATCAACCTTATTATCTGTTTCCAACACATTTGATCCGGACTTACTGAACTGTGTAATACTTGTGTGCTTTCCCCTGCTCACTGCCTTTTTGTGTGTGTTCTCTTTAGGAACAACCCAACCAGGCCAACTTCGCCAACATTTGCACTGGCTTAGAGGTCTTAAGTTTCCTGTTAACTGTACTGCAGCCCCCTGCTATCCTTAGTAGCTTCAAACCCCTGCAACGAGGTGTAGCAGCTTGTATGACTTGTGGAAACACCAAAGTTTTGAGAGCAGTCCACAGTTTGCTTTCTCGCTTGATGGGAATTTTCCCTACAGAACCAAGTATGTGTTACTTTCTTCCTCCGTTTATCCTTGTTTCTGTGTAAGTTAGTGATTAAGGGTGGGGTGAAGACACTCTTTTGAATGTGCTAATATTCTGTTTTATGATTCCTGCATTTAATGGTCCATTTGAGCTTGCACTTTCAACCCCTGTGTCAAGAAAGAAAAGCTGAAATAAGTAATCATGTGGAATATATCATTATCCATTGACATAAAAACTTAATAACCTGTGGCTGTCATAACTTTGGTTGAAGAAATGCATGCTATAAATTGTAATTGCAAAAATACATTCAATTTTTCAGCTTGAGAAATGCAATTTATTAGTTGCTAAGCTTTCCTGTTTTGCTAAACCAAGGAAGAAAGCTAGAGTGTAAAAAGAAAGACAATAGGGTGTGTCTTAATGTAAACTAATTTAGATAATCTTTTCTTAAAAAGAATCAGTAATCTAAGATGTCTCATCAAAATGAGTTACTTAGAAGTGTTGTGCACTATTATAAAAGACACACTGGTTGTATAACAGTTTTCTGTAAATGAAGGATCTGTTAGTGCTGCCTTGGTTTAGAAGCAAGATAAAGATTCAGTGATGGTGTAGAGGAGTGTGTGTTCACAGTGTAACTGTTCCTTGCCTGTTCTGTAGCCAATGTTGCCAAAAGTAAACACAATCCTGTAAACTCTGTAGGTACCTCAAGTGTAGCTTCAAAGTACGAAGAGCTGGAGTGCCTTTATGCTGCAGTTGGAAAGGTTATTTATGAAGGACTTACTAATTATGAAAAAGCCACTAATGCTAATCCTTCTCAGCTCTTTGGTAAGTTTTCTCCATCACTGGTAGATGTCTGTAGAGTGCCCGACACTGAGTATGATCTTTGGCACCAGCTTTTATTTTCCATAAGGAAACTGAAATCTGATATAGTGCAGAGAAGGCTGTGGGAAGCATTGGGAGCTGACCTGAGCAACAAGCTTGGGATGTCTGGCAGCTGTGAAGAAAGGAGCTGGGGGTTCATTGCATTCTGTCTTCTCCTGGTAGCTGACTTGGGAGCAATAATTGGAAGTGGGGAGCTGCAGCTGTGCTGGATAGAAACCTTCTGTATTCAAAGTGCATGGGGAACATTCAGATTAACCAAAATATAAAATACATGGAAATACATCCTGCTTCTCTGAGATACAGTAGAATGTTTCAAGGAACTGTGTAAACATTGTTACATGTTATTGCCTTATACTTTCTTTTTCAGTTGTTTTTAAATCCTCATTTATCAGCTGATTTCAATAGTGTAGGAAGATTTATTTTTTTATAGCTCTAGAATTCTCACTAGGTAAGAAATTGCAAAAATGCTATTTTTTTTCTCAAGTGAGAAAATCTGAATTTTTAACATATGCCATTCTGAAGAGGTGAAATGTGCAACTTTTCTTGTTATTTGTACATACTTAACTGGTGGAGAGCTCAGCTACATAATGGAGTGATAAAGATATATCGGAGTAATACAGTTTGGACCAGAACTGGTTGTGTGGGTAATACAGACCTGAAATTGCACAATTTTGCAAAACTTGCTGATTTAAATGGCAAATGTCTTTCACTATTCGACTCTTGTGATCTGTGTGGATAGCTGTAATTTTGCTTTGGGAATTGCCTATTGGTCAGATGTCAGGATGTGCTTTACAACAAACTAACCAAGAAAGATCTTTCTTACATTTTGTCCAGAGCTTAGGAGCAGCACAGTGCTCTAACCACCAGGCAGTGCATGTCTTACTAATTCTGTGTTTAAGATATGGAATTTTGTGTGCCAAATTTATGCACAGCTGAGCACAAAAAGAAAGACTTTTCAAGTAGCAATTCAATGAACAAAGCACATTTTAATAAATGTTATTGTAGGTTTTTCTTGAATGACAGAAGTTGTAGTAAGGAAAGGGATACCTATAGGTTTTTTAGAGGGTATACTTTGATAAGATGGATGTCTTTTTTAAAAGAGTTAAATGTTTTAAAGCATAGATATTGCTAACCTCATTGGTTTGAATGTATGCAAACTTTATGAAATTTTATAAAAAGTTTCTGGAGTAGAAAACCAAGATTGTGTAATTTTTTAAAAATTTATTGTAAATTACTAAATATAGGCCTATTCATGTAAGTTTTTCTATGTTTTGCTGCTAAAAGAAATGTACAATATTAGGAGCAGAGTTATTTTTCCTGGTTAGTTACATTTAAAAAAAAATTTAAGGATGTAGAGAAATATCTGCTTTCATTTCCCCTCTCCCCCTTGCCCTCCATCACACACTTTGACATAGAACTTTCAAATGTTTTTACTAGTGCAAAAATAACTTTTTAATGGTAGAATAAAGTTGAGACTGAAACTTCTCTTCAAATCTATCCAGATTTCAAGTATTTGCAACTTGGGTAGTCCTGTGCTTCTTTAATGGGAGGACAAAATACTGCTAGAACACCTCCCTGTGTTTTCACATAGAATATCCAAGTTGAAAACCAGTGTCTTGCTCAGGTCATGCACACTGAAAGTTCTACTTCCTTAAGTTTTGTTTTTACCTATAGGTACTCTGATGATTCTGAAGTCTGCATGCAGTAACAATCCCAGCTATATTGACAGATTGATTTCAGTTTTTATGCGATCTCTGCAGAAGATGGTCAGGGAACACTTAAACCCACAGGCTACAGCAGGAACAGCAGAAGCAAATACAGGTATTACATTATATAGTCTAAGGATGTAAATGATTAGCAGTGCTATAAGGTAATAAAATTGCTTCATCCTTAAAGGGATTTAAACTATTTTGTAGAGTTTTGTGTGCATTGTTACATGTGGAAAAATACTTCAGCATTAGTGAACAGTATTATTGATGTATTGAAGTACAATAACGTGCTTTGAGTTCCTATTACCTGCTTAATGTGTATATTTCAACATCAACCGAAGAATTTCAGTGAATGGTTAGTGAATATTTGTTGATCTACAGCATATCTAGAAATTATTCAAGAGTTTATAGTGTTGAAGGCAGAGGTTCTGCTTTTTAAGGTGTGGTGTGGTGGTTTTGTGTGTTGGGTTTTGTTTTGCTTTGTGGTGTGGTGTTGTTTTTTTGTTTGTTTGTTTGTTTTTTACTCCTTCCTATTTCACTATATTGGAAAAACTGTGAAATTGACTTCTTGTAGCTGGTGCTTTTGGTTTTATCTTAAAATTGCATCTTTTTAAGTCTGTACAACTCTGTCATCAAGTGAATTAGGTCATGAATCATTGAAAGAATAAAAATCAGATGTTCTTGTAGAAGAAAATTCAGTGCTAGTCAAAAGCACTGTAATTTATTAGTGGACAAGCTACTGAAGAAAATATTTTGAAAGTATCTTCTGCTGTTAGAGTCCTAGCCCATACTTAATTAGGAAAATTATGAGAACATTGCAGACTTTATTAACACTGAGAAACAACTGGAAAATTATTAAACTTGACAGATAAGGAAGTCAGGAAATTAACTGAATAGAATAGGCATGTTGCATCATATAATACTTCTTTCACAGGTTAAATTGCAGGTTTTAATTGCTGGGGCTTTGTAATATCTTTTACCAAAGATTGACTGAAATGAAGCCACACAGATTTGACTTCAGGATTTTGAATGGATTTTGTTGTTTGGTTTTGTTTTTCTTTTGTTTTGCTTTTTAGTAATTTTGGAAACATTATTTCTAGGGATATATTTCCAGCTAACAGATATTCTTGCTGCTCTTTTAAAAATGGCAGTAGCATATCTTGAAAATTCCTTGGCTAGGTGTTTTATAAATGAAAACACAATTCTGATCCTTTTTTTGCATCTGTAGCAGGTACAAGTGAACTGGTAATGCTAAGCCTGGATCTTGTGAAAACTCGCCTGGCTGTGATGAGCATGGAAATGAGGAAAAATTTTATACAAGCTATTCTAACATCTCTTATTGAAAAATCTACTGATTCCAAAATTCTTCGTGCAGTGGTAAAAATAGTGGAAGAGTGGGTGAAAAACAATTCCCCAATGGCAGCTAATCAGGTAAATTGAGAAGACAAAAATCATTATTGCTCTCAAATTCTAAGTAACTAAGTCACTGTTATAATTCATCAGGTTTTGACATAGAGGTTTGTCAGGATCTGTGAAAGTAACTGGAGTTAAAAATGCTTAACATTTTGTAGTCTTATATTAGGTGTTTGATCTCAAAACCTGTTTTGCTGAGAACTTGTTTTGAAGTAAAGATTTTGAAATATGTTTCACATTAACTTGGATAGGGAGAGTCTTTAGGAAGAAGATGACTAATGCTGGTTTAAATTGTGTTATTCCTGTAACATTTTGTGCCCTCTTCAATTTGCCATATTTTCTGCTAGAGTTGAGTATTTGACACTCTAGTGCTATATAAAGGGACCTACATTTTTGAAAGATACTTTTGATTTTTGTAATCCTTGAATAACTTAAACAAGCTTTTAGTCATAGCTTGAAAATTTTCTAGCATGTATTAGAAGGATAAACACTTGAATTATTTTCTTTTTAAGAACTGTGACCTTCTACCAAGCTATTTTTCAGCACTTTAGAAGTGAAAGAGTGATATAAAGGATGGCTGAGCTGCACTTTGAATGTGCCAGTTCTCTGCATGCTTTAAGATGAATTGACAAAATTAATCATGTCTTCTTTTAACACAGACACCTACTCTCCGGGAAAAGTCCATTTTACTAGTGAAAATGATGACTTACATTGAAAAGCGTTTTCCAGAAGACCTTGAATTAAATGCTCAGTTCTTAGACCTTGTTAACTATGTCTATAGGTAATTATAGCAATTATCATTTATTGCAGCGTATTGGTTCATAATTTGTACCATATATGACCTTTATAACATGCCATTAATCTTTTAAAGTCTGAATTAAGTAATAAATTTTTTTTCTAAATTGAAAAATCAATTAATTTCACTGACCCTACAATTCATAGTTATGAAAAACAATTGGTAAATAAAAGTTCCTTAGAAAAGATTTTCTTTTGGCTGCACACCCAGGCACCAGGGGATCCTTGTAGATGGTTGTATTCTAAACACTGTGGTGACAGCTGAAATCTGTCTCTTTTCACATCTATGGTTTATAAAGATTTTTTTTTTTTTCCTCTTGTAAATTTATTATAAATTATACTTTCTGGAGAGTTTTCTTAGCTAGCTAAACTGGCAGGTTTTGTAACATGAAATAATTGCAATAGTTACTGTATCAAAAAATGCCAGGTATTTTATTTTGTGCTGATGATTCACAATCTTTAGAGTTACTGTTTGCTGCTCTCCTGTTTTCTGGTTAACTGTGCAAAGCCCTGCTGTGGACCTGGTAGTCAGAATTTTTTCTCGCTTAATATCATTTGGCATTTCAATCAAGATGCAAATATGGACAATATCCTTTCACAATTATGATACAGTTTTATCTTGAAAGAGTTTTTGGGATAGTTCTGGGGTAGTTTTCTCAGAAGCAGCAGTATTTGCTTTGCTGTTTCTTTCAACTGCTGCAGCCGAATGTGTGCCGCACCATGGGGACTTCTGCAGAAGTCACTTCTTTTGATTTTCCATATTTTATATACAAAATGTAGGAAGAGTTTCATTTTGATGTCTCTGTCATTTCATTTTTATTCATTTTAGGGATGAGAATCTTTCTGGTAGTGAACTTACTGCTAAACTTGAGCCAGCATTTCTGTCGGGTTTGCGTTGTGCTCAGCCACTCATACGAGCCAAATTTTTTGAGGTGTTTGACAATTCCATGAAACGTCGTGTTTATGAGCGCCTCCTTTATGTGACCTGTTCTCAAAACTGGGAAGCAATGGGAAATCACTTTTGGATAAAACAGTGCATCGAGGTAGGGGGCTAACACAATTTAAGAAATGTTTCATTTGTCATTTTTTTTTTGGCTGACTGTAAAAGCATTGTGCAGTCTGTGTCTTTTATTATGTACTGTTGGTATCAAAGCTAAAAATACAAAATCTGCTGTCTCAGATACTTCCAGTGGTGCTTAAAAATGTGTACAGTGTCAAAATCACAAAGCTGCTTCCTGGAAAGTAGATTTAAAATCAACCTTTAACATCTCTTTTCTCTATGAAAAGCTTAATGATCAAGTTAATACTTCTTAAGACAATCCATTTCTTATAAATGATGGTGATTATAAAAATACAGGAGTTGATATTGTAGATAGTTCAAGGCTGGAAAGTGTTTGCTTCCTGGTATGACAGCTGTTGGGTTAGGATAGCATTGAAATGAAATCGAAATTTTTGGTTAGTTTTTTTGAAATAATAGGGGACCAAACCTCTTTCAGGCTTTTATTGTAATGGGGAATCTCTGCATGTATTAGTTGATTGGGGGAACTAAATCTATTTGTTAAAAAGTACAAAATGCAGAATTTAGGCATGTAAGATCCCTTTTTATTCACTGTCATGCAGGAGAAGCTTGAAATAGAATATACAGTCATGAACTTCAAAATGGTGACAAAATGGGATAAGATGAACATGAAAATGTATTACTGTGCTTATTGAGTAAAAGTGACAAACTGGCCTTAATCATGTTATTGAAACTTTTATCTTGCTAAATATTAAAACATAGTGATATTTTACCTGAAATACTGCAGTAAAACCTATATTTGAAAACTTGCCTTGGTTTTTAATATCTTAGCTCCTGTTGGCAGTGTGTGAGAGAAATACTACAATTGGGACAAGCTGTCAGGGTGCTATGCTTCCCTCTATCACCAATGTTATCAACCTTGCTGACAGTCATGACAGAGCAGCATTTGCTATGGTGACCCACGTCAAACAAGAGCCTCGTGAAAGGGAAAACAGTGAATCCAAAGAAGAGGTAACAGAAAATACTGTTTTCTTTTTGATGGTATAATGTTCATCCTAGATTTTCATCAAATAAGTTTGGAGAATATCTTGAAGATGATGTGCAAGGATTGTTCAGTGTGTCTTGTGTTTAAGACATTGTAGTTTAATGGTGCATGGGTTTCTCAGGGCTTGCAGTCATTCATTTAGCCAGTAGCAATTCTGTGTCTGAACCTGAAGAACTAGCAGAAGTAAATAGTGAGACCTGAAATAAGTTGATTAGAAGGTTATTTTGTGGTTGCTTGGGTAAAAACAAAAAGTACTTAGAAAATATCTGCATGCTTCTGTATAGGATGTTGAAATAGACATTGAATTGGCTCCAGGAGATCAGACCAGTACGCCTAAAACTAAGGAACTTTCCGAGAAGGACATTGGCAATCAGCTGCACATGTTGACCAACAGGCATGACAAATTTCTTGACTCTCTTCGAGAAGTAAAGGTTGGTACAGGTTGTTGGTAATTTTTTTTTTTAAATAATGATTTTTATCTTAAGACATCTCTTATGTGAATGTAATTTCTTATTTGTATAGGGTAAAAAATTCCTAAGCCTTCACTTTATTGCTGGTTGTTACTTTGTCTCTTTACTAAAAAATTAGATTTCATCCTGCTTCATCTGTAAGTGTATTTTAGCCATTCAGATAAGAAAACAATGATGGCAAAGACCGTGTGTGTAGGATCAGAAAAGTGTAGTGCCATCTTGTATTTAAATAATTTCTATTAAGATAATTTTAGCTGAAAGCTATGTTGAAATAATTCTAACAGTAGTTACAACTCTATCCAATTAATTATCAACTTGTTTCCATTTTCCTTTTTTTTTTTTTTTCCTTCAAAAACCTCAGTTACAGTAATCAGTGTATCAATCAACATAAAAGTAGGATTAAATTCTTATTACAGTAGTCTGTATTATTAAATGAAACATCTTTGATATGTTGGTTGGGAAAGGCATTTGCATTACACTTTAAACAACTGTATAACTGTGAACTGTTTTTCAACAGTATTAATTGTACTCATTTATATGTTTCTCATTTATATACTTTTTTTTTGTTTTAGACTGGAGCATTGCTGAGTGCCTTTGTTCAGTTATGTCATATTTCTACACCATTAGCAGAGAAGACTTGGATACAGCTTTTTTCAAGACTTTGGAAAATCTTGTCTGACAGACAGCAACATGTGAGAATCTTTTTCTCCTCACTTAGAAATTCCTCTTTGTAAATGACTGCTGTTTCAGAAAAATGTATTTGTGTCATAAGTGACTGGTTCACTTGCTTTGAGAAGCTTGCCATTCTTTGTGATTAGTGAATGCTGTATACCTCTATGAATGCATCTTTTGAAAGAAAGAGGGCCCTTCAGTTAACAGAGAGAAATACACTGGTCAAGTAATTGTTCCCTGTATTAACAGGATTTTAAATCTAAATTCTCTAATTGAGGAATCTGAACAGATAACTATTTTTGTTTTTTTTCTTCTAGGCTTTAGCAGGTGAAATAAGCCCCTTCTTGTGCAGTGGTAGTCATCAAGTACAGCGAGACTGCCAGCCAAGTGCACTGAATTGCTTTGTGGAAGCAATGTCACAGTGTGTCCCTCCCATTCCCATCAGACCTTGTGTCCTGAAATACTTGGGTAAAACTCACAATCTCTGGTTTCGTTCTACGTTGATGCTGGAACATCAAGCTTTTGAAAAAGGACTGAGTCTACAAATTAAACCTAAACAGACAACAGAATTTTATGAGCAGGAAAGCATTACTCCTCCTCAACAGGTAGTGTTCTATTAGATGAAACCATTTCTGACCCTCATTTTAAATCCTGAGTAGAAGTTTGCATTGTCTCTGTCTCCCTCAAAGGGAGTATGGTTTTCCTAATTAAGTCTCTTGGTATATGACCTTAGCTAAACAAACCAGAGTGCCCTGTAAACAAGTGCTGGTGTGTTCAGTAGTCTGTCAGGTATTTTTGGTCTGCCTTGGCATGTTTGCTATCACCTCAGGAAGCCAAATATTACAGATTTTTTTCTTCAATAAAAAGCAAGCTGTTGGCTTGTTAAGCAGTTTTGTTTTCTGTGGTTTGATCACACATATTAGGGAAGGAAAGCAAGAATCAGTGTACAAGCCATAGGTTTTTTGGTTTCTTTTCAGGTCATTTACTGTTTTCTGTACTTGGTTGTTGCTAATTGCTTGCCTTGTAGAGGTTTTAAAGGAGCTTACTTAAACATTGCTCTGTTTCCATGTGCTCCATTTGTTTTGGTATAGAACTTATGGTTTTGCTATCTATTGTATTTCGTAAGGACAGTTTGACTGTGGAGAAATACTTTATTTGTGCTTAACATTCTAGGAGATACTGGATTCCCTTGCTGAGCTCTATTCGTTGTTACAAGAGGAAGATATGTGGGCTGGACTATGGCAGAAACGCTGTAAATTCCCAGAGACAGCAACAGCTATTGCCTATGAACAACATGGATTTTTTGAACAGGTACATTCTTGATGTTAGGAACAATTTGAATAGTTCTACTGTCAGGAGGAATATTATGTTCAGCAAGAAAATATTCTAATTAATGAAGAGCTTCAGTCTTTTAAAATTGGAAGTGCCACAGCTTCTCTTCTGGCCAAAGTAGTAGTTTAAACGACTTAATGCTCAAACACATGCATCAGTTTTTCATTACATTTGTAAAGCTACCAAATAATCACTATATTCAGGAATGAATTAATGCACTTCAACTTTTTTTTTTTAAACTTAGGATTTGTAAAAGTTTTCTTACCACATGTAAAAAAAAAATAAATGCTGAGTTAATGTGTATACAGCAGATGGAAAAAGAAAATGATTTGAATTTTATTTAGGCACAAGAAACTTATGAAAAAGCAATGGAGAAGGCTAAAAAAGAGCATGAACGGAACAATGCTTCCCCTTCCATCTTCCCTGAGTATCAGCTGTGGGAAGACCATTGGATTCGGTAAGATTTTAAATATATACTTGATATACAACAAGTACTTTCACCCTGCAATAGATGTAAAATACCCTGCTGGTTTAAGGCATTAGTTAAGGGAATAATCTTAGCTCAAATACAGGGGAAACATAAGGGAATAAAAACCCCACTATTCTTTACTCCCTTAGCAGAGCCTCTGAAGTAATATGCCTGAAGTGCTGTAGAAATATAATTTGCTATTGGTGGAAACAGACTAGAGCAAAATTTGTTTTTCCTCTTTAAAACGGCTATTCTGGGACACACAAAATGCAGCTCTTCCCTGTTCACAGGTTTCTGTATTATAATTGCTAATAAAACTAAATCTTCTCATCTGGGTAAAACTTTTGCAGTACTTGCAAAGCTGTTCATAGACAAATATGCAGATAATATTCCAATACAGAGCATCAGAAGTCACCTTTGCCAATTTTTTTTTTTTTTTCGGTGACCAAATTGACGATGTTTTTGTTTTTTCTTAGTTGCTCAAAAGAATTGAACCAGTGGGAACCTTTGACAGAATATGGCCAGTCAAAAGGTCATATAAATCCTTACTTAGTTCTGGAATGTGCATGGAGGGTCTCAAACTGGACTGCTATGAAGGAGGCTCTGGTGCAGGTGAGTGAGGGCTTTTTATAGTAATATTTAGGGGTTTTGTTCATTTCATGGATTACATTTCTGTCCAGTCATCATTACAGTTCCTTTCACAGACCCAGTGAACTGCTCTTTGGAAGTTCTCTTTGATGTCCCAGCACATGCTGGGAATTTTGACAATTGAAGAGTATCTTTTCAACAGACAAACTTGGTTCTCTTTTCTATCTGGGTATAAAGCTGCACTATGTAAGAAATTTAGCCAGGACAAGTGAAAAACATGGTGCATGGTAATGAGACTCTGAAAAGCAGCAAATGCTTGTTGCAGAAGTGTGTGCCAGAAACTTAAAATGGGACCCCTGGCAAATATATATGATTTAATACCAATATGATACTATTTTATATACCCTTTTATACACTTATTATACCCTGTATTACACGCTTTTTGTATTTTACACCTTTACAGGAACAAATGTTCCTTTTGTGACAGGGAATAAAGTATGAAAATAATCTATTATCATCTGTGGGCAATTTAACTATGCTTTCAGGTGTAAAAGGCCATTGTCCCTGTTTTTGTTTGCTTTAGCTCTTGAAACATGTAGCCAAACCATTTTCAGTTCCCACTGTCCAAACTTAAAACTGCCTAACACAGTTTATTCTGTTCCACTGCATGTGAAGGGAGATTAAGACGTATGAAAATATGAGGGTCAGGAACTTTTCAGCTGAATTTGGTTTATATTAAATACCTTACTGTATCTGAAAAATATTTGCAAGGCTATGTTTCAGGATCCTTGTTAAAAAAAAAATCCTGAAAGGGCAAAACACTGAAACCTGTGTTTCAGTGCTGATATATAGATAAGGCTGGTGTACACTGCAGATTTTACCAGTAGTTATTGTCTTAACAAAGACAGTAACAAATTTCAAGTTGTCAGTATGTGGTGGGAAACATATTGGAATACTTACTTGAGACATCCTGGTTTTTTGTTTCTTAGATTTTGCAGCTTTGCTTAGCAGAGGCATAATAGAAAGTTTGTTGTTTGTTCAGTAGCAATATTTTTCTGTGATATCTGGGGATTGCTTGCTGTATTTTTTAATCTTTTTCTTTCTTTAGAAGTATTCAAATACTTCATTACTGAAAAGTAACTACTAGATTTCTGAAACTATTCTCACAGTCTACATTAGTTCCATTTAAAATAAGACTCATTTGGTTTTGCAATGTATGCATTACATGTAACTTAAAAAAGGGAGGACCAGAGGTTGGAGCCAGTGTGATCACAAGTAGAAAGTGGAGATCTAATGAGAGATGAGGGGACAAGAAGACCACGTAATGAGCCTCAGGCAATGACCCTGAGATTAGGAATCAAGGAGAAGAGTATGAGGTGAGACTGGAGGAGTACAGGTTTGAGTAGGAGTGGCAGGGATAAATGGGTAAATAGACTGAAGAAAGTGATTTTATTTGCACAGGTGTAAAGGACTGGGTAAAACTATCAGAAAGGAGAAAGGCATTGAATTAAATATTGCAGGATGCATCAATGAGACTGCCTGTGCAGGGGACAGAATTTGAATTGATTAATAGGGAGAGAGATGGGAATTGGACTTCAGCAAGGATCCACAGGATTACAGAAAAGGATAGGTTACTTCTGGGAGGAAAAATACTTTGAACCTGCAAAAACAGGTTTATAAAGTAAATGGAATTGTAAGGTAGAAGCACAAGGGCATGCTTAGCTTTTAGATAATTGTTTTTCAAATATGTTCTCTGAAAACTTTTTTCTAGAAAGCATACAAGTAAAAATACTGAAGTCAGTTACAAGAAAGAGTAGACTTTTCTGAAATGACACTGTTTAAATTTACAGTCTTTATTGAAAAAACAAAACAAGACCGAAAAGTATTTTTATCTCCATTGAAACTGTGACAATATGTAGTAGATTTGGGGCTTGAAGTAAATATAATGATTGTACAGACTTCTAAATATATATGTGTATGAAAGAGAGTGCTGATGCTTCAAAATAGCACTGCAAGTAGCTGTTTCCTGTAAGTTCCTTATTTGATTTTCTGTGGAATCAGAAAACTTGAGTTTGGAATTTTCTGATGTTACTCAGAAGCTTAGTACATTGATGATTATGCTTTTATGATTTAATGTAATGTTTACAGAACCATATCATGGTTAGAACTGGAAGGGACATCTGGAGGTCATCTGGTGCAATGTTCCATTTGTACTGGACCAGGGTCCAGTAGAGTTTTGGTATCTCTAAGAATTAAAATGCCACAGCCTTTCTGCCATACTCTTCATCTGAAGTAGAATGGATGTGTCCTGGCTGTTCTATGTTGTGTTAGAAATCAGTACAGCACTTCAGGAACTAAGGAACTTGTGTATGGCAAGTGGGGTAGTTATCATCTTCATTTTGTTATGGATTATATGTATGGTTTGTACTTTCCTGCTATTGACCTTCCTGATTCATTATGGAGTTCATTATTGTGTTCTGCTTGTAATTCGTTTTGCTGAACAACATGCACTTGGAAAACATTTAACCTTCCCTTTGTCCTTTCCTGGGTTTTGCTCATGAGGCTGTGTATTCTGTGCTGTCTGGGTGCTTGATGAATGAATGCTCCATAAAGTTTTGGCTGTTACAGAACTGTTTAAAGGCAGGGGGCACAGTACCTACAGAAAAATAACATTTTGAAAGATTTAGATCTGGAAGATCTTTTTACTTTCCAAGTGTGTGTTGGAGGTTTTTTTGTTTTGGGTTTTTTTGGTTGTGAATAAGATTAAAATGGCTAGGGAAACATGCTGAAAATAAGCACTCATTTTTTTCTGAAAAGGTGTTAACTTCCTCCATATCCTCTCTTAAACATCTTTCTTCCCAACTGTTTTAAGAAACATTTCATGTGAATAAACTGGTAATTATTGTTCTTGAGACTGCTACAGATTGTCAGGTTATGAAGCCATCTTGGGCTTATTGGAGTCATCAGTAGATTTTTCTGGCAATTTTTATTTTATTTTTTTAAACTTCACATGCAGAATCACTGTTTTATAGATGATTGGAAAAAAATTATTATTATTTTGATTTTAAGGAAATAAATCCTTTTTTCATGGTAGGTAGAGCTGTTCATTTGTGATTGCATAATATAGAAGCATAAACCAGGTGTAGAAATGAAACCTGAAAGGTGAGAATACTGCATTACATTACAAGAGAGTAGCTTGTGGATCTTCATTGAACCATTGCTATATAGGGTCACATTACTGGAATGACTCTCCTAAAGATGCCAGAGTTTGGAGTAAGGGGATGAATTGCTTAATTAAAAGACAATTTCCCTGACAAAGCTCTGAGCAGAGCCCTAGGCACTTGTTTTTTCATATTGCAGAGAGAGAGAAGAATTAGTCCCTTGCTTAACTGAAGTTTACTGTTTCGTCAGTACTGTTAAGTTTAAAGCAATACCTCCTAGTTAAATGTGTTACATGTCAAGCTGGCAGTTGACTGTCTCATTTTATAGTATTTGTAAAAGATAAAACAGGGTTATGAAAAATGCTGAGCATCCTTGAATTCCAATATCTTGCAGGATTAAGTTTCTTTTTACAAAATACCCTAACAGGATGCTTCATTCTGACAACTTAGTCTTGCATAATAAATATGCTGAGTTGTATGTCTCTCTTACTTTCATCAAAAAGGACTCAATATTATGTTTTTAAAATGTAGTTATTTTTATTATCTGTAACATTTCATTTTGTCAGAACCACAAACAGGTGGATACAATCAGTATGTTTTGCTTCAAAGGCTAAACTATGAAAAAATTATAAATTGCTGAATTAATTAAGGGTAGGGTTGTCTTTTGATGGAACCTAAATGAAGACTATTGAATTATGGCAGCATTTGAAATAGAATTTTTCAATATTTGTAGTACCAATGGTTCAAATTAAGTAAGTATCTTCAAGGATGGATTTTATCATTAAACAGGCAATATGAGGCCAAATCTGTAAGCAGCAAGCTCCTTATGCTACAAAAATTATCTTACCGGTTATATTTAATTTTTAATTAACTTCTTTTGTTTTTATGACAATTGGTATTTTGTGTTCTGTTTAAGTAAGCAGCTTCAGTGGCTATTTAGAAAAATAATATTTGAGAAACCTTCAAGGCCTAAAATATGAGCTGTATTGTGCAGTGTATTATAAAACTTGAGTTTGAACAGAATTAAATCTTTTCTGACAAGCTCTGGGCTTGGAGATTTAAAAGCTGAGTGGAGGTGACAACCACAAGTAACTCCTGATATGCTTTAGCTGCAGTTATATTAAATGAGATATTTGCAGTAATGAGACATTTACTAAATGACTAAGGAGAAAATGCTGCTGAAGCCATAAATGGAGCTTTTGTGGCTCTACTCTGATTCTTGTAAAAGTGTCAGGAAACGTTTGCATAAACATTAGGATATGAAAGAATAATTGATTCTGTGCTGCTATACTTGCTGCTCCTATTTTATTGATATTCTTTAATGTGGCTGTTTTTTATCAAGTTCCATTGTTGATTCACAAGAGAAGTCAGAAAAGATGGCAAATATGTATCAGGTTTTGATAATTTTTGTGGAACATTTTAAATAATCTACCTATAGAGCTATTAAAAAAGTTAAGCTATTAAAATAGCAAATGGCCTTTGATAGGACCCGAGACTCGTTTCCATTTGCTCACATTGCCATTGTGTTTAATGATCCAGTAGATAATGTAATATAGAAAGAGATTCTTTTCACTCTGTAAGGTTGTTACCTGGCAGTTTCTCTTTGCTGGCTCAGGTGTAAAAGTCAGTTGAGGATAACAGAAATAACAATTGTAATGGTAAGGTACAGACCATCAACAAGAAGATAATGCCGAGGGATTTTTGTGTGGCATATCCACCCATAAGGGATTTGATTTAAAGCGGAAGAAAGAGAAGTTGAAAAAGTTCCAGATTTAAGGCCTGCAGTATCATCTCGGGAGCATTGGTTAAATGCAAATTTATTCTAAACTGCTCACAGAATTTAGCTGCTAGACAATTCAAGTACTTTGTTGGTTTTAGTTGCTACTGTTAGTTTCTGCTGTTCCAGAAGTGTAAGCAAATGGTTTAAAACCACTGGGTGATCCTAGCACTCTGATCTGAGTTTTCACCTGTATTCAGAAATCTCTTTGACATAAATGGGAAGGTTAGTTGTAGATGGCTTAAAATATTAACTGTTCATTCTCATGAACTTAGTAATGCCCTCGAGCAGGTAGTTAAGAAGTCTTATGCTGGCATAATGGGCTGACAGGTAGGGACGGGATCCTTTTAAATGAGAAAGTGACATTACTTGTTCCACAGCCTCAGAAGCTCCTTAGAGGTAGTATGCATTATCTACTGAAAAGCATCTTTTTTTCTTTATAGAGGGTGAATTTGTTTGCAGCAAGCTTTGTGCTCATGTTGCAAGACAGCTTGCTCAGCCCTGTCTGAGCTACACTGGAGCTGTCAGAGTAAAAATACCCCAACGGCAGGTTGTATGCAGGCACTTCTGTGCCGTACTTGCAATTATTTTGCTAGCCTGCCCTTGCCAATAACTTTAAAAGCTGAAACCCCTCTAATGACAGGAATTTTGATGTTTTGGTCTGATATTTTTATGAGTTGAGCTAATTTTTATAACAAAATAAAACTGTGTTTTAAGAAGGCATGTGAGGCTGAAGATTGTTTATTAGATGTTTTTTCCATTTCCTTACCAGGTGGAGTTGAGTTGTCCAAAGGAGATGGCATGGAAAGTGAATATGTACAGAGGATACTTAGCAATCTGCCATCCAGAAGAGCAGCAGCTGAACTTCATTGAACGTCTGGTAGAGATGGCCAGTAGTTTGGCTATTCGAGAATGGCGAAGGCTTCCTCATGTGGTCTCCCATGTTCATACTCCCCTCCTCCAGGTAAGACTTTAAAAGTCTTTTTTATCACCAGTTATTTTTCATTATCATGTTTCATGACTTAGAGTAAGCGTGAGCATAAAGCATTATTGTTTTGTAATGGTATTTTTTTGTTAAAAATTGCTGAATGGAGCTATTTAAAAATTGATCAGATGGCAGATAAATAAATAAATAATAAAAATCAAACCTTCCAGAAGTTGAGTATTAGCTAACTTTAAGTAGCTTAATTGTTTGTCAAGATCATTTAAAAGAAGTAAAAAGGTTTTTCACTTAAGTTTCATACTGTCATGGAAATTTGCATTGCTTATATCCTTTGCCACTTTTACGCATATTTCACCATAACGAAAGTGGACTCCTGTTCCCTTTTGAAAGAGATGAAGTGTCAAGATTTACCCTTTTGTTTTCTGTTGGATTTAATTACATAAATGCTTCATTTTGCAGTAAGAGAAGGATTTTTGAGAGTAGGTGTTACTGCCAGGAATAATCTTGCACCAATAATCTAATGGAAGTAGGTGTCTAAACTCATCTTAAATATAGCATTTTGCCTTGATGTTTCCTGAAGCTTCTTGAAAATGAGCTTTGTGTCCTTTGGTATGTATTGTACAGCTGCAGCCTGAGCATAGAGGTGGGGCTGTGGCAAGATTTTGTTCAGTTTGTTATGCATTGTGATCTGGATGAAACACACCATTCATTTGTCATTAAGGCTGATTGTGTCCCTGTTCAGGGGGCCTCATAAACACATACCTGATGACAATCAGCTCTTGGTACTGCTAAGGGAAAGTTTCGTTTCTGAAATCTGATCACAGGGATAAATGTCTTGATGGACCATTGCTCAGAGAACTATGAATGAGACTTACCTGTAGAAATGCAGATTACTTTGCTTTCAGGTTTCTGTTTGATATAGTGACTTCTGTAATTCTGTTTAAGATTGGTAGTCTCACTCTGTGTCATGCCCAGTGTGGTTCATAAGTAATTAAATCTGCATGATCTAAGGTACCTCTGCAGAAATTAACTGTACTTGTGGGTAGACTTTACACAGGAATGAATGAAAGTGAATGAATATGGAAGTTTTCTTTATATTGTGAGGAAGTTGTTAAGTAAATAGGTACAATATTTCATTTGTTTGAACTGATACAATACTACTACTCGATACAATTAATTTATTCCTGCTAAATATTAACCGATATTTCAAGTTTCTCCTCCCCTAAGAATGGTACTATCTGCAGCATGAGGGAATTAGTGTTGCTAAATGAAGTATTTAAATGCCTTCAGATATAAATTAAAACAAACTTTTAAAATAGTCTAATATTTATAAATCCCTTGTGAAGAAACAATAAATTAGTGGATGACTGGCAGAGGTACAAATGCAGCCATGAGTTGGCACTGCAGTAATTACTTTTGTAAAATATCAGATAGTATGTGATTAAATACCTGTGAGAAAATTAAACTTTTGTGATGAATGGGTGTAGAATGAAGGTTAAGCTGTTGTGAGAGCTGATTCTGAGAGTACTGTAGGAAAGTATTACTTTGTTTAAATTTTTTTCCAAGAGATTTCACTTAATAAATTTGGACTGTGATGTTTGGTTGGTTGTTTTTTTTTGTTTTTGTTTTTGTTTTTTGTCCCCAGATAGCTCTTTTATTTGGTTGATTAACAACGAATACAACTTCTATCTACCAAGCCGCAGCCTAGAGAGTACTACACAGGTTTTCTTGTACTATAGGTAACTAAAGTCCATTAAAGTTTTCAGGCATTCAGGTTGCTGAAGTTTTAACAAAATGTCTGCAGGCTTTAGTGGGTTTGAGACTTCTGCCATCTCCTTTTTGTTCCTCTCATTAGTCTGAAGACAGTAGATGTCAGTGACAAAACATTGTAAACTAGAGTAACTTCTCAAAGTGAAGGTCTATCTTAAGGGAATACTTCCAGGAGAATGTAGGTAGCATTTTCTGCACATGCAAGTTTCTATCAAGAAGTCAGATCATGACCAGGAAGTTTATACCAGTAAGTTATGTTACAAGTTTTGTTTTTCTGGCCTTGAAAGTTCTGTCAAAAATTCTGATTTCAGTATTTTTACTTGATCCTTCTATTTAGCACTCTGTATATATATTTACTTGAGCTTTTCTATGACCAGGGTTGATGTAGTAAGTTCAAGCCTGTATGCTAGAATTTACTTCTAACTTGTGGTATTATTTAGACGTGTGTGGAGAGAAGGATGGGGGTGAAGAGAGAGTATAGATTCCTGTGAACTCTTTTTCCTTTGCTGTGGTGGTTCTGTTGTTGTTTTGTTTGTTTGTTGTGTGGGTTTTTTTGGTTTTGTGGTTTTTTTGTTTGTTTGTTTTGGTTTTGGGTTTTTTTTTTGTTTGCTTTTCGTTTGTTTGTTAAAATACAACCATTCAGGGATAGTTTGTGAAAACATTTGCAGTTCAAAATGAAAGAGGATGAGAATTTTTATCTTAATCCTATCAAAAAAAGACATGTCATAGTTGCCCAATATTAAACTTGGCAGCCAAATCCATAGTGCTATTGGAAGAACACATTAAGTACACATCAGTAATGCCTTTTTGTGACCAAATAGTGTTAGGGCATTTAGGTTTTGTCAGAATGAGGCATGCATGAAATAAACTGCTTAATACTTGTATTTCCCTGGAGTTTCATCCTTACTTGATAATTTAAAGATGGCATCATTCATAGAGACCTTTTTCTAATGGAAACTGGCCAGCCTATTGTCCTATCCTTTATGATGTCTGTTTTCTAGGCAGCACAGCAAATAATTGAACTTCAGGAAGCAGCCCAAATAAATGCAGGATTGCAACCAACTAATCTGGGGAGGAACAACAGTTTACATGACATGAAGACTGTTGTAAAGACTTGGAGGAACAGGTTACCTATTGTGTCAGATGATTTATCCCATTGGAGCAGCATTTTCATGTGGAGACAACATCATTACCAGGGTAAAACTGCCTGGTCCAGCATGCATTCATCATGTAATTTTCCAGACAACACATTGTTTGAAATAAGTTCTTTGTGTTACTTTTTGTTTTCTTTAAACATGCAGGAATATTTTTGGTTTTGACAAGTGTTGGATTTTATTTAGTTTCCACTTCAGTGTTTCATTATCTTAAGTCATCATTTCATATGTATTGCTGTGTGAGATACTGCTGTATATATAATTTCCTTTATAAAGGAAAATTTTTCATATTTTTATTTCTAGCTATTGTAACTGCATATGAAAATAGTTCTCAGCATGATCCTAGTTCCAATAATGCTATGTTGGGAGTTCATGCTTCTGCATCAGCAATTATCCAGTACGGAAAGATTGCTCGAAAACAAGGACTGGTCAATGTAGCTCTGGACATCCTGAGTCGCATCCATACAATTCCAACTGTGCCCATTGTGGATTGCTTTCAGAAGATCCGTCAGCAAGTTAAATGTTATCTTCAGCTGGCTGGAGTTATGGGCAAAAATGAGTGTATGCAGGTACAGTTGCTTTTTCTTTGATGTTGTTGGAACTTGAAGGAGGATTACAAGGGCCATCAGATACATGGATTTAAATGAACTGCCTGTGAACAGAACAGGGTATGAATTTTGTTGGCATTATTATACCATGCCTAGAGTGTTGTCTTAAATAATGCTGTTAGTCAAATACTTATTGTCCTCTTTGAACTGAATACTGTGACTATATTAAAAATTAGCTGAATAGAAAATGTGAGTATGTTTTGGGTGGGTTTTGGATTTTTTTTTTTTTTTTTTTAAATATTGCAAGATAGATGAATGGGAAGTACTTGGAAAATTGTATTATGTGCAATAGGAAGCAATGCCACTATTGCAAGACTAACTGTAGGTCAGTTTTCAGTCTGAGTCATGAGTGATGAGTGCTGGCCTACTGAATGGAAATTGTATGTGTTAAAAGGAAAGGAAAAAATGTGATTGTAGGCACCAGATAAATGTTGTCTCTGATATCTAATATTTTTGCATAGGCCAGTGGAAATTTAAAATTGTTGTCAGTCCAGACTTTTTAAAATGAAAATTCAATGCTAGAAACTTGTGCTCTTTACATTTCAAGAGAATATTTTGGGTGGGTTTTAATTGCACTTTCGTTGTACTAAAAACCTCATTTTTTGAGGGCTTTTCTCACCAAGGCTTATTTTACAGGGTCTCGAAGTTATTGAATCAACCAATTTGAAGTATTTCACCAAGGAGATGACTGCTGAGTTTTATGCATTGAAAGGAATGTTCTTGGCACAGATTAACAAGTAAGTATGTTGGCTGGAAGAGGCGCTGGCATACATCTGAGAAAAATGCAGCTGAAAGTACTTGAGCAGGAAAGTTGTTCTATATGTTTATACCAGCCTAAATTTGCCACAACTGTGTAGGAATGTCAAAGTGTACGTGGGTTCCTATGCAGTTAGGAGATGTAATGGTTGCTCATATTTCCAAGTATTGCAGGAAAAGAACTAGTTAAAGCTAACACTGCACCCGTTCTTTTTAGAAAAAAAATAGATTTTAAGGGGTGAGATGGAAAGAGGCAGGGTAAATAGGTTTGTCCAAAGCATTGCAGCTTAACTTAATTTTTTTTGCCCTGTGAGTACTTAGACAAGCTGATGCCTGATGTCTTAATGTAGTTGACAAAAAGAGGCTTCTTTAATTATGTTCTTAATGTAAACATCACACATAAAACCAAAGAAAGAAAATGTGCTGTCTATAATCTTACAGCTACTTAAACAAAATTAGCCTACCTCTTTGTTTCTCTCCTTTCTGTTTAATTTTTCATTGCAAGTATCCCATTAATACCTGGAACCAGTCAAGACGTAGGAAAATGTGTGACAGTATAGTTCAGAGTGCTTAGACAAATCTGGTGTGTCATGCAATATGGAAATGCTACACCTCTTGGATAAATCAATTGAAAAGATGAATGTGGTGTGTGTTAAATATCTTGCATTGCAGCAATTAAACACCTAGCTGTAAGCCTTGCTGTCACACAACTACTTTTTAATATTTTCGGTTTATACTGACAGGCATCTTACTATTTTGAGGAAGATCTGAATTTTAATTCAGTAAACAAATGTCTTAGTCTTAATTTTTTTCAGTGATGCCAAAAAAACCCTTTCAGATTTCAACAACTTTTATTATGTACAATCTTTAATGTTAGTATTGCTCCATGTTACATATGGGTAGAATAATTCCTTTACCACTACATTGTAGACACTTAAAGAATGATATCCATCAGGTTTTAAGCTGTACCTTGCAACCTCACATAGCAATCAAGTCAGGAAATATTCTGTGAATACCAGAGAATTTTAAATAGGTAGAATGTAATTACTGTGATGGAAACTTCAGTGGATTTTTTCTTATGATCATAAGGGAGCTTAGTTTCAGTTGAAATATAAAGGAAAGAAAGTGCATCTTCCCCTAATATATTTTTAAAAATAATATATTTTTTAAATTCATGCAGGTAGAGTAAAAGGCAGCTAAAACTGCCTCCACTTGTTCTTTCAGGATAGAAGGGATAAAGGTTTGTGTTTAAAACCTGGTTCTGATGTGCTTACAATTTGTTAATCTTAACAAAAAACACACAGGCATTTTTTTCAGCATGACAGCTGAGGTCAGGAATTTAGGAAGGTTACAGTTAGGAGCAGTGACAGTGTTGAATCTGAGACTGTGACACGCTCATTACCTGTGTGTCAACTAAACTGGAAGTTAAAGGTCACCTCTGCTCTTGCATCTCCCTGTGCTGCCCATTTGCTGAGCAAGGTGATATAAACCATTTTCAAAAAAGTCATCTCAGGTGTCAAGAATGATGGATTGTTAGAAGGAGAGAAAAAAAACCCAACTGAAAAGTCCCCTTTTTATAAAGGGGATGTAGAGATACAAGGTCATCTATCAGGCTGGTGCTGTGGTACTGCACTTCAAAGCCTCCATCTAGGGTGCAGAAAGGCTCTGCAAGCATGTAACTTATTCATGTAGCATAGAAACTAATGCATACTTTGACAGATAAATTTGCTTTCTTTTTAATAGTTTTGCCTCAATAGTCAGTCAATTTAATTTATCAGTATAATACTTCAAACTAATACTTTAGAAATAAACAAATGCTTTACAGTTAATTTTAAAAAATTAGTCAAACAAGCTTTACATTGCTTTTGGATAGCTTATTTCAATGCTTATTTGGTAAGGAAGAGAAGCACTTTTTAGTTATAAAGACTCTTGGTATGCTTTAAAATGTCTTCATTTCAGTTATGTGCATGTGAGGCTTTTCATCCTTTATTTTTATGCCTGAAAAGTTACATAGGTCTAAGGGCTATATCTATATATTGGGTTGAGTCATGCCAAATCTTGAACTAGGAACACTTCAGGAAACCTAGAGAAGACTTTAAAAGCCTCAAACAAATAATCTTTTGATTCTCAGGAACTGTGTGGTTCATATCCCTTCACTTTTCCTGTTGAAAAGCACTTTTTAAGCTGCGGAGGATGAGGAAGCTGACTTTTTCACATATAACTGATGGTAAATTTTTTCAAGAAGAGTTAAGTAAGATACAGTCTTCTAAAAGGCAGCTAACTTAGCAACTTCCAAATACTGCTCTTTCTTTTTTTTTTTTTTTGTTCAACACAGAGGCACTTCTTAATGTGTTTGCTCTTTCATTTGTTCTTCTCCCAGTCTCATACTCTGTTCCTTGAGTTACAATTGCAGTGCACTGGAGGATTTTTTTAGGTTTTTGTCAGGAGTTATCTGCAGATCTTAAACACTTCTGTAATTTTTTCCATTATCAAGCATTTGCTTTCATAGATGATGAACTTTAAGGAAAGTAAAACACGCATGAGACCTTACTAAAGAACATAATGGAAAAATATAAATGAGTATTTAGAAAATGAGTATGCTATCAGAAATCAAACTCTACAGTGACATTTTGTTAGTATAGATCTAATATTCTCGCTTGTTGTGATGCAGGTCTGAAGAAGCAAACAAAGCTTTTTCTGCAGCTGTGCAAATGCATGATGTGCTGGTGAAAGCCTGGGCAATGTGGGGTGATTATCTGGAGAATATCTTTGTGAAAGAACGTCAGCTTCACCTGGGTGTGTCTGCTATTACTTGCTACCTACATGCCTGTCGTCATCAGAATGAGAGCAAATCAAGAAAATATTTAGCAAAGGTAAGACCTAGATGGTTAAAAAAGAATTGGAGCTCCAACTCTTCAAAAATGGGTTGAGTGATGTTCAATGATGAAATCTGTGTAATTGGAGAAATATCAGTTATTGGTAGAGAGCTTTAATTTAGACTGAAAGTCTCCATGTGGTTGCTGTTGGATTGCAAGTCACTCATTATGGGTTTTTCTACTTCACTGGCATACCTGGGTTGTTATTTTGAAGTGTGGAACCTCTCTGTGGGAGAAGGGACAAATCACATTCATCATTTCTACTATATAATGCAGTGAAATTGCTGCAGAAAGGTGTCCTTTGGTGCTCTAAAATTAACATAATTTTAAGTCTGTTTATTGTTACTTTGGATAATTAATATTTTTACCTGAAAATTACATTTTATTCAAGATAGGTCTCTTCTGTAATTTTTTACTCTACTTCAACAATTTCAGACCAGATTCTTTCCATTATGTATGGAAAGTATTATGTATCCAGTTTGGGGATATTTTCTTTAACCTCTCTCATGAAGAAAATTTAAAAAATGATAGCGGACCATGGACGACAATCTATTTTGAATGTGAAGCTAACATAGAAAATATCAATTTAGATTAAAGGTGACCTCCACAGCACTCAGAAGTTTATCATTCTCCCTGTCTGCTTGTATAACTGTTAGTGATTCCTAGTCAGTACTTAAATGTATTTGCATTTAAACTGAATTATAGAAAAAGTATCATTTGGCATGGACTGTAAAAATAATTTAAAACAACCAAAAACCACTGAAGCTCTCTCTTCTAAGTTAATTTATTTGAATAGCATATTTTAGGTTCTATAAACATGCCTCTTTTTTCACTCAACCTCTAGCCAAAAACCTGAAGAATCTGTGGAGTGTTATGATCACTGGCATTTTTCTGTTTCACAGCACATACTATACTTCAGTTTATTTTTCTATATCCTTTAGGTATTGCATCTGGGGGAAAAAATGCCATTGGTCAGGCATAATGAATGTAAGCTCTTATGTTCCAAGAGGCTTTGACACTTACAAGGACTTCACTATCATGTTATAAAATATCTGTGGCTTTTTTCTGCATCATATGGGTGATGATAACTTAAGCCCTGAGATTTACTTTTGAAATTCTCTTCTAGGTTCTTTGGCTACTGAGCTTTGATGATGATAAGAACACCTTAGCAGATGCTGTAGACAAGTACTGTATTGGTGTCCCACCCATCCAGTGGCTGGCCTGGATTCCACAGCTGTTGACATGCCTGGTTGGCTCAGAGGGCAAACTCCTTCTGAACCTCATCAGTCAGGTGCAGGAGATGATCACTAATTCTTTATTGTCTGTAATCTTTGTTTTTAAGATGAGCCACAACTAATTTTCAAAGCAAATTAAGAAAATTACAGGCTATAAAATGCTATTTTTTGCAATGGCTGATGAGTTTAAAAAAATGCTAATTTCTATAAGTGGAATATTTTAAATTTCAGAGTGTTACTTAATGAGACTAAATCCAGAGAAATTGTGTGCCATATGTGCTTTATAGCTTTCTCTCTGGACTTTTTGTTAACATAATTATTTAGAAATACATAGTTAATTGCTTGTAACATAGAAATAAAGAAATGTTAGCTTTAGGGACTATAGGGCAAACTATTTCATTACTGATTTGTTTTTTGTTAGACTTGATTTTAGAAAACAAGGCTCTGTCTTCAGAAAGCTTTACCAGTGCTTTGTAAAATTTTGCTTGAAGTTTAGCACAACAAATGATGAGACAAATAAGGATAAGGTTTAGGGAGTTAGATGAAGAAACTGACATCTTGGATTTTTACCTCTGAACTGGCACATATGAGTTTTGATTAGTCTTGGTTTGGGATTTTAAGTTTTTACTGCCTGTGGCTGTCTGCTCTGAAGCAGAATGTCAGAATAGAACATACACCTGTATCAGTATCAAGTTGCTTCAAGCATGTCTGTAAACTAATGGATAATAAGGGATATGTTTCTGTTAATCTGTTTTTTGACACTGTTCTGTTACTGCTCAGTGTGAACTGGGCTCAAACATGAATTATACTTTGAAGAGACCATGTATCCAAACAGCTTAGGAAAGCAAAGTAGCTAAGGCAAAATTTCTGATGTGTATGGCTTTGTATTGTCTTGCTTCACCTGTGTGCTCAGCTGTCTTCTGACAGCAGACAGAGAAAGGTTATTTCAGTGAGTTGTAGACACTCTATTTGTTGAGATCAGTATAACATTTTTAGAAGTGAGTGGCAATTTGTAAGCATAAAAATTGTAAGATATTTTTGTTTGTCTTTCCTTTAAAGCTTTAGGTCCACAGAAGGAATATAGAATAAAAAATTACAAAAAGTTCTGTTTTACTAATTTAAAATTTTAAATTTGCAGAAATGGTAGACTGTAAACCTTACAATTATTTTCAAGTAATTTATTATTGAATTAAAGAATGAAGCATATGCAGGTCATTAGTAATCTGCCTTAAGTATATTACTGAACAGTTAAATCCCATTGCAAAATTTCCACCACTTACTGCGCCCATTGGGATAGAGGAAGAATCTATGATTTATTAAAATTGTAGCCAGAGAAGCCTCAAATAATGTCTTAAGATCATGGTTTAGTACTTAGACACATTGTTTCTTTCCTTTAATAGCTACTGAAATGTGCAGATTTTAAATGGGGTTTTGGATGTTAATATCTCTTTAGGTTTTGGGGTTTTTATGTAAGTCATAAAATCTTTATTTTTTTTCCTCTTACATTAAGTGCCACAATTAGCTGGAGTAAAGCTGCTCTCTAATGGGCCTCCTTATCAGGCTCTCTGGGACTTGTGGCCTAGTTTAAAGAGTAACTGCTGTCATTATGTCTGTTTTTCTTCCATTATGTACATGAGTAAGATCTTTGAGCTGGCCCAGCTGGTACTCTGGCATTATGCTGTTTTACAGGTTTATTAGGCAATATGGTCTGGAAGCCCTAATTAGGTAATACTTTAACAGTGTGTGCAGGGAGTTACCATTTCATCTTCTTTGGGTTTCTGTTGCTGAATGATTCTTTAATTTGCTAGTTTTCTATAAGCAGTTATTTAAAACGGAGCTGATGGTAACAGAATTGCATTCATTAGCAAAGAGAACATACATGTATTGATCTGGCCTCTGGTCAGTTTTTCTTAATAGAGAAATATATATATGTGTATCTCCAAATAGGTGGGAAGGGTCTATCCCCAAGCTGTCTACTTCCCTATCAGGACCCTCTATTTGACCTTGAAGATAGAGCAACGAGAGCGCTACAAAAGTGGTGAGCTTGAGAATGATCAAGTTGTTTGTGCTCCTCATAACTGCATTATTGAGCTTCACCTGATTTTACTGGGAAAATAGAGTCTCTAGAAAATGACAAATTTAGTAAGACTAAGGAAAAAAATTCTTTATAAACTTCACTTGCATTCATTTGTTTCTGTGAAGTTAGATCTACAGATGGCTTGAAATGTCTTGAATTTTCTTGGAGAAAATTCACCAAGAAGAATTTAATCTTCTTCATTCTTACATCACCTTGATTGTTGAGAAATGTATGTTCTTTAATGCATTTTTATCCTTTAAAATTGGTGGAGAGGTACAAAATTCAAATACAAAAGAGCATTATAGGTGTCCTAGTGTAATTTGGATTGGAAGTATAAACTATTCAGTTTCTTCTCAAACAAGTCAAACTGTTAAAAACAATCGAGCAAAAGATAAGTTCCTGTAACTCGCATAAGCTAAACTGCTTTTTTTGAATAATCTATACTTTAACAACTCCATTCTTATGGTGAATTTTCAAGTAAAATGAGCATCTAACTTTGCACAAAATAATATCAGTTTTGACTTTAAAGATATGTCTGGAAGGTGGGGAAAACATTGTATAACATTTTTTTCTCCCAGTAATAAATTCTGTTTAGAATTGTTGTGGTAAACAATTCCACAGAATTTAGCTGTACTCTTCTCCCATATAATTGCCTGGGAATCCCAGGAGACCTACTTGAGGAACTCTCCCTTCTGTTCTGTATTCTTTGTAACAAAGTGCATTGTTTATTTCATTTTCTTTTTCACTTGGGTGCCAGTTCACTAAATTTCTGTATAAAATTTTGAAAGGCACTAATTAAATAATGTCTTATTCTTCTTTGTGTGCTCTTTTGGAAGAGGAGATGCCACGTTCCATATTACTTCACTATGTTTGTATCCAGTGACAGAGGTTTCTGTGCCAAATTCTTGATATTTCCACATATGCATTTAGTAATAACTATTAGAATATTTTCCTGTAGGTTCTGCCACAAGCTATTGGTCTGTCAGTGCATTCAGTGAAGTAGTAGTAGGGGAGGGTCATGTGTTAAAGCAAAACTCTTCATCACTGTCTAAAGTAGCTGTAACTTGAGAAATCAGCTGTATTAAAGGATACTCTCTGAGAATTTTGCTGTGTAGGAATTGGCATGTTTTTTCTTCAGTCTCCAAAGCAGAAGGGAGGAGCCCCACCATAACTTAAACAATTGGGTCATGAATGGTGGAGAAGAGTCTTCTTTCTAAAAAAAAAAAAAGTTGATCTCATTATCTGAAACTCACTAGGTAATACTTGATTAATACTTAGAGGACATCCAAAGCAAATTCTTGGAACAATTGTTTTTATTTTGTTCAGGCTTGTATCAAGTTTGTGAAAGATAACTTTTATTTTTTCAACATTTTGCACTTTCCAGATTCTGGGCAACAACAGCCAAGTTCAATTGGAAATCAGTCCCACTCTGCCTCAGATCCTGGGCCAATCAGGGCCACTGCACCCATGTGGCGATGCAGCAGAATTATGCATATGCAGCGGGAATTGCATCCAACACTTTTGTCTTCTCTGGAAGGCATTGTAGATCAGATGGTCTGGTTCAGAGAGAATTGGCATGAAGAGGTATTTGGCTTTAATACACTTTCATATTGTATCATCTAAGGAAAGGTTAACTGCAAAATATTTATCTAGGCTGATATGCCTGAACTGATGTATTTGTAGAACTGATTGTTCTGATCAGAGTTTTAAGGAGCTTGGTTATTTCTGGAAGCAATACAGAGGTTTCCCAGAAGTATTAATTTGATTAATGCCTCTGTTGCTTGTGGTAACTGAAAGTTCATATTCTTACACTAACTTCCACAGATATTAATTTCCTTCTTGATCTTGGTGGGCAGTGATTATTGTCCAAAGTTTGAATTACAGCAGAGAGCAGATGGACACAGCGCTCCACTTTCATTGTTTGCCTCTCAAAGTGTCAAGCTATTCCGTCTGTATGCCTAAAGCAGTGTTTATTTGAAGAAATATTTGTCGTATTGCATCACTTTAATGTATCACAAAACATGACATGTAAAACTTAGCTGCTATTGAAGGCCCAAGGTGTAGTTTGTGATGCAGAATTTCCACTGCTCAGTTCTGTCATTCTGGTTGACTCTTAGATACAATTTAAAATACAGTTTTAAATAAATGTTTCTGAGTGAATAACTTTACTATATAAAATGCAGTGTGGGAAGAAATCAGGTGGCTTGATGTTCCTCACTATTTTTTTTTTCTTTAATCCTTAGGTTCTAAGACAACTGCAGCAGGGCTTGGCCAAGTGCTACTCAGTTGCCTTTGAGAAAAGTGGAGCTGTTTCAGATGCCAAAATCACTCCTCATACACTAAATTTTGTGAAGAAGTTAGTCAGCACTTTTGGAGTAGGTCTTGAGAATGTCTCTAATGTGTCCACCATGTTTTCAAGCGCAGCATCAGAGTCACTAGCTAGGAGAGCACAGGCAACAGCTCAAGATCCCGTGTTCCAGAAGTTAAAAGGACAATTTACAACAGGTAAATGTTAATTTTTTTTTTTTTCTAAAATTTTACTTTTAATCTCCAGAGGAATATTCCCCTGAAAGTTCGATTGTGAAGTCATTCTCCTTTTTACTTCTTCCAATGTTTTTCCTGAGATAAATTATAGAAAACAACACCTTTATGTCATTCGCCAGACTGAAACAATTTGTTCCAGTCTTCTGTGCAGTAATAAAAATAATTCAAGTGCAAAACAGACCTCAGCATAGAGAATGAATATATTGTATTTTTATTATGTAAAACTATCATCAAATCACATAGGTGTTTAAATATAAATTAGATTACCTCACTATAATATTTTTGCAATTTGCATAGAACTGCCCGCTATAGACAAGGGGATATAATGATCTCTTATTTTACTGTGATGCCAGAACTTAGTGAAATATTTAATGAAATATTCATAATATGTCAGAACTCCAAACCAAAAATGTTAAGTTTTTCAAAACAAGCTACCTCTGATGAGTAAGGTTACTTCAGTGATTTATACAAATAAATTATAAATATCCTATTGCACAAATTTACATGTTTTTTAGGTAAATTAGATCTAATAAAATTATACTTAAGGGAAGTAATTTTTTCCTTTTTTTTTTCCTCTTTGTCAATGGATCTGAATGTTTTTAGTATTTGATGTTGATTTAAAATTCTAAGAAAAACTTGTGTACAGTAGAGAGTGCTTGGTTTTGATATATTTGGTGAAAAGTGTTAAGGCCATGCAGCTATATATGACAGAAAATGACACTTGATTAGCATCAGTGTTGCAGATTGCCAAGATTTTGAGTTTTGCGTAGGTTCTTATAGAAACTAAATCAAACTAAATAAAGATAATGGTAGGATAGATGAAAATGAATAGTTAAAAATAGGTGATGGGGTTTTTTTAACAGAAAAATTCAAACTTATTATTTGTTTAAAACTGGAAAGAGAGAATTTTTCTGAAGACCTGTTTTTTCGTCTTTTCTTGAATCTCCTTTTCTCTATACTTCACTGGGTCTCTGACTTAGATGATGCTGGCATGAGGTTCAGTTCTATCATCTTAGGTGGTTAGGTTTTTAAAAACATACCCTTTCCATATCAGGCTGGTTCCACTGCAGAGGTGACCCTTGTAGTGGAAAGTTACTCTTGTATTTCGAAGTTGCATAAAGTTGCTTTAACTTAAATTTGTTGGCGGTCAACACAGCTGCTGAGCATTTACAGAGTTTGACAAGAAGACTTATGCTGTTTTTTCACCATTTTACTGATAATTTTATGAAAATAAGTAAACTGATGGGAATCTTGTGAAAGTTACTTGGTTGTAGATATGATCTATGTCTCGTGCACACTATATATTGCATGATGTCCTCTTTGCTGCATGACAGCAGAAAATGAAAGTCCTGAACCAAATGATTCAATTTTTAATGGACAAAGTGTTCTAGGGAGGGAAATAAAAGGAGCAAAACCCATTGTGTGTCATTAATGGGTATTGAGGAAATATAGAAGGGAAAAAAAAAATCAAATCTGCAAAGAAATTAGTGGGATAAAATTTAACAAATCTAAATGCCAGATTCTGTACCTAGGATGGAGTAGCAAGGGGCACAAATATAATTTAGGAGCATCTCTGCAGAGAGGGACCTGGAGGTGCTAGTTGTCAGCAGGCTCAGTATGAGTGTGGGAAGTGTGAGAAAACAGGAGAAATTAAACTAATCAATGTACTTGTGATTTTTTGTAATTTAATTAATTTTGCAGAAAACAGAGATTTTCATTAATTTTCTAATAACAGCAAAATTAGAAAATAATTAAAATTAATAAATTAAAATTAAAATTAGAAAATAAAGAAATGTATAGGATTGTAATTACTGTGCTAAAGATAGAAAAGTCTGATTTAGCATTATGAGAAACCATTTGTAACTCTTGCCTACTGATTTGTAACTCTTGCCTAGCTCATTCTACACTAGAATGTTCCTGTTAGTTTGCTTTCCTAATTTTCATTGCCAGTTGCACTTAGATGATGGACAGATAATTACAGTGGTTGTCCTCCATTTCAAAAGTATCCAAGATCAGGAGCTGTCTTGGAGCAAACTCTCTTCTTCACTTATTTCCAGATTAATGTTGGCAGCTATGTTTTATAGATACTCTCAACTTTTTTTGGTTGCATAATCATTTCCATCAACATCTGAGTTGCATCTTGATTCCTGTTGGGAGTCAATGGGGACTCTCACACCATTTCTTACATTCTAAGTTGTTTGTCTGCAGCAGTCTGGACCCTTGGAGCTTTGATAGGTCATGTTTTTCCATCCTAGCATTAAATATTTTAAAGACTAATTTTACTTTGATTTTTTTTTTTTTTTTTACTTCAAATTCATAGTTCTTTGGCCATCTGTTCTTTGTTCCTTTTCTCCTTTTATGATAAACCTTTGCCATCAAAGAACAGGCAAATGGTGAGAAATACTCCCTTTAAGAGCTGTTTCAGCAGTAAGAGGAGAAACTCAGTGCCTCAATTGTTCTTCTGTGGGCAGATGGTAGTTTAGAGTTTGGATTGGCTTCTTTCTGCAGCCATCTCCCCGCTCAAGCTGAATATGAATGGAAAATTCCAAAATACACCCTTAAAGGGCAGGATTATTTTCTTGAGAATTTTGGCACTCAGCACAATTAATTCTGCACTGCAAATGGAAACTGTGTAATCAGAGGGAAGCTTGAGGTCATGTGCCTCTGAGGTGTGGGGAGAGGGCGGGGGAAAGAGTTCTGTTAATGATTTTCGGCTTTTTAAAGGATTTAATTTTTTTCCTATTCTCAAGCGTAAGCACAGAATCACTTGGGTAGCTATTTACTTACTTGACTTCTCGTTTTTAAATAACAGGATGTTATCTAGAAAATACAGATGAAGAGATGAGATTGTAGTTAGTTAGTTGACCTTGGTCTGGTCTTTACAGTCCTCTGGAGCTGGCTGAAAAAAACAGAAGTCCTGCTTCATATTTCTGTGCAAGTGTCACTGAGATTTTTTGTGTTTGTTGGTGCTCTCCAGAAGTTCTTGTAAGATTAAAAAGAACCCTTGGGAGAGAGTATGTAAGTGTCTTTATAATATCTTCAAGATCAAGACACCTCTTCTTCCCTGGAGAATGCCCAGATCTTCAGTATCCTATATATAAAGAATTTGAGCTGCTCTGCAAAGCTAAGCTTACATTTCACTTCTAAGTGGCTACTTACATGATGAATGTCCTGGCTCTTCAGTTAAAGATCCTTGTGTCATGAACTTTCCTAAGAGGCTTTGTCTGCGGTCAGAATAATCTTCAAAATCTTGCACCTGAACTATTGCTCATCCTAAAAGCATTAACAGATTAGAACTGTTTTCTGCCGGTGTAGCAGAAGGGGACTGTTTTTGTTGTCAAGACTTTGTTTGGAGATGTTTTCTTTGTTTTTAATGGCATGTTAATGTGCTGTAGGTAAAGGGCTTTGAGGGGACAGAGGGTTTGACGCTCTAATTTCACTAGCTAAAGTGTATTTTTTTTGTGACGCTTCTTGAGAAGTGATTAATTCAGAAGTATTAAACTTTCTCTAGTTGTGTGAAGAACTATCAGGATTTTTTAGGTCTGTCTCACTGGCAGGAGGACTTGCCCCTTGTTTGTCCTTTCATTGAGAATGTCAAGAACTTTCCAATGAGTCTGGGTTGGATGGATTGTGGTAGGAATTTCTGAGGCATTCAAGACTTTGAATTAGTATATCCGTCTGAAATACATATATCACTCTAAAATCTTCAGCATCATTAAGAATAGGCTCCCTCAGTTGAAACACAGTTTCTAAAGTATCATGGTCTGTGAATATCTCCATTAAAGATGAGGAGGTAATCCACCTGTTCTTTGTAGGAAAAGATGGTATGAGCTGTATGGTATTTCAGCTCAGCATGTGTACCTGTAGAAGATGATCTCCAATAGTATGTACTGGAAAAAGTAGATCTATTTGAAACAGAATTACTGCTTATGTAGATTTAAATGTCTGCAAAGAGAGAGGTTGTACACAAATAACGTCTGCTTTTGTATTTCCCTTTCTTCTGGCTGATTTTTCTTCTCTGTGACATGAGCCAAAAAAGTAATGGAACTGTCTGCCTTTGGGAAAGAAAGATAACGAAAAAAATATGTTAAAATAGAGTATTTCACGAACAAGATCTATTCTTGTGGTGAAATTCGTGACTTATTTTTAAGGAATATATATTGATGCAAATTTTTACAACTTCAGTGATTCACATTAGCAAAAAACTGAGTTCCAGGCTGGGGATGCTTTCCTGTACTTCAGAGAATCAGGAGATAAATGATTCAATAATTTTGTCACTTTAATGAAATGATTTACTTCCACTGCTCACTAGAGGGTAGGCTTGGGATTATAATGAATGTTTCACAGTGATATTGCCGATACCAGGTAGAAAAAGAAAAGAGAATGTTACAGAGCTATACTAATATCTGACTTCCATAAATATGAAATCGAATTTTTGATGATAGACTTTTTCTTATAGAAGTGGAAGAGATTTTGTATGTACTGTTTTAGTTTCTTTTTTCTGTTTTGTCTAGTAGACTTTGTCTAGTATACTTTCACTGAAATCTTCTAGCATATCAGTATATTGTGTATGCATCATGAAATATGTTGCTTTGGTATACAAAATGCTTTTTTAAAATTCAAGTCTGTTAGTTGACCTGCGTAATCTGAGATGACATAACTAAGGAGGTTTACAGAGAGAGCAGTTGTTTTCTTATCTCACTGTGTTCATTCTTCTTGTTCTGGTACTGAAGTGCTGGTACTGAACCATAATTTCATTTGTGTTTGTGGTTTATTAATTTTTCCCTCTCTGGGGAAATTCAAACACATTCATTGGTTGTTTTTTGGGGTTTTATTTTTCTCTGAAATTAGTGAAAGCAGTTTTGAGAAGATAGCATTGGGTCTGTTACAGAATTACTTGCATAGCATGTTGAAGACCATGTATTGACCTTGAGACTTGCATGTGGGCTGAAGAGAGTTCCATGCTGCACTTTCCTATATTGCAGAGGAAAGAGCAGGCTGTTTCCATAATATTGTCTTTTTTCTCTGGTCTGTCATATCTGTTCTTCCATGTGGTGGCTACCTAAGCCAGGAAAGAATAAAAGGAATTTTCTTGCAGCTCATACTAGAAGAAGAAGAATAATAGCAATATTACTACTTGTCCTGCAGTTGCTCACAGATTCTGTACCCAGCTGAGGCTCTTCATCCCTCTTAAAAGTATAAAGCCTCCACTATGTTTAAATAAATAAATCACTTTTCATGAAACAAGCAGAAAATTAGAGTGCTGAACTGTAAAATAGGCTTACTTTTCCTCTTCCACTAAGTGATCTGATCTAATTCAATCGATGGGTTTATTACTGCCTTCTTTCCATGCAGGCTGTCTGGTTGCAGTATACAGACACTTAAATACAGTAATAGTATTTTAAAGTTTCAGTGTGTTATCTGAATGTTTGCATAACTGTAAACCAGGAAAATCTTGAGAATTTAATTATTTACCAAGAAACAGGGAATGTTTTACAGCTGGGTACAGAAGAGAGAGAACACATTTTGACAGGTTTAAGCTACATATCATTTTAGAACTTTAGTAAAAGATTTGCTGTAGAGATGAAATAGTGAAGAGAGCCTGCATTTCAAAGGCATTAGAGCTGTGTGTGTGTACAGTTGGCATGACTGAATTGTAGGATCCACTGTCATGTTTGTGCAGTTGTATGGTTCTAAACCAGTTACACTCTGACTCTTCTGTACTGGTTCTTATGTCAATTCTGTGTTTGTCTGAACCTGCTAGTTTTCCTTTGTGCTTAGTGTTCATAGGTAGCCATGTTTCTCTGGTAGATGTGCTTAGTACTTACTTTTCCTTTTTTTTGTATGTGAGTTGCCTTTCCCTTTTACTATTCTATTTGAGGCCAGTGTGATGATTTTCTATATAATACATGTGCAACATGCTAAAGTATCTTGCTTTAGGGCATGTGACTGAAAGACTGTCTTTTAAAATTATAAGATACTTACTAGTTCAATACTCTATGTAGGATATATGTAGGATTTGAAATTCTGAGGATCTGTAAATATATTTTATTTATTTATTTATTTATTTATTTTCTTTCAGACTTTGACTTCAGTGTGCCAGGGTCAATGAAACTTCACAATCTTATCTCTAAACTGAAGAAATGGATCAAAATTCTGGAGGCAAAAACTAAACAGCTTCCGAAGTTTTTCCTCATAGAGGAAAAATGCCGCTTTCTTAGTAATTTTTCAGCTCAAACTGCAGAAGTAGAGATACCTGGAGAATTCCTTATGCCAAAACCAACACATTATTACATCAAGATAGCAAGGTAACCTTTTGTAGTTGGAATTCTGAAAACAAAGAAGAAAATTAGACCTTCATCCACTCTGCACAAGTAGATGTGTACATTTCATGTATTTAAATAACATATAGAGTCATACTTTAACATCTTTTTTATTACTTTTATTTCATCTTACTTTTGGAATTGTGCATTACTTTGCTAAGCAACTCTGCTGTTAGTTGAAGACTGTATTTGGTTTTCTTTTATGTTGGTATAAGTTGAGATTGGTTTTTCCATTGCAGTCATTAAGAGGTACCTTTCTTCAAAACAGGGATAAAGGTCTGGTTAGTGGTTAATTTTGCTCAAGAGCTGTGTTTGTATAATAAAATCAAACAGAAGAGTTTTTTGACTACAAAAAGAAACTGTGCTAGCTGGGTATTAGAATTGAACTTTATAATAAAGTTGTGCCACCTCAAGTCTTTGGGAACTTTACATTGTTTACAGCATGTTTTAATATCAGAGGAGATTAGCTCAGGTGCTAATCCCTTTCTTCCTGCTAGGTTTATGCCCAGAGTGGAGATAGTTCAGAAGCACAATACTGCAGCCAGAAGACTCTATATCCGAGGCCATAATGGAAAGATTTACCCCTACCTGGTGATGAATGATGCTTGCCTGACAGAGTCTCGCAGAGAAGAGCGCGTCTTACAACTTCTTCGCCTTTTGAACCCCTGCTTAGAGAAAAGGAAGGAAACCACAAAAAGACATTTGTTTTTTACAGGTACTGCATTTTTGTATCACTTTTAAATAGACGTTATACTGAAAGATGATAATTGCTGAAGTTTTTGACAGCTACTAATCACTGATACTGAAATTTTTCAATATTCAGAAGGTAAATTCACATCTGTCTAGATGATTAGTTCTTTCCTGGCATTGTAGCCTACCTCTGAAGAGGTAAAGTTGATTACATTTGATCTAGGGTTTTTCTAGAAGAGCTTGCATGCATCATTTATGGTATAAAGTTCATTTGTAACATATATAAGGCAGTGGCATGCCCATTGGGTCTCTTGCTATAGAAGTGGATATATGTACTTCAGAAGAAGCATTTAGAGACATTATGAGAGGGACATAACAAACCTTTTTCTCCCCAAGTTGCAGTATATGAATACTGAATTTCTTTTAGGTCTTCCACAGAAGAAGAAATAGTTGGTTTTTTTTTTAATTGAGCTTTGAATGTTTTATATGTTTCATGAATTCTCTGATATGGGAACATGTCTTTATAATTTTTGAAGCAACTTTATATATCCAAGTTTCTGTTTAATTTCAGGAATAGATACTGACTGATTAGTTGTTGCCAAATAAAATTGATTCATAATCTAGGTATTGGATACATGACTTCTGCTGAACATACTTCAGTGACCCTGTAAAACATTACTTGGAGCGTGCAGTTTGCCAGCAACACCACTTGGCAATACTTTAACATTTCAGAATTAATGAGGAGAATTAAGGAGGATTCTAATAAGACTTCTCTGTATGAATTGACAGAATATATAATAAAAGGGTCACATATCTAGGCATTTTAAAGCAGAAACAGTTAATGCAGGATGAACACAAAGTCTTAATTTTGTTTTCTTTCTTTGTCTATCATGTCTTTTCATGTGTTGATTAGAAGTGGTTCATTCATGAAATGAAAAACAGGATTGAGAGTCTTACCTGGCAATATACTTGATTTGCTTGTTGTTCAAATACTAATGTTTTAATGTTTTAAAAATAGTTAAATTCTAGTGTATTTTATGGAAGTTCCAGCTTACAATAGTGTAGCAGCTACTTATTAATGCACAAGCACTTCTCATTTCAGATGGTCAATGAACCACTAACTTCAAATAAATGAGTTCTGTACATTACTGTAGTCAGTTCTAATAATCCTTGGTTGCTGAGCAGGAAAAGTATTACTGATGAGGGACTCTTCAGCCAAAGACACTAAGACATCAAAGCTGCTTCTTTGCTGTTGTCCTTTTAAGAAGTGCTGAGCTGTGATTTTAAAAAAGTATGGGTTTGTGTCTTTCTTTTTGGGGTAATAGTATCTATTGACATGAAGTTGCTGTCGTGAGTGTACGTAGCCAGATGATGCAATTTGCACATATGGAGCTAGAAATGTATATTTGAGTTCTAACTTTAAAAAGACCAAAATGTACAAGCCGAGGATTTACTATACGAAAAGGTAAATGCAGTATCTCTACATATGTGAAGACAATTTTGCATCACGCTGAGGTGAAAATAACAGAACTGCATTAGATAAAGCCTTGAAAGGTTTTGATAAACACGGACACTGGTACAGAAATGTATTCTGTACATAACATGATTAGTGAAGTAACATGCTTTTGTTGAAAGGGCTGCTTTCAAACTCTAATATTTTTGGAAATAATTCTGTGCCTTGTGGTTTGATATTATTTGAAAGAACCTAAAGCACGTTCATTTCTTTGCTGCCAGAGGTTAATGGAAGCAGACCAGAAGAAACAGCTCATTAATACCCCTTCTTCAGAATGGATTTTCTTCTTCAAGATTGAAGAAGTTACATGAAACAATTTAAATGCATTTAAACAACTTTTCCTTATATTTCTGAAGTTACTTAGTACAGATTTTGAGGGAAACAATTGGTGAACAGTTTTGGTGGTAACTGGAGGTCACTGTCAAACAGTAGAAACATTGTCACTGGAAAAGCTGGCTATGGAAGAGGCCTTTTCTGTTATGATGTAGAAGGGGATGCAGGCAAGACTCAGTAGGATGATATGTATGTTGAGCACCATGAAAGTGCAAATTGGTTTTTTGCAGGTTTACTGCTCATCAGTGAAAAAGCTCAGTGGCTTAAATTTTGTTAATGAATATTTTGCTGTCTTCCATATGTTATTTTCAAATAATGTAATTTAAACATCTACTCAACAATGGTCGAATTTTTGTTGTCCATTATTTCTGACTCACTTTAAATACCCTATTGAGTTTTGTAGCTTTTTTCCTTCAGAGTAATTTTTATTGACCTAATGCCAGTTATCATGAAAGGAGATATTACGAACCCTTTTTTGTCTGAGCAAAGTTTTATCCTCTTTTCTGCAGGTAAAGAAACGTAGGAAGAATAACCAATGCTGATTTTTAAATTTTTTTTGCTAATATAGTTAATGTTTCTGTTAAGATTTTAAAAAAAAATCTGCCATCCTCTTTTCCTTTTAACTGAGCTTGTGAATTACTTACGAGTGTAGTAATAATTTTCTCTTTGGTCATCACAGTTTTGTTTTGATGCCTGATACTTGCATGCTAGTTCTTTTTATTTAGGTTATGGATTAATTGTTTGTTTTGTTTTTTTATTTTGCTTTCTGCCCCCACCCTTCCTTGCCACTGTCCTCTTTCACCCTTCTCAAATGGTGCCCAGTCCCCCGTGTTGTAGCAGTTTCTCCACAGATGCGTTTGGTTGAAGACAATCCCTCTTCTCTTTCCCTGGTGGAGATCTATAAGCAACGCTGTGCCAAGAAAGGCATTGAGCATGATAACCCTATTTCCCGTTACTATGACAGACTGGCAACTGTCCAAGCACGAGGGACTCAAGCCAGCCATCAGGTATTAGAATATATAATGAATTTTAATCAAGGGCCTTTCCTGAGGACTCTATTGTGTCCAATTGTTCTCGTGTCCCCTGCTCCTACTTGAGCTTTCACCTCTTAATAGATGTGATATCTGTTTTGTAGAGGTGGTGTTTTGATTTTTTGGGGGGGAGGGTG